>JAVTVJ010000786.1:0-380496 GCA_034509425.1 Eopsaltria australis | reverse complement strand
GGGCACACAGCAGCTCTGAGGGGCACGGTCCCGTACCGGTGAGGGGCACACAGCAGCTCTGAGGGGCACGGTCCCGTACCGGTGAGGGGCACACAGCAGCTCTGAGGGGCACGGTCCCGTAGCGGTGAGGGGCACACAGCAGCTCTGAGGGGCACGGTCCCGTAGCGGTGAGGGGCACACAGCAGCTCTGAGGGGCACACAGCAGCTCTGAGGGGCACGGTCCCGTACCGGTGAGGGGCACACAGCAGCTCTGCGGGGTACGGTACCGTACCGGTGAGGGGCACACAGCAGCTCTGAGGGGCACGGTCCGTACCGGTGAGGGGCACGGTGAGGGGCACACAGCAGCTCTGAGGGGCACGGTCCCGTACGGTGAGGGGCACACAGCCTGAGGGGCATGGTCCTCGTACCGGTGAGGGGCACACAGCAGCCCTGAGGGGCACGGTCCCGTACCGGTGAGGGGCACACAGCAGCTCTGAGGGGCACGGTCCCGTACCGGTGAGGGGCACACAGCAGCCTGAGGGGCACGGTCCCGTACCGGTGAGGGGCACACAGCAGCCCTGAGGGGCACGGTCCCGTACCGGTGAGGGGCACGTCCCGCAGCGCAGGGCGCGAGATCGCGGGCGGCCCCGCGCGGGGCACGCCGGGAGCGGGGCGGGGGCCGCGCGCAGCCGCCGCTGGCCCAGCACCGCCCCATCCATCTCCTCCTCCACCTCCTTTTCCTCCTCCTTCTCTTCCTCCTCCTCCTCGTCCCCAGCGCAGCCCGATGGTGGCGGCGGTGGCGAGGCGCGATGAGCCGCCCGTCCTCCGCTGGCCCCGGCCCTAGCAAGTCCTGCGGAAAGCAGCAGCAGCAGCACGCCCCGTCCCCCGCCGCCGTCCTGCCGGGGACCGGCGGGACTTCTCCGCCGCCTCCCCCTCCTCCTCCTCTTCCTCCCCCCCAGCAGCAGCAACAGCAGCAGCAGCAGGAGCTGACCTCGCTCTTCGAGTGCCCCATCTGCTTCGACTATGTCCTGCCCCCCATCCTCCAGTGCCAGGCCGGGCACCTGGTGTGCAAGCAATGCCGGCAGCAGCTGAGCCTCTGTCCCACCTGCCGGGGCTCCCTCACCCCCAACATCAGGAACCTGGCCATGGAGAAGGTGGCCTCTGCTGTCCTCTTCCCGTGCAAGGTAAGGATGAGGGGCTGGGCAGGGGGACGGGCGGGCCGCACAGAACACCCTCCCATCCCCATCCCCATCCCCATCCTCATCCCCATCCCCCTGCAGAAAACCCTCACCCATCACTGCCACATCCATATCTCCAGACCATCCCCCCGGATCCCCCTGCAGAGGACACCCACCCACCACCCCAGTTGTTGAAACTAGAATCCTCTGTTCTTTTTAAAGAAAAGGAAAATCCAAGCCAGGACCTCTCCAGCTGATCTGGACGGATCAGATCTAACTGCAACAGCAGATCTAACTACAACTCAGCCATACAGCCCATTTTATCTAAGTGCTTGCGTTAGGAAAAAACAACCACAAAAGACAAGAAGAATCCATTTTAAGTGGAAACAAAAACTAAGTAAAGCTCAGCTTGAATCCAGGGCTACATACAAGTAATGTAAAAATGAGCACGAGAGCTCTGGTTGATCACCTGTGTTTCCAGTTGACGGGTGGGAGCAGTGAATACTAGTGCTGGTGCTTTTCATGACAGCTTGTGTTTGGTCTCTTTCCAGTATGCCACAACAGGCTGCTCCCTGACACTCCACCACACAGAAAAGCCAAAACATGAAGCCATCTGTGAGTACCGTCCCTATTCCTGCCCGTGCCCTGGCACCTCCTGTGACTGGGAGGGATCCTTGGAAGCCGTGATGTCCCACCTCATGCATGCCCACAAAAGCATTACCACCCTTCAGGGAGAAGACATCATTTTCCTTGCTACTGACATTAACCTGCCAGGGGCAGTGGACTGGGTGATGATGCAGTCATGCTTTGGTCACCACTTCATGCTGGTGCTGAAGAAACAAGAGAAGTGTGAAGGGCACCAGCAGTTTTTTGCCACTGTGCTGCTCATTGGCACCCGTAAGCAGGCAGAGAACTTTCAGTACAGACTGGAGCTGCACGGCAGCTGCCACCGGCTGACCTGGGAGGCATCTCCCTGCTCCATCCACGACAGCGTGTCCGTGGCCATCAGCAACAGCAACTGCCTCGTTTTTGATACAGCTACTGCACACCTTTTTGCTGACAATGGAAACCTCGGCATTAATGTGACAATTTCTATGTGCTGCCCATGACGCATCGCTGGCGAGACTCAAGCTGTCTGGATGTAGTGCTTCACCAGGTTTTGGTTTTGGTTCCTGTTTTTTATGCTGTTCAACTATGTCATCTTGTATGCTAAGGTTTCTGACTAGCCAACAGTTGTAACTTTGGGCAGAAGAGGAACAAAAGTGTGCTGTAAGTAACATGAGTGGGACAAGGCCTTCTAAAATTCTTGGGTGCCTTAGGAATATTACACACACAGAGTTACCTTTTATAATTTAATTATGTTTTATGTAAAGAGTGCTTCCATTAGATATGTGGCTTAAGAGGCTCCTGTTTGGAGCACACCTAAAAGCCCTTTCAGCAGCAGTACAGACTCCCTCTTTCTCTGGTGAGCACTAATAAAAGGCTTTAGTATCACAGGAGGATTTGGATTGGAAGAGACTATCATCTGTTCCAATCCTCCTGCCACAGGCAGGGACACCTTCCACTGTCCCAGGCTGCTCCAAGCCCCATCCAGCTTGGCCTTGGGCACTGCCAGGGATCCAGGAGCAGCCACAGCTTCTCTGTGCACCCTGTGCCAGGGCCTCACCACCTTCACAAGGAACAATTCCTTCCCAATATCCCATCCATCCCTGCCCTCTGGCAGTGGGACACCATTTGGCCTTGTCCTGTCACTCTAGGCCCTTGTCCAAAGTCCCTCTCCAGCT
Source organism: Eopsaltria australis (assembly GCA_034509425.1). Taxonomy (NCBI): domain Eukaryota; kingdom Metazoa; phylum Chordata; class Aves; order Passeriformes; family Petroicidae; genus Eopsaltria; species Eopsaltria australis. The sequence continues at coordinate 377,555 of JAVTVJ010000786.1, read as the reverse complement.
CTCTTGTAGCACCTTTAGGCACTGGAAGGAGCTCTAAGTTCTCATGATTTGCCCTTAATGAAGCCATGTTGGTTATCACCAATCACCTCCTTATTTTCCATGTGCCTTAGCATAGTTTCCAGGAGGATCTGCTCCAAGCTCTTTCCAGGCACTGAGGTGAGACCTGACCACCTGTAGTTCTCAGGATCTTCCTTATTCTTCTTCCTAAGAAAGGGGGGTAATGTTTCCCCTTTTGGCATCAGCAGGAGCTTCTCTGGACAGCCACAACTTCTCAAATATGATGGACAGTGGCCAAGCCACTTCCTCCATCAGTCCCTCTGAACCCGTGGGTGCATCTCATCAGGTCCCATGGACTTGTGCACCTTCAGGTCCCTTAGACCTTCTCGACCCCAATCCTCTCCTACTGCGGGCGGTTCTTTGCTCTCCCCCTCTCTGCCTTTGCCTCCTGTGGCTCAGGTGCTGTGGCTGGAGCAGCTTGCCATGAAGGCTGGGTCACAAACATGGGTAGGTACCTCAGCCTTCTCCACATCCCAGGGAACCGGGTTTCCTGTTCCCTTCCAGAGAGGGTTCCACATTCTCCCAAGTCTTCCTTTTATCACCAATATACCTATAGAGGTTTTGCTTGTTGCCTTTGATGCCCCTGGCCAGATTTAACTCTTTCAGGCTTTAGCATTTCTAACCTGATCCCTGGCTGCTCACAGTCTCTCTGTACTCCTCCCTGGCTGTCTGTCCTTTCCTAGTAGGTGATAAAGGAAAGAAATCCAAGCAACCTCTCACAGGAAAAGCTGTGACTCAAAGGGAGCAGTAGGTACTTCAGCAATGATTCTCTATTCCCTGCTACCTTATGGAAGGGAAGGGCACTGGGTCAGCTGGTGGCTTTGAAAGGTAAAAGGAGAGAAGGAGCTGGGGCCGGCACATTTCACATACCATGGAAGTGCTGGCTCCTGTCTGCTTTAGGGGGACTGGGCCAGGTACAAGTGAAAGCAGGAGGCACAAGTCTCACAGACTGCAGATGGCTGGGGCCAGTGACACGGGTTGTCCACGTGCAACTGCCCTGGGACATGCCCTACTATTGATTATTGTAAAAGGTTCATAATATAGCAAGAGCTTTATGGCCAGTGTCTTGTCATTTGCTATTTAAGTTTTGTTGCCATATTTCTTTTATTTTGCAATAAATATTTTGCAAAACCTACACTGAGGAGCTGTGCTAACACATGAGTGTGTGGCAGCTGCTCCACGGTTACACTGTGTGTTCAGCCATGCTGGATCAGCTGGGATCCCCTGGCATGAGCTGGCTCTCCCTGGCAGGGTCCTTGCCCCTGGCACCTCCCAGCCCTGCTGCTGGACACTGCTGCTGTGTGGCACAAGCAGAGAACCGGGTGGGGATGTGAGTCCCAAGGACAACAGTGACAGCCTGACCTGTGCAACTGAGTCACTGGGCTGTCACCACAACTGACTCTGCCTGCAGCTCCCCCCTTTGCCTGAATCACTGGCAGCAAATACCAGCTCCACACATGGCTGTGCCAGATCTCATCTGTGCACCCTTTGGAGGAGGCACTGAGCCATGAGGCGACACTGGCAGGGGGAAGCCTCACAGTAGTGGAAAATGGCAGGTAAAGGGACAGGTGAGGCTTGGTGTGAATAAATACAATACAAAAGGAGGAAAACCAGTCCTGATAGTGTTTGTCCTGGAACACTGGAGAGCTCTGCAGTTATGTGCAAGCCCTGAGCAGCCATCACCAGCACCTGGCAGCAGTCCTCAGAAAAGTACACAAGAACAAGTTTGGCCTCACAGTGAAGGGAAGCTCGGTCTGGCCTCAAGAACTTGGAAGTGACCATGGAAAAAACCTCCCAAGGAATTACTCTCTAGTCACTGAATACCAACAATTAAAGATTCTACATCTGCTCTCACTTACAGTGTGCTGGCAGAATTCCAGTAGCATCAGCCTGGTGAACTAATTGCCTCCTGCTTAAGCAGGCTCAAAGTCAAGCCATGGTTCCAACAGGTGTTACCACCTGTGCTTTCATTAGGATTTAGGCAAGAATTCCTAAGGATTTGATTAATTTTTCTGTAATTCAGCAAAACTTATAATGGAAGGTAGTTTTCTTACTAACAATTGGGACATAAGAGGATTTTTGCATAAAGCAAAGCTCCAGAGTGTGTCTTTGAATAGAGCAGGATTAATTAATTACTCCAGTCTTACTTATAACCTACATTAGATAAGTTAACACACATGTTATCATTAGGTCTGTCCATACCACTCAGTTCTGAAGGAGTGGCAAACTCTTGTTAGATTTCACCTCAAAAAAACCCAAACAAAACAAACGCATCACCTTGTGTCTCTTCTGACTGAAACTGAGTTTAGGATAAGGAATACCTCAGCTGGCAGTGCTAAGAAGGGAGGTGTTTCCAGTTCAGGTCAGAGAGTAGACAGGTGACATTCATTTCAGGATTCCCTTAGGTTTCAGGTTTTCTTCCCAAGTGAAAGTATGACAGTTCCTCAAGACATTCAGAAGAGGTTACTGAGGCCTGCCTAGTTCTCTGAACAGAACTGACTCTTTTCAAGCCCCTAGCCTTGAAATGGGTAGTGAAGCATGTCCGGACAGAGTTTGCAGCAGGCAGACCAGCATGCCAGGGCAGACCCCCAGCCAGGCTAAAGCACCTGGCAGGTGCCCAGCAGCCCCTTGGCTGCTCTCCAGCCCACCAGGAGCATCTGCTGTGCAAGGTGATACCCAGCGAGCAAAAGCTGTGCCTGGGAAGAAACGCTTCTGTCACAAGAGTTCTCCCTAAAAACTATTTCCACTTGAAACACAAATTAACATGCAAGTGTCCAGGGACTGATGAGTTCTGAGCAAACACAGGACAGCTCGAGGGGGCCCTGCCCCCGGTGGTGCCTCGCCGGCCCTCTGCTGTCAGGACAGGCGCTCGGCTCCCCGTGCCGCAGCCAGACAGACCCAAGGGCTGTGGCGATCCCAGGAAGCCGTGGGAGTGATCTCGCAGGGCTATGCTGAGTTCTCGGCACCGGAACCAGGTGAGCCAGCGATACCACTGGCTGCACCTCAATATGGTCTTTCCGTTTGAAAAATAAGTGAAGCTGACTTACTCTGTTGTGGAACTCACGTGCTAGTAAGACACTGTGAATTCTTACAGACAACACAGGTAAAGTAGCACACACCTTCTCTCCCGAGGGGACTCCAAACCTGGCTGGGTTTGCGCAAGACGGTTTTCTCTATTTTATTCTCCGAGCTGTATGTGCAGATTCCTTGGAGAGGTTCGACAGCGCCCAATCCTAGCGGAGAGATCAGGAACAGATGTGTGACAAGCGTGTGACACAGGTGTAAGGAATCCACTCGGACAGGTGTTCCAGGTGCAGACAGTTCGTGTCCGAACAGGCAGTCACGTCGGGTTTGGTAACGCGTGTCACCCCCAGTCCAGCTCCCAGGTCCTGACAGAAGCGGCAGCGCCGGGGCTCGGCAGGCGCGGAGCGCCGGGACGGCGGGAGCAGGATTGAGCGCGGCGGCTCGGGTCACCGCCAGCACGACGGGCCCCCGCAGCCCCACGGAGCCCGGGCGCCTCCGGCTGCCCCGTGAGGGCTCTTCTCCCGGCCGCGAGGCCCGGGCGGTGCGGCCGACACAGCGCCCGCAGCCCCGCCCAGGGGCACGGGGACCGGAGCTGCCGCCCGGAAGGGCAGCGCCGCGGGGCAGCCCCGACCCGAGGCGGGTGCCGGGCGGGTGCGGGGCGGGTGCCGGGCGGACACGGGCGGGTACGGGCGGAGCGGCCGGGCTGGGCTGGGGCGGAGCCGCCGCCGCGCGCGGTCCCGGCGTGCCCCGCGCCCCCGGCGTCGCCCTGGAGACGCCGGCGCCGCGGGCCGGGCACGGACGGGCCGGGCATGGACGGGCCAGGCGGGACCGCGGAGCCCAGCGCAGGGCCGGACCATGGGGCGGGCTGGCCCCAGCTCCCCGAGGAGGGCACAGGTCACCCGACAGAGCCGCGGTACGGGACACCCCCGGCCAGCCCGCAGCCGAGCCCCATGGGCCTGCCCACCCTCCTGGCCTACAGACCCGAGTCCTCGCAGGCAAACGTACACCACCAGGTCAGTTGGGGGTGGGCGCTCCCCGCTGCTTCATTCAAACGGTTCCATGCAGAAAAGATGGAACCAACGCCCTTTGCCGAGCCCGCGGAGGAGCCCCTTCAGGACAGGTTTATCTTCTGCGAAGCTGTTGAGACAGCGCTGGCTGTGCACACCTGGGCAGCAAGAGGCTGTGCACTCTCTCCCCACTGCTGCGTTCTCTGTTGAGAATTTTCCAGCAGAATATTTTGGCCTCTGTCTAAATCAGATACAAAATGCATATAAATAGGTACAGTCACCGAATACAAGGAGGGCACAGAGTTCCCCGTAACCCTTAGCAGAGAAAAGTAACCAAAGAGTTAATCCAAGGCACGAGGTGGGGAGCAAGGGAATTTTGTTTCAGGATATCCAGTACCCATCCTCAAAACACACCCTGCTGCCAGCATGGTTTGCATCTGGTCAGATGTGACCTCCTCTGTGTCACCAAATCTGCTGGTGCTTCCTCAGAAACTCTCACAACTGCAGACATCGGGAGCTTTTTCTCTTTGTAAGACATTCAAATCCTCAGCTACAGTGTTCTGGGCTCTCAGCTTCCCTGGCAAGGGGCGGAGCTCATAAATACCACAGTCATTCCCTTTCTTTGGGAGCATTTATTGATTTATTTACAACACATCTGCTTTTCTTTTTGGTGGTATCCTGAACCTAATGTTTTGAGTTAAATCGTTCCAAGATATCCAGACACGGGTCTGTCATGAGTGCCCTTAGCTGCTTTGTCACGTTTGTTACATTTTGAGCAGAGCCCACTTTCTCCACGCTAACCCAGGGATCTGGGGCTGGTACCCCACGTCTTTCCTCTCCGCTCTCCCCGCCAACGCTGCAGGCAGAGGAGGATGCCGAGCCAACGTGCGAGTACTGCGGCAGCCTGCTGAGGCCATTCCCATTCTCCGAGGATGCCCCTCTCTCCGAGGACCCGGAAAACGTAAGCTGGGGAGCACGAGCAGGGCTTTGCTGTGGAACGCCAAGCTCACGGCTCCGCTCTCCTGCCCTCTAGAGATTCTGCTGCGAGCGCAGCCGAGAGCTCTATGAGTTCATCACGAAGGAGAGGAAGAGGATCGAGGACACCAGCAGCCTTCTCAAAGCTGTCAGCACCCATGAACCCCTCGGCTCTGAAGCCAACCTGCTGCTGTCAAAGGAGCAAGAGAACCGGAGGTATTGGGAGAACTGGGGATCAGGTCTGTGTAATGAACAACAGGGAGCTCTGAGGGGAAAAGGAGTGTTAAGAAACTGCAGGGAGAGGGATGAAAGAAGAAAAACGTTTGCTTTAGGTACCAGAAATTCAGACTCCCTCTAGTCCCTCCTGGCTCCTCTATTGCCAGGCTGCACAAGGACATGGCAAGGCAGGTGCTGAGTGAAATGTTAATTCCAATGCTGACAGATGAACTATCTAGAGAGAGGTAGAGCCAAAAAACCCCACAGCTGTGGGAAGGAACAGTTATTTGGGTGTAGCTTCTATCTCTGGCACTGAAATAAAGCTGGAGTTTTTATTTCTGTTTTGCTCTATAACTGTTTGGATTACAGTTTCCAGAGTCACACACAAGAACTCTGCAAATTCTCAGGTTGTTTAGCAGGAGACCCAAAACTTGTGTAAGAGTTTAAGTCTCCAGGGAAAGTCTAAGCCACAGGGAAAAGGAAAAGTAAACCAGTGCATCTGGAAGTAAACTGTTGGTCTCCTTGAAAATCCCTCGCAGTCTGAGGGTGCCTCCTACTATGTACAGAGCACACACCAAACCACTGTCCCACTGTCAGGTTTATAGGAAGCTACACAATAGTGAAAATATCCTTGGAGATGAGCTATTTTCTTGATCTTGGGGGCATCTGTTCTTCTCTTTCATGTAAAATCCTGATCCAAACCCCATTACAATATTCAGCTCTCCTGCCAGTAGAGCTGATGCCACTGCAGTGGCAGTCTGTTCACTGGAATTTGTGTAGGTGTAATTCCTTTCTGCTGAGGTATGATTATTTTGGTGACACTCTGCTGCCTGTTACTTGGAATTGTGAGTGGAGAGAAAAACAGATTCAGAAATTGAGTTCCTAAGGCAGGGATATCCACTACTTGCAGCTTTCCAAACACAATACATGTCTATCATCAAAACTTCTATTTTCCAGGCAGCAGAAGAGACACCTGGCCGGACAGTTAGCTGACCAGTTTTTAAAGCAGAGTGCCACTGAAGGTGAGTTGGTATTTCCTTGTGGATTTGTCCATTTATCTCAACAATGCATTCAGTGGAATTGCTGGTTTCTATCTGGAGGATTTTATACAGCAGCATGTTCATTCATTGTCAGATATGCAATCTCATTAGATACAGATAGAGCCATATTAAATCATCCCTCACCCACGAGCACAAGAGCAAGCACATCCCCTTTGCACAGAGAAGCTGTTTGTCATGATTTTTAGCATGTATCTGTGAAGTTTCCAGCTGAGATACACAGAACCTGACCTAAAAGGACAACTTGGCCAAGCCAAGCCCTTGGGAAGTAGGACCTGCCAGAATGAGGGTCACCCATATTTTGCCTGATCAGGCAGATGCTCCACCAATTCCTAGCCCAGGCTGTGGATGACCGAGCAACCTTTGGGTCTAGCCGTAGAGAAGTTTTAATAGGTGAACCAGCTTCACAATATGGGAATATTTTCATGGAGGGTGGCAGGGCACTGAGGCTTCTGCCAGCACTGGGATCTTAAATGGTCAGTTCCAGTGTGTGGAGCCAAACGTTATCCCAAAAAGTTGCTCTTTACACAGATGTGTACATATATGTAACTGAAAAAATGCTATCTTCTATCATAATCCTGTGCTCTGAAATAGCTGAGCACTTTGGACTGTCCTTGTTAGAGAATATCCCGAGACAGACTGTCAGGATGGTGTTTAAGCCAGGAATTCCCACTCCCTCAGTTACAGCAGAGGTATCAGGCAGCCCTGCGGTGGTCACTGCCAACCCTCCCCACTGCACAGAAGCCCTCCCTGTGCTCTGCAGGTTCACAGCAAGCTGAGTCCATTTCCCGGGAACCCACATCTCCCAAAGGCGAGACGCCAGTACCTGTTGAGCCCGAGCCGGAGCCCGAGCCGGAGCTCCAGCCCGAGCCGGAGCCCGAGCCGGAGCTCCAGCCCGAGCAGGAGCCCGAGCCGGAGCTCCGGCCCGAGGAAGAGCCCGAGCCGGAGCTCCAGCCTGAGGAGGAGCCCGGGCCCGAGAAGGAGTCCGAGGCCGAGCCCGAAGAGAAGCCAGAGCCCCAGGCCGAGAAAAAGCCCAAGCGCTGCAAGAAGCCCGTGTCCCGCGGTGTCTTCGGCTATGATTTCAGTCTTCTGGGGAACAAGGCAGGTACCTGCGGCCGACAGCGACGGAAGCACCTTGGATGTGTCAGCGCTCCGAGCGGCTGGAGCCTGGCACTGCCCGTTTTCACAGGGTAGCTGTACCAGTCTGCTCTCATTCGTTTCATTCTTCCAATCCTAGGTGGGGAAAGGTAAATTGGTGCAGAAGTACTACAAAAATAGGAAGAAATTCCTTACCATGCTCCCAGATGGAACCTCGCAGTTATTGTATCCTTTACAGGGTTCAGTTAACCGCATTAGTCCAGGGCTGTTATTAATTTTAAGTGTGTCCCAGTCCACTTTATCACAACAACCCGGCTCATCACTCCCACTCGCTCTGAGGAGCAGCAGCAGTGAAACCTGACACAGCTCCTGGGCTGAGGTTTCAAAGAGCAGCCAGCAGCTCCAATGAGCACTACCTCCCAACATCCAGCCCAAGGGAGCAGCACACCTTTAACACAGCGCTCTGGGCAATATATCCATTTCTGTAACTAGTACCCTGAAGTATTTAGCATGTAATAACAGACCAACCAAGCAAAGCAGGGGTTACAAACACCTTACCTGGCGGTAGCTATCCATCTGGAAACCTGGCCATCATCGTTACACAAGTGAGAGACCAGGTGATTTGCATAGTACAGGAAGACGAGCTGAGGACAACCAAACTCCGAGCACTGTTTCAGTCTGATGGCAGGAGCACATGCTATTACCCGAACGGACATGAGTGGTGGGTCCAGCAGCTTTGCCCTCTCCTCTGTGCAGTGACATTTCAAAGGCCATAAAGGGTATTTTTAATAGCAACCAAAAATAGACAAATTCAGCAGCTCACAGGCCCTGCTTCGCATGCCCTCAGAGCAGCAAGGCAATGCAGCTGTGCCTTGAGAGAAGGGGGACAGACCCTGCCCCTGCTGTGCCTCTGTCCCATCCCTCAGGGGAATGAGAGACCTTCTGCCACAGGAGCTACAGGGTTCAGAGCTTCCATTTCCCTTTCTTTAGGATAAATATGAGTATCCAGGGTGGGCAGTATTTGGACCAAGAAGGCAACAGGATAAGAAGGTGGATGTGGCCGAACTTGTCACCAGGACCCCAAGTGCCACTGAGCCCCATTTTCATCTCCCTGAACCGCCACGTGGGGGTCAGGATCCTGGCCCAGGACAAGATCTTCATCTCCTTCCTCGCCATGGGGCGACAAGCAAAATTCAACATGGGAACCAAAGAGCAGGTACTGTTCCTGTGCCAAGCTGCTCCCCACAGCAGAAGTGGGGCAGCCAGGGAAGCTCCCATCTGCGCTTATCCCACGGTGGATGCTCCCTATGTTGCCCCACGCTCCTTCCCCAAAAAGCAAGTCACGGAGTGTGTATTCCTGCCACTCCCACAGAGATGGGGCACTTGCCAGCCCCAGCTCTCTGCAAGGGGCCAGTGTGGGACTCCACTCCCGGGCAGGGTCCTGCCTACATCCCCAAGGGTCACCGTGGCTCTGCCACAGGGAGAAGAGCTATGATCCCTATGGGCAGGGTGCATGGCTGCTCCCTTCCTCTGCAGGCTCCTGTCACAGGGGCAGGTTCGGGTGGCTCTGCTGACATGTATCCTGTTCTGCAGGTCAGCGCTGCCAGCCCGCTGCCTCCTCCAGCTCGGCTGGGCGAGGATGAGCTCCTGCTGCTCGCTTTCCGTGTGAGGATACTGCAGCTCTTCGACAGGATGCGGGGATGCCTCAACTTCCCTTCCACTGAGCAGTGGAACAAAATGCAGCCTCCTGCATACCTCGTGACCCAGGCTGTGAAGATCCTGGAGCTCTGCATGGCTGCTGACATAAGTGATGAGCTGCGCAGCTCCATCAAGGCGATAGTAAATGCACAGGAGCACTGACCAGTCTGTGTGTGGTGTAAGGCAAAATGAGGCAGAGACAGTCCCTGATGCTGTGGCACCTGCACGTGCTCAGCAAGGTTTCACCTCCAGCCTTGCCCTGATGCAGAGCAAAGGGCAGTCCAGAGCTGATCCGCACAGCCCCAAATGGGTCTTGCTCAGGGCAGGTAGTACCAGCCTGCACTGATGACACCTTGGTCATGGAGGCATGAGAGGCCTTTGCTTGGACAGAGCAATCCCATGCTCCACAGCAGTGCACAGCTCCAGAGCAGCGTCCCTTCCATCTCCAGCCCCAGCTGAGTAGTCACTTCAGCCCTTGGGTAAGGCACAAGGTAAAAACAAAGAGCAAAGCCAAGCCAGGGCCCGGGACAGGTACACAGGCAGGTGTTTGCTCAAGTCACCCACACAGGTACTGCTCTGCCACTCCTGACAAGGTGGCACAAGCAAGATGCCCCCAGTGTTCCAGGTACCTGTGCCCACAGCAGCTCAGCCGGCTGCAGGTACCAGACCAGGTGGTTCCCTGTACAGAGAGTGCCCAAAGCAATCACCTAAGCTTGGCTCCAGGGAGCACCAGCTGCAGCTTGGGACAGCCTCTGCTTCAAGCACTGCAAACAGAGCTGTCAATGGGGGTTAAAGGCCTGTGGTGCTGCAGTCAGCAGTGAGGAACCTCCCAGCCTCTCATAGCTGCCTTTGAAACTTGGGGTTCACCTGGCCAGCTTCCCCCAGGGAGGCCACACCTGAACTGTGGCAGGTGCCTGAAGGGCAAGGCCAAACCCCATGTGGCCCTCCCACCATTGGAGGTTCTCGGGGGCTTACACATGACAAATACACGCTCAGTAACTTTGGAAAGTTGGCTTTTTATGCTGTTTTTCAATTGCAGTTCCAAGAATGTCCATCAGTGACAAACAAGGTACTTCACACAGGAAATGGGAACTCTTTATTTCAATTAATGTTCTTGGGTTCTGTTCAGGACAGCAGGAAAGCCCAGCTCATCTCTCAAATGGCCAAGGAAGAACTGCTGGAGCTGGCCCACATGATTAAAGAGTAGCTGATCTTAATTTTCACTGAAGTCACCAAATGATGTAACTATTTTGCATATAATTTTGCTTATATAATTCAGTATATAATGCACTGTTTGACTCTGCCATAGATTTTGAAAAATATACAAACCTCTTTTAACCACATTAGAGAGATCTGATAGACAGCTATCAATTACTCAACAGTTTAGGACAATATCAGACACTCCTATAACTTCATTTTAAACTACAAAAAGAACATAAATTCATATAAAATACAACAGATTAAACAAACTTATCTTTTTCCAAGGAAAAATCAGGTATCAACTCAATCTGCCATTGTGTGAAACATGAATATAAAATAAGTTACCATTAGTAATGCCTGCATTGCTGATCCATGAACTGGTCGAATGAAGTCTTAAAAAAACTATACAGTATTATTGCACTCGTGGCTGTGCAGTGTGGACCGGCCAGCACTGAAACAGGGCTCATTGAGTGTTTGTCCAGGAGGCACAACATGGCTGCAAGAGAGGCATCCAGCCTGCACCAACAGCAGCTGTCTTCAGTGCAGGCCTTCATGGGTCTGCGCCATGCAGCCCAGGAACCACCACCCAATGCCTGTGAAGAGACACTGGAGTCACAGTCAGCAACACCGCCGCGCCACAGCAGCACACCCTGAGCCTGGGCCACACCTGCACTGAGCCTGCTGCCCGCCTGCACTGAGGGACACACCTGCACTGAACCCGGGCCACATCTGCACTGAGTGTGCTGGCACACCTGCATCAAGCCAGCCCCAAGACGGGGAACCACAGCTATGCGTTTTGAAAGCTACAGGTGACACAGGAACGTGGAAGTGGTTTGTCATAGAATACCTGAAGGATGTGAATCCTGTGCTACCAAAAGCTGTGGAGCTTTTGCAGAGGGGCAGGGAAGTACAGCAACAAGAGCACAACAGTGTTCTGCTCTCCAGGGTTAAGCAAGAAACAGGACAGCATCCTGTTCCCTAAGGCTGTGCAATTCAACTGGGTTAAAAGCCAGGGAGACCGTAATCCCCTGCACAGAGGCTGTTCTAAGGCATGTAACACAGCGTGTTTCTGATCTCTGCACCACACACTTCACTGACATTAGGCCTTCTGCCTGCAGTAACACACCTCCTGCCAGCTGAATGCCAGCTTCCTGCTCTGAGACAGGCAGAAGGGGCCACATCCCAAAACCTTCCACCCCAAGAGCCTCTATGTCACCACACGTGGCAGTTTAACATCATGGGAGCTGCTTCTCCAGAAAAACATTTAGCTGAATACACACTGAACAATCCTAAAATCCAGTCTCCAGTGTGCCCATCTCCCCTGGGCAAATGCACTGGTGACTGGAGGAGACTTACGAGAAGTTTCAGTGCGGATCGATGGGGCTATGATCGATGATGGGGCATTGACTCCATGTGCACATTGAGCTTCATCTCATTATCAAGGATCTGTACAAGCTGCTGCATGGAAGGAAGGTGGCCAGACTCCAGCTTAGACCACACTGGAACATCTGGTGCAGAACACACACAGGAGAAAAGCACCATTACACTGGGAGCATCAGAAAACAGGCACAGCTGATGTAAACATGGAACTGAGAAGCTCTAGGAAGCTGTGTGAATTGGTACTGATCTATGTTGAGGAAAACATCTGAATCAACAATGCTTCCAATCTCTGGCTATGCTGAATCCCAGCCCAACTAGGAGAGCAGAGCATCTAATGCTTCCATTTAGAAGTGTATCATATTGATGGAGAGGTGCAAAATATCCATTGACGTTCCTCTCAACCTGAAAAATCAGTACTGTTGTCCACCAGTACTGATAATCCAGTAACAGTAATGGATTCTTTAGGATTCCAAGGCTAAAGCATGCTGCAGAACAGACAGGGAAAGCATCTAATTGGAGAGTACATGCCTCCAGTTGATGGTTTCTTATTTAATGCACATCATACACAAAGAAAGAACGTAACACAGTTACTCCAAGGGACCAAATGTCCCTCTGAGTAAGTTTTTACAGACCTATTCTAGAATATCTAACATCTGTATAAATTGGTTTATAACACTTCTATGATTTTCATAATTTATTGTGACAGACAACATCTACAGATCCAAATGGATGGCAATTTCCACATGTCACATTTGGGACACAAATTTCCTGACACCATCCCTCCCCACCCCACCATGTGTACACATGAAACCCCTCAAACAAAGTCTCAGCTCACCATTCAAAGTGATTTCAAAAGCCCCAGTGGACATGCACTGGTTCTCAATCATGTTGCTCAGGAAGAAGACCATCATGCAGGCGTACACCTGGAAGGGAACAGAGATCCACACAGACCTCAGCCATGTCAGCCACACCTGCTGTTGTTCACGGGTGTCTCTGAACTCCCTCTGTGATTGCTCTAGGAGTGCTCCCATCAACACACATCTCCCTTTCCTCCTTTTACACATACTGTGCACCTTGCCTGTCCCAGAAAGGCACCAAACCAGCTCCAAATCCACCCAACTCGCAGCCCCCCGCACAGCTCAGGATGCGGCACTGCTGCAGGGGGGCTGGCAGTGTGACATGGGAATACAACTGTTCCCAGACACAGCCTGTCACTGTCACAGCAATCTCCAGATCACAGAGCTAAGGACCCAGCCACAAACAGCAGAGAAAGGCAAGTCACATGTGCACAGGAACCACCAACACCCCTGCACACCCCCGAGCTCTTCCTCTGGAGTTTTCTCTGCGCATGGGTGACTAAGGAGGAAAGGATAGCATCTTCAGCAGTGCAGCTCCTCCCTCACCGCCAGCACCTCTCTAATTTCCTTTTCCTGTTCACGGGCACACTCACACAGGTCACAGCAACACTGCAGAATCTGGCAAGGGGACAGCAGCTACACACTGCAGCCAGCCCAGCCAGGCACAGAGTTGGCCCATTTAATTCAACTGGAAATATTACAGCTTCTGGACATTCAAACCGGCCAGTGAAAGACCCAGGGCACTGGGCAGCTCAGCATGAAGGTCTGTAAATTACTTTAGTTTAGTGGAATAAATCTGAAATAAGGTTATTCTAAATCAGAGTACAACACCATGAATCTGCTGGCATCATCAGTACTGACTCATGGGGATATTCTCCCAGAATGTCATGCCAGTCTGCTCTGCAAAAACACCCACAACATTTCAACTTCATTTTTCTAACCCACTTCTAATTGCTGCCTAATCTATCAGGAGTCTGATGGAAGCACCAAATGCAAAATAATCATGAGACAACAGAGAAGGGATGCTGCAATTTTAACATCAACAATACTGGCTTGAAATGGTACTCTTAAGCCCTAAAAAATAAAAAAACTGTTTTATCATTTTTGTCAGCACGTTAACCTCAGCTGCCCCCCTACAGTAGCAGCAGCTTGGAAAGAGATCCCAGAACCACATCTGCATTTGTCAAAAGCATAAAGCACAACTGGCAAGAATTATTCTACTGTAAGGCTGTAGTGTATGAAAGGTAAATCAGTCAGAACTGAAGGACTCACAGAGCACCTGCACGAAGTAACTCTGAAGCTGCTTTTCTTTAAAAGAAGTATGTCCGTTACCTTGTTTTCTTGGCCCCACTGCCAGATGCTTGGTGCTTGCATGCCAAAGAAAGCAAACGGGTCCTTGCCAACGATGATTAAGCCAATTAATACTAGTTTGAAGACAGACAGGAAGGATGCTATGTGCCTGTTGGAGACAACAAACACCAGTGACTGAAAGGTTCAGTTCCTACTTCACCATACACAACTATGATTCACCTCACTAGGAGAATTTTGACAGAGTACAATCAAATGTTTCAGGTGAAGCACAAAACTTCCAAGAAGGTTTATCTCACTGTAAAAAAACCCCAAACCAAATCAAACCAACAAAACAAAAAAGCAACACTAACAACACCCCCAATAAGACTCTGCTTTCACAAAGCACCCCAGAAAGACACCTTCCCGTTAACCACAGGCAGATTATTTTGTTCCTCAGCAGACCTCAAACAGGACTTTGCTTTCAACTTATAAGTTGAAATATATATATATAAGCCTGTACTGGATAACAGATACCAGTTTCTAAAGAAGCTGTTCCATATTAGAGACATGTTGAACTGACAGGCAGCACTTCATGTGGAGCACTTCCCAGTGATGCAGAACTCCCCACAGCCAGCCCACACCGAGGCACTGCACCCTGCAGCCTCCCACCACTGCAACCCTGACAGAAATCGGGCCAACGAGCATTCCAGGAGCCACCCAGTAACTATGCATCACTCTCCAGCGTGGGCACACTGCTTCAAGTAACAGGAATAACTCTATTTCGGCTATTTCTGAATTTCTCTGGGCCTTCCCCCCACAGCTGCAGCAAAGGGCCTCAGGCAGCCTCTCCCCAAAGGTGAGCTCTCCCTGACTCAGATTTTACAAATGAACTTTCCCTTCCTCTGTATCCTTAACCCATTACAGGATTTGTCACTGAGTGCTTAAGCCTGAGCAACAAATTGTATTTGTGTCCAGATACAGCATGGAGAAAAGCTGGCAAAATTTGCTGTTTCAAAAAAATGTTATGTCATTTATTTTAGGTTGGATATGACAGGCCTCATCACACTGCTATCCAGATAGTGACACCTGCAAGGCAGAAAATCATCATACTTGTACGCAATCACAACAGAAAATCCCCTTAAGTTTATATTTTCAATATAATTTCAGTGTAAATGCACATGTTTAGCACTGGAAAGCAGACACCATGCTCACCTATAGATAGGTTGAGGAAGGTAGTTCTCCCCTTCGATTCGGATGTCTGGGTACCGCTGGCTGATGACCCGCATGTACTCCTCAAACACCCGTCTGTAGCCTCAGGAGACACTGAACACAGACAGCATTGTCACCACAGCTCAAGGGCTGCACGGTGCAGCCACTGCCCAGCAGCACTCACTCTGCTCGTAACTCCTTCAACTTAAAACAGAACTAACGTTTTTTATGGCACAGAGAAAATCTGATCTGCAGTGAAATTATGCATCACAAACCCCAACAGGTAAGTCCTGGGTGTGACACAGGTTTGCTCCACATCCCAGCACAGACACAGAGCTCTGGAAACATCCACTGGGCATCAAATCACTCACTCTCCCTGGAAAAATCTTTTAAGTTAGGATTAATTTAGGAAATCGATGTAAGCAATCCCTTGCTCTGTGCCAAAAAACAAAATAAAAGAATATCTATACCTTCACACAGAGCCGTCTGAATCCCTCCCTGGGACTGCGCAGACAGGTAATGTCGCTCCCAGCCACCCCTATGTCAGCAGGACACGGAAACTGCAGGAGTTAAATGCTCCCGAGCTGTCCTCTGCCTCGCCTTTCAGCAGTCGCCTCTATAAAACTGCGGTAAACTACCACAGACCCCACGTCCAGCACTTTCCCCTGAGCACTTCGGCGGTGCCTCACGGACCCGCAGGGCGCGGCCCAGGCTCTGCTCCGGCCGCCACCTGGCCCTGCCCACCCCGAGGGCCGGGGACCGTGCTGACGAGCGCTCCGGGCCTGCTGAGGTTTTTTTCTCCTCGCAAACAGGCTCCGTGCGCCGAGGCTGCCTCAGCCTTGATCGGAGCTGCTGACACCATCGGCAACACCCTTGCAATAGTGCAAAGGTACCCGAGCGCCCCGACTGCAAAACGGGCACTGCACCAAAACAAACACAAAATTACAGCCATTGCTAAGACATCGATTCCTCCCAAACGTTAGTCCCGCACCAGCACAACGCCATATACGGCATTAAAGGGCCCGAAAAGCGCGGTTTTATGGCGGGTGGCCGTAAAATGGGCCCCACTGAGAGAGCCGCCGCCCGCGGGCCGTGCCGCCTCCCACGCCCCCAACAGGGCCGGGCGCCCCGACAGGTCGCCCGGGGCGGGGCGGCCCCCGGCCCCGGGGGTGGCCCCTCCATGGACGACAAGAGCGAGCGAGGCCGCCGCAGTGCCGAGGGAAAGGAAGGGAAGAAAAATGAACGAGGAAGAGGCGACGGCCCGGCGGACGCCGCCATTTTGGCCGTCGCCATCTTGGCGGGCGCCCCTCACCAGATCTGGAACTTGAGCAGCGGCCCCGTGGCGTAGGCCATGCGCAGCTTCTTCGCCGGCAGCCCGCCCTGCTCCGCCGCCGCGGCGCCGCCGCCGCCCGGTGCCGCCGCCAGCCCCGCCAGCAGCAGCAGCAGCAGCAGCCGCCGCAGCCCCAGCGCTCGCATCTCGCCGCCGCCGCCGCCGCCGCTGCTGAGGCACCGCGCGCGCACCGCCCCGACAAGGTCACGCGCCAGGGGGCGGGGCCTGCAGCGTCACGCGCCCGGAGCCCCGCCCCGCCGCGCCCCCTGGCGGTCACACGCAGCGCGGACAGCTCGCGGTTATCAAACGCTCTTTATTTTTATCTGCATCCCAGTATTCCATAAAGGTCGCGTCTCTTTTTAAATATAATAAAGCTATCAAATGTCTTCATCGTCTCCCCTTCTCCCACTCGAATAAGGAAAAACAATCTGGTGTAGGCAATATGTTCTCAGAAAAGGCGCGCACTTCTCGTTGGAACAGCAGCAGAACTGGCTGATGGATACCCAGTACTTGCTTCACATGCACGAATCTTTAGGAAAACTCTTTTTTAAAGGCAGCAAATCTGTGGACTTCTGCACCCTTAAGCATTTGCTGAAATGTTTAACAAACTACATTTTGCACGAACTTTGTGTTAGCACCACAGAGGAAATTTTAAACACTCAGTTCTAGGTCTTCCAGTTCCTTAAGGAGAGCAGCTTCTTTCTGAATCTTCTCCACCTAGAGCAGAAAACATAAAATATCATAGATGTAAGCTTATTATAAAATGAACCTGGAATAAAGTGTACAGAACTCAACCATACCTGATTCTTCTCCAGCTGTTTGCCAGCAGCTGCCTGTTCTTTCAGTTGCTCAATTGCCTTCAGTTTCTGCAAAAAAAACCACAAAAATATTGGTACAAGAATAGAAAAAAAAGTCCAAGAAGTTGCTGCACTTGCAATTGTCTGATGCATCTGGAGGCAGGTCTCTATGGCAGGCACAATCCCTTAAGCACCTCCAGATGCTCCATCCAGAACTTCCCACCCATAACAGACATTTCTTTCAAGAACAGAACCTAGAGAACAGCAGTACTTCTTCATCTCTGAAACAAACACCAGGCATTGTCTCACTGAAGGGCTAGACCCAAACTTGGAAATTACTCCATTACTACCCCTCTTCACCACACATTTTCCTCAGAAAGCTTGGAATGTTAATCCAGAGAATATGAGCAGCAGGAGGCAGCCAAAAGAAATGGGAAAGATTCTCTAGCAAGAATGGAACAATTCCTATTATGGAATTACTCAGTCCAAGGATGCTCAAGACTGGCAGTAAACTTTGCACTCACACCACAAGGCAAACCACAAGGCACTGCTCCCTTCCCAGATCCGGGTCCCAACAACCACAGAACGCACAGAGCTCCTGTCTGACCACCAACACCTGCCAGTGCACCCCTGAGCTCAGCTGGGGACTGGCTGCACCTCCACAGCATTCCTGGTTCAAAAACTCCTCCCTGTACTGCCCCCTTGGATGGGACCTTCAGGAAGCCTGGCACACGATGGCCTCCCCTGCTGCACAGGGTGGGAGGGCACAGGGAGCTGGGTACAAATTTGGGACATTGCTGTGAAGGCACAGGCATCCTCCTGAACTCAGCTCACCTCACACTCGCACTAGGTCTGACAGTTCAGCCCTAGGAGAAATCTATTGTCTGTTAAAAAAATAATCCCTTCACACCTTTTTCAAGTTCTTTATCTTCTTGTCCACTTCAGGATCTCCCGTGGTCACAGCAGGCACAGTGTTCTGCGGGGCATTCTGTGGGGTTTTGACCTGGGCAGGAGCTTGGTTTGCATCAGCTTTGGCCTCCTGTAGACACATAAACACAATCTAGAAAATACCCAATTACAAAGAGAATGAAAAAATGTCTTTAATCACTTTAAGAGGATCCATTTAATATTTCCTCTTTCCCCAGATTGCTGGTGCATTCCAAAATCTGGGCATGACTTGCTGTGAGGTAGTACATATCTATTGATCTGCTTTCCACAGACAAAGGCTTATCTGGAACAGCTCATATGCTGTTTCTTGTTTAATTTCTACTTCCTCAAGATCCCAACCACACACAACACAGGGAAACATCAGTTTAAGGGTGATATGACTAACATACACAAGTAATTTACAAAGCAGACTGGGTCATTGTCTCTGAAGCAAAAGAAAGGACTCAAAACCAGCGCTAGAAATTTTTTTTAAATGGCATTTGAAGAAATTATTGCTTCAGGGGTTTGTAGAAATTGGAAGGCTAATACCAAAAGCTGACTTTTATCTACTTAGTCAAAGAATACCCATTCCAGAAGGGACAGACAGGCTGTTTCTGTTCTGCCCTAAAAACCCACCTCAGCCTTGACCTGCTGGGAAACACATCGCACCCAGCCTGTTCCTACCTCCTACCTCAAACCAGAACACTGTGAGAATGTGAGAAGTCAGAGTCACTTTGTCTCCACACTGATTTTAGCTACCATTTGCAGCGACTCAGCAAAGCTGTTACTTTTGAATTGCCCTTTTTTTTGTACCTGCTTTACTGTGGTTAAACTCTGCTGCCCCCCCACATTGCTGCACACGCGTGGAGGGCTCTCAGTGCACAAGTCACTGCTCTGAGACTGACTGCTCTGGGGAAACTCATTACCTAATTAACATTATCTTGTCAGAATGACTTTTGCATACCTGTTTAGCAGCTTTCTTTGCTTCATGTTTCCTCTGATTTTTGAGAGCTGTTTTAGACATTGGCTTATCGCTGCCTCCCAGCTGGGGTTTCATGTTCTGGGGTGGCTCATCCTCATGCTGCAGGATATGCAAAATGGTTAAAACACCATATTCCATGTCGGCACAGAAACCCTAGAATCTACCTAAGACAACATCATATGCAAAGATGAACTAGAAAGAAAAAAGAAAGGAAGTGTGGGAAAAAGTATGCACTCCTTGAAACAGCCAAAGAAGGATGACAAGGGTTTCAAACTCATCCAGTCGAGTTTGCACAGGACTACCCTGTGTGCTGTAATGATTTCACAGATTTCTGATGAAGTTACAAAATCATTATGTCTTCTATCTCAAGAAGGAAATAAAATCCAAGAAAAATAATCTAGCACGAAATGACTGAAGCCTGGCATTTTGCTGTTGGTGACAGTTTTGTAACTCCAACTTCTCATGACCAAAAAGGAAGGCTGAACACTGGGAGGAGAGATGGGGGTTCCTGGGGGGCAGTGGGGGCTGTTTGGTGTCTTTAAGATAACTCTTAACTGTAGCACTGTACTGTTTTAATGCATGTGACAAGATTTTTTTTCCCATATAAGTAAAAACTGACTGTATCTTTTCCCTACTCCCTCTGCTCAGGATGGGTTGTGAGAGAAGCCCTCAGCAGGGCTAACAGACTGCTCACAGGCTGAGTCTCCTGCAAAAGCACCAGGCTCAAAATCAAAGCTCTCCAGGACTCAAACAGCTGTTACATGGAATTAGTTGCTGCTCAGCCTACTTTGAAAACCTGCAGAAAGAAACTAATTATACAAGTAGGATACTGTACTGAAATGTGTTTAAGCTGCAGCTGACTTGCTAATGATCCAATCTCTTTCTAATAAGACAATTTACCTTTAAAAAAAAAAAACAAGAAAGAATGGCTGTTGGGAGGCCAGTCAAGCCCCAGGCTGGCTAGGTTCAGAACTGCTAAGTCATCCAGATCAGCGGCTTCTGCCCTAACCAGGGCACTCAATTTCACCACAAGCCACACCTGGAGTTCAGCATTCCAGTGCATGTTGCAGAGAATTACAAAAATTTGCAATTGCTTTGTGGAAGGACAGTATTTGGGCCAAAGAGATGAGAGCTTTCTAGCAAACATTCTTGCAAACTGTGAGCAAAGTGCCAAAGGTTACCAAAACCCCTCCAAACCCCCACAGGGCTGTCCACCTGGTTACTCATGCTCCTCCTCAAAAACCCACAGATATGTGAGGCCAAGCTCCAAACAGACACAAGACAACAAGTCAGTTCCCACAGGACTGTGCTACTCACAAGCTTGGAGCTTGTCACAGGTTTGTTCCTCAGGGCAGGAGGTCTGTACGCCTGCGCGGGCCTCGGC
The DNA here is from genome assembly GCA_034509425.1 of Eopsaltria australis. NCBI lineage: Eukaryota > Metazoa > Chordata > Aves > Passeriformes > Petroicidae > Eopsaltria > Eopsaltria australis. Next base: position 357,066 of record JAVTVJ010000786.1, on the reverse strand, counting down.
TCAGCACTGGGCAGCTCGCTGGGAACCGCCTGGTATTTCACTGCTCTCTCTGGGAACACCCCGTCCAGGAAGGGCTGCCACAACACCTGCCACATCTCCTCATCAGCTGGGACCTCGTAGGAGTGCAGCACAGAGCCGGTGTAGTGCCAGATCTTGTATCCGTTGCTGACCCGCAGCCGGGGAGCGCACGTGGCTGTCACAATGTGCTCCCCGTCGGGACACCAAGCAAAGTACGTGGAATCTGAGGCCACTGGTTTGGAAATGAGCTTGTAGTTTTTAACGTCCCACACCTCCATCTGTCCTCTGAGGTTTCCAAACCCTGCCAGCACTAGGATGTGTCCGTGGGGGCTATAGTAGGCAGCATTGCGAGGCCCGGTGCCAAAATCAAACACAGGGTCACATTTCAGGTTAAAAACTGTGGCTTTGGCAGGCATGAAACCATACACAGCACAGAACTCGACAGAATTGGGGCTCCAGGCAACATCGTAAATGGGGCCATTTTTTGCTAAAGGAAAAACATGCAGCTGTTGGGAGATTGCGTTTTTTCAGAGCAAGCCAAAATAAAATCCATAGTGATTCTTCACGCTTTGCTAAAATGCTGTTTTCTAATTACTGACAGTGAAAATTAATTTTGCTAACAACAGAGGGAAAAAACAACTTTCTATCTTCTGATAACAACTATCTTCTGATAACTTTAGTTACAGTTTGCAACAATAACTGCAGCCATTCCAAATTACCTCAGTAGGGTCAGCACCAACACTTTAACAGTAAGCATAGCTTGACATGTAAAAATAATCCGTTATTTTTTTCCTCAAGTATGACCTCAGGACCTTCTCAAATTGTCCCACTGGAAACCTGCGAAAACAGGAGTTTTATACCAGCTGGATAATAGTTTCTCTTCTTTCAATCTAAGAAATACTGTATAACTCAGCTTTGCAGAGGTAAACAATAGTGACCCAAGTTATCGTGGGGCCATGCCCATGCACAGTATTTTATAAGTCAGATTTTAATGTGAGTGAGCACACAAAAATGGCTTTACACATAATGATCAAAATTTGGTACTGTTAGAAGCTGTTCTGGGGGTTGGAACATTAGGAGATACTGAAGAATGATGAATTAGTGACAAAAACTCAGGTAAAATATCCAAGGGTAAAAACAAACCACAGGCCATTATAACTTTTGATCATCTGGATATCTTTACCCATAGTTCAGATAAATGCCAAGTGCATTACTGAATCCTTGAATCCAGAGTTGACTCAAAACGTTCAAACTGATTTAAATGGTTCATGCCTGTTGTCACTCTACAGCCTCATTATCTTTAGAAATGAGGATGTATAATCACACTGTGTGCTCCCCTTTTCAGTGACATTAACCCAGTGTAGCTCAGACACAGAGGTGTGACAGAAAATGACATTTGGTGACAGCAGCAGCTGGAGAGATGAGGCTTCAGAGCTCTGCCAGAGCCTGCGGCAGCACCACATCTTAGTCGAAAATGAAAAGCCCTCTGCAATTGCCAGTGTGGAAAGAAGCTTCAAAACTGTACTTCAAAAAAGATCCATCTCCACAGGGAATGAAGTACCTCTCACTCCAAGTGCCCACCACCTGCTTTTATTGGAAAAAATGACTTTTACAAAACAGACATCAGTTTGGGCTTTTCCTTGAAAAGAAATAGCTAAATTAAATGAAAAGTAGTGGTAAGCTTCCTGTTCAGTACAGATGCAGTAGAAATAAAGAATATTTTAGTAAGTATGTAGTTAAACAAGTATGTTTAATATGTAGCTAAACAAGTAATGTTGTCAAGCTGGGAAACTGCTCCCAAAGAGATTCTATATACTGAGTCATAATCCCAATTCTCCCTCCCCAGTGGATTTACCATCAAGGGGTACAGTGCTCGTTCACAAGTTTTGCAGAGGAAAGCAAACTGGAAATGCTCCCAGCCAGCACTGGTATGGAAATTACATTCATAGTACAGCCAGCAAAAAAAAAAATGTCACCCCACCCCCAGTGCTCCCAAGCATTCCCAACAAACCGGTCTCTACAGTCCCAAACAGGCCAGATGTTTGCACACAGTAGCAACAGCTTGAGAGAAGGAAAAAAGACCCCCACAGTGGAAGTTAAGACATGGACTTCCAGTTCCAATTCAATGGAATTAGGCACATTCATCTGCTGCCCCCCAACATGTCATTTTTATGTCTTAAAACACTTTCAATTTTACAATACAAGATGAAGGACTTCTATTTTTCAACAGACTTCAAAAAATTGCTCTCTCTCTGCCCTGGCTCATTGAGTAACAGTATCTTGCATGTGTATAAGTGCAGGCAGGATTATTCTGTTTGGTGACACACCTTCCTGCCCATTATGGATTCTCAGGTATAAAGCTGGCTCCATTGTCCAGGTGTTTCCTCAGCAAACGAGCATAGTTCCCACCCTGAGTACTTAAACACCTTCCCAAGCAAATTATCAGTATGTATTAACTGGAAGTGTTTGCTCTCTGCCACTGAGATTAAGATGGTAAGACTATCAAAGGTAAGAAAATTCAGCTATTAAAAAAACCCCAAACCAACCCAGAAAAGAGCAACATCTTCCTGCAGAGGTAAAAACCAAAAAAAGGTGAAGGACTGTTAAGCACACTTAGAAGCCCATGAGGTGGGAGCAGGAGCTGCTGGGCAGCTCGGGGGGTACTCACGCAGCTGCACCACGGCGCTCTCCCCGCTGGCTCCCACATAGTGCAAGGTCTGCTCGCCGTAGTACGAGGCCCCACTCTTGTCCACCTCGGTGCTGGCCACCACCAGCACTGCCGTGGCTGTGAACACACACAGAGCAGCACAGCTGCTGAAAACCACAGCAGCCATGGCACAACAAAGCCAAACCAGCTCTGCTGTGAGTTGCTGCTGGTTGCTTGTGTAATAGTGCTGGTATCATTCACTTCTGAATTGAGTTTTTCCTAATGCTAACCCAAAAGGACTGAATACCTTCCTTTCCCAGATGGAAAATGTCAGCCCAATCTATTCATTCACGGTTAGATCACAAGCAAGTGAACATCCTTTGCAGCTACAAAAAAAGTATTAAACTATGACAGAAGCAAAACACCCTGATCAATACTTGAATAAAACGTTTCATCAACATCTTCTGTATGCACATCTGTTATCCAAAGCTGTGTCCCTGTAGTGGGTGAGAAGCAGGACATTGTCTCACCAGGGCAAGGCCCAACCTGCCCTTTCCCCAGACACAGGTACCCCAAAATGCCTTGAGACATCAATCTTTCCCATCTCTCACAGCCCCCAAGCATAGGTTCTACATGTGTGTAACACCTTCCTTGTATTCCAAACCATGTGGGTTGAAGTAAAATGATGTGTACAAAATCATTCTGAAACAGCTCATTGCTAACAAACAGCAAAGCACAGAGGCCTGTCAGCTCACCCGTTATGATATGTATCCACACAGATAATTCTACAGATTAAGATTATACCATCGCATTAACTGTTCTTATCTAATTTTTATATATTAACTGTTTACAATCTAATTATATTATCAACACAGAATGCAAAATTATATAGGAATTTGTTATTCAACTGTAGAATTTACCAGCATGCATTGAATATTTTCAATTAAACATACAAACTCGTAAAAGTCACTGGAAAGTGCTGAGCACTCCAAGGTGTGCAGAAATGCACCTCAGCAAAGTATTAATGGGATTTATCAGCATATGCAAATAAAACGCAAACCCCGCACAGTAAACAAAGTCAATCCAAAATGAGCACAATATAAAGGTTTCAGTAAATAGCTGCTATACCTTTTTTGTTCCAGAGCATTGTCACCTTGTCAGCTTTAAAGAAGCTTTTGTTGGCCAGTGCTGACTGAGGGCCCCCGAAGTTGGGGTACTGGTAGAGCCTGACAAAGGATGGAGCACCTTTGCTGCCTGGGACATACACAGCAACCTGAAACAGCCATGAGATTTCACTGCAGGTTAACGGCCTGGCAGCACAGGGCATAGTTACTACCAGTACACTGTACTAAAATCACAGTGGGTTTGGTTTTTTTTTTTAAGAAAACCAAGAAAAAGATTGGAAGCTGGATCGGAAGTACCTTGGTGGGCTGTGCTCCTGGGGACAACACGAAATCACTGACTTTCTGCAAATGCAGCTTATTTGCAATGGTATCTGCCAAGAAAAAGGCCACAGACGTGTGATGTTAATGACAGAACACTTACCTGGATGACCTAACCACACCCTCCGTATCCTGGATAACAGATCAGTAAAGACAACCACAAAGGACCTCTTTTTCCAGGCAAATAACCATTATTTTCCCATTTCACCACATCATTTTACCTACAAAACCAACTTGAACCAAGCCTATGTCTGAAACCCAGCATTTAGTATTTGGAAGTTCAAAAAGCAAAGGAGGCCTCTGAACCCGAGGTGAACACAGCTTGTGTTTGAAGCAGAGATTCTTCACCTCTGTGCTGGATTCTGTCACATTCAGGTGCCAGCACACACAGGCAGGGGCTCTCCCCTCTCACCTTCATGGGGTAACTCTTGCCAACAGGCCCGTTCTGAGCTCAGCACTGCCCCTTCCCACAAACAGCTGATGGGAACAGCAGCACCCCACAGCTCCACTGCAGCCAGGAATGTGCACTGCCAGCAGATGTGCTGCTGAGGCTGACATTCCATGCTTCCCACAGCCTGGTCCAAATCAGCAGGGCTAATTCTCAGGAAACTGAATCTCTCATAGCCTGAATTCTTGTACTAACTTTATATTTAAAACAAAACAAAGAATGCAAAACTAAAACCACACACTGCTGTTCTCCCCTCAGTTTTTTTTTAATTCCTTTATATTTTTGTTCCAATTAATTGTTATCTTTCTTCTTTTTTCTTCCCCTTTCCAACACCTATTGACTCAAGATATTCTAACATCAACAGTAAATCTCCTTGGTAAAAATCTTCAGGCTTCACTATTTCATTTTTGCCACCAATTTTTTAATGAGCCATTTTTAACAGTCTATTGACAGAATATGCACAACCCTAGAAGTAACCACAGACCATGTTTTCTAACAAGAACCTCCTGGATCTCATTAAATGAGAAACAATACAGAATCAGGCCTCTTTAACTGAGAATCAGATGCATTTCATACCATGTCAGTCAGTGAAAAGATAAATAAGGAAGTGAAAACACTTCGTTAAAGCATAATGATTCTGAATTCCAAACTGAAATAGAATGCAGGCAATATTTAAAATAAAAGGCAAGCAAAAGAAGAAACAAGGAAACACCTGAAAACAAAAACCATCCCTCAGAAGAAACAGCATTTATAGAAGAAATGAAATGTAGAGAAATACTCGCATACTGAAGTTGTTGTTTTCAAAGAAGTGCACTTCATTGTTCACATTCCTGGCACAAATGCTTTCATCATCTGCCCAGCAAGGACACCTGCACATAAAGGGAAAAGTCAGAAACACGAAATGATGCTCATCATTAGCACTCCAGGATTGTTTTCCCCTCTATTGTGAACGCAATAAGCTCAAACATGACATGCTTAATGTGGATAAATGACATCTGCATAGCAAAAAACATACAAGTGGACTTATTTATTGTCTGCCCAGCTTTCCTCTGAGAGTGAATTTACAATGAACTGCATACAGACACTCACAAGCACAGACTCTGGCTTTCAGTTAGCAGCAGGCACTGCTTTGAAAGCCAACACCACACTAACAGCCCCATTCACCTGGATCAGATTTTGAAAACCACATTTCTTTGTAAACAATTAGCATCTGGAAGGCTTATTTACCAGTTCTGCATCTTTTTCTGTATAAAAGACTTTAAGCATTTTCCAGTTCTCAGATCATGGAGCTGCAGGTTGGGCACCCCTGCTGTGCCATCCTTTGCAGCTGCAAACAAAACAAAGTGGTCTTTGAGGCTTCAATCTGCTTCACTCCAGCATCCCACCTCATGGTTCTGCTAGCACCCAAACACGCATGAACTTCTTGCAAGCATGCAACTTTTGTCCCTGAGACCAAACCCAGGAATGCTGACTGCTGTTCCTATTAACCTCAGTCTGTTTGCAGAAAGAACTCACGTTTGGAGGCATGGAGTTTCTACTCCCCACTGCAAGGCTGCAACCAGCACCACCACCTGCACAGCTTTTTGATCCAAACCAAAACCCATCCTCATGGCAAACAATGGAGGCATGTTCTCCACTCCAGTGTTTTGCTCTCACAGGAATGAGGTGATTTTGTCCATTCCACCGCAGCCACAGCTCTCTCTGCGAGCCATGCAAAATGGTTCTGCTGCTTTTAAACTGTCTGTGCTCTCCTCCTGACCCAGGACAGCACAGCCTGTCCATTGCTGTCAGGGATGTATGACAGACCCAGAACAGCTCACTGATAGCCCGCAGCTTGTGCTGCCTTCTCTTATCCTACAGCCTGTCCCAGTTCTCAGTTTCCCTACACCTGGCCAGTTCCCAGGGCCCAGCCTTGCCCAGCCCTTCCCCCCCAAGGCAGCATTTACACCACCTGTGTCTCAGACAGGACTGCAGCTCTCAGAATCAGGAGCTCAGATCCCCCTAGGGAGGCAGAGAAGGGAATAAAGCTCTGGATATGGAGAGCACTCCAGCTATGGGCCCCAGGGCAGGACACAACTACTCTAAGCCAGCGGACCATGTCCCTTGCCCAGCCAAGAGCACAAGCTGCCTGCAGAGCACACTGCACCACAACCACCTCCCAGAATTTGGAAAACATGTGATTGACTGACAGAGTAACCATGAGCACGTGTGTAAGGATGGCCAACACCAGCTGCTCTGGGACAATGGCATCCCTCCCTCCTCCACTGTGCCCCTGACTGCCCACAGAACTCTCTGCACCCTTTCTGCACTGCTCATTTAGCCAATAAAAGTGCTACAAGACCAGCCAGGTACTAACCCAGATGTGGGTTAAGACATGCACAAACCCTGTGCTTCCCCAGCTGGTACAATACTCACTTGCATAGGCCTGCCACACTGCCAGAACATTATTCTTTGGCGAGAATTCAAGGCAAACTGTCTTTGGGAGATCAAAGGAATGCAGTAACCCAGCTCTGGTGACATTAACAACATTGACTCTGGAAACAAAAGATGCTATTTCAATAAAACATGCTTACAATAGTTAATTAATAACTGAATTGTTCAAGTATTTGACTCCTCTAGACCTGCCCCAAATTTGGCTAACATAACAAAATTAGAAGAGCTTTTTCCCTGCTCTTGTTTTTATTAAATTTTTCCAAGAGCACATTCTAAAACCAGACACCCAAGCATGACAGAAGCCAAGAAAACCGACCACTGGTCAAAACACAACACGTACTTTTGTCTGCCGCACATAAGCTCTGAACAGGAGAGTGAACTCTCTAATGCACCTGATCTATAAAAAAGGAACCTTGTAACATTCACAAGGAGTACAGACTCATCATTTTCTGTAGACTTTACTAATGGATTAATCCCAGAGACTGCGCACCGGGAGCCATGAATAAAAAACAACCAAAGAAAGCAGATCCAGTTTGCATGGGAATGTGTGCATTATAAACAGGAGTACAACAAACATTTCATCTGACAGTCAAGAAACAAAGCCACTAATGCAACAACAAACTTCATTTAAAGTGTACATGCAAACACTTGCATTAACAGCAATTGCCTTTACACAGACAAGAGCAAATGAGGCATAACTGATCCCATTTATTTCATACAAGCTAAAAATTAAGATGATAAAGTGCACCCACTTTTCTCCGTTGCACCAGGCAAAGAGGGAACCGTCCTTGCTAAAAGCAACAGCTTTGCAATTTTTCCCAGAAACCCTAAAGAATAAGAAATGCACATGAGTATTCAACAGCGCCACAGTTAAGGTTTTTTTTAACAAGAACAAACACAGCAACTTTCCTACTGTGCCCCTGAGGAGCCCTGTGTCACAGACAGTCCCCTGGCACCCCTCTTCACGGACTGTCACCTGGCAGTGAGAGCTCAGGCAAGCCCAAAGCCTTCCAAACCATCTATTTTCTGAACTCCCATATATTCACACGTTTTTCAGCTCCAGAGTCTACCTTTACTTTTCAGAAAACAATTTCCTTTGTGGCAGTGCCAACGGTACCTTTGGAACGCCGTGCTCTCGGTGAAACCGGGGGGCCCGTTCACCATGTACAGCCCTTCGGACCCTCTCACTGCAGGGGGAAACAAACAGCTCATCTCAAAGGCAGGAAATGCTCCAAAACAGACGCTTCTCTGGTTTGTGAGCCCCGAGACACGCACACCCTTTGCCACGCTTGCTATAAGGGAATTCCAAGGCTTAAGGGAGACACGCCCCTGAAACTCCCACCCCAGCCCTCCTTCAGCAGGATGGTGAAGGAACCCCCGGGATGGGGAACCGCAGCCTCCGGACAGTCGCACAGTGAAACACTTCTCCTCACGACCAAATGCCTCTTCCCAGGGTTCGTGTACACCACAGCCCTGAGAGACCCGAAGGGAACCTTAGGCGCCCACAGACCTGAGTGAGAGGAAACAGGCTGGCGTTTAAAGCTCACGAACACAGAAAAGCAAAATACACATCCCTTATATTAGGGACAGTTTGAACAGTGGGACACTGAAAAGGAACACGACTTTTGAGAAGAGCTTCACAAAGCGCAATGCAAAGCCCATGGACTGTAGTGGACAGGTCAGCGGGCTCCGAGCTGCCGGGAGCTGCTCCCCCACCTGGGGCCGGTCCCGTGTCCTGCGGGGCCCGGGGCAGCGGGACGGGGCCGCCGCGCGCTCCCCCGCACCGACCCAGCCCCGCGAACGCCCCCGGGGCACCCCGCGAGGAAACCATCCGCGGCTGAAGGACGAAACCGCGACACGCGGCCCCAAGAGCTCCCGCGGGGCGCGGGGGAGGCCGGCGGCGGGGCGGCGAGAGCGAGGGCCGGGGTGAGCAGCGGAGGAGCGCCCGGCCGCGCCCCGGTCCCGGGCCCAGCGGGTACAGGGCCCGGCGAGCCCTGGCCAGTGCCGGGAGCGGCACCGTCAAGAACTCCATGGCCGGGGGCGCACTCGGCTACGCCGCGGCAGTGCACGCTGGGGGGGGTGAAGGCGACGCGGGGCGGACGCCGACGGCCACCGGAGGGGCACCGGGCCACCTCATCCCAACTCCGTACTCGCCCCCCGCGCACCGGCCCCGGCCTCGGCACCGCCCGGGAACGACGCACCTGCGAGCAGCGGCGTGGGCGGCGCCATCTTGGTGCGCCAGCGGAGAGCTGGTTCCGGTTCCGGTTCTGGTTCCGGTTCCGGGGCGGCGGCGGCGGCGGCCGCAGCGCGCGCCATGTTCGCGGGCGGGGCCGGGGCCGGGCGCGAGCGCGGGTTGGTGCGCGCGGGCCCCGCCCCCGGCGCGCTCCCGGCGTGCGGCGCGCGCGGTGCTGACGCGGCAGCGGCCGGGCCGGACCGGGCCGAGCCCAGCGCGGACATGGTGGCCAAGCAGCGCATCCGCATGGCCAACGAGAAGCACAGCAAGAACATCACCCAGCGCGGCAACGTCGCCAAGACCTCGGTGCGCAGGGCAGGGCCGGGCCGGGCCGGGCCGGGCGGGGACGGGCGGGGGTGGAGGGGCCGGGCAGCGCTGCGCTGACGGCGCTGCTGTGCTGTGCTCGCAGAGAACGGCCCCGGAGGAGAAGGCGTCGGTCGGGCCCTGGCTGTTGGCGCTGTTCATCTTCGTGGTCTGCGGATCAGGTGAGCGCCGCGCGCGGGCGGCCGCGGGCCCCGGGCCGGCTCGGGCCCGGCGCTGCCCCTCCGGGCCTCTGAGCTCTGTGCGGGCGCGGCCCGGCGAGCGCTCCCCTCTCCGCTCTCTTGCAGCCATCTTCCAGATCATCCAGAGCATCCGCATGGGGATGTGAGGGGCAGTGCGGGGCCATGGCCCGCCGGCCCCGGCCGCCGCCGCAGCTGCCCAGGAGCGGCACGCGGCACCGGCCGTGTCGCATTCCAGGTCCCTTCACGAGTCATTCCGAGTTTTCTAGCCCGTGCCACAGTGCCTTGAACAGCACCACATGTATAAAGCAATAAAAGTCTATTGTTGATCTACAATCGTGGACCTACTTATTCGCTGAAGACCCAGCCTGCTCTCTGTAATACGTGGAGCTGTACGCGACACATGTCCGTAGGAACTGACATCTGTCATAAACACCGGTCCCAGACCAGTGTCAGCCTCGCTGTACAGCTGGAAATGGTTTTGTTTGCCGCCGGCAGCCAGGATCCCGCAGCGGCTGGAACCCGACTGTGCAGCATGTTCTCGAGGAGCCTGTGCGCTCCGCCTGCATCCCCCGTGCGTGCGGGACGGGCCCACTGCAGCATGTGGCAGTGCTCGAGCCGTCCTCGCACCACGGCACCGCTGTCGCTTTGTCCTGATCCACGCAAAATGCTTGTCTGTGTAGGGTAGTGGGGTAGGGAGGAACCGGCACGGCCGGGCAGCGCTGCAGCTCCCTGGACTGTGGGAGCACCGTGACCGGACCTGCAGCTCCCCAGGCCTCTCCCGGCCGTGCCTGTGCTGTAAATACTTCTTGGACAACTTTCAACAAGTGATGATAGTTTTAAATTTGACGATGTTGTGTGGGAATATTGGGTGCAGGGGGGGGACATGCTGCCCCCCTCCCCACAGTTCTGCTTCTGTATGTGCAGCCCCCTGCAGAGTGTGGTGTGTCTTGCAATATATATTTAATCCTATTTAAGGTAAAACCTGCCTTCGACTCAATTTCTTTTAACAATGGATCCAGTACTTACCTGCTTCCCTACTGGTGATCACAGTTCCTTCTTCTGTAGACGACTGTAACTTGATATCACATGAAAAATGCTGCTATTGATCATATTTCCCTGCTGATGGCTCTGACTCCTGCTGGCTCTTGCTGTCTGCGTGGTGACAAAGGTGGTGGGAATTGCTCTGCTAGTGCACGCAGTTGCTAAAGGAATATTTCTTTTTTCCAGATTTCATAGTAGAAGACAAATTTTAAGTCTGGTTACACTAGAAATAATAGAAAACTAAATGGGGTGAGGTTAATGAAATGCTTGTTAGCTGTGAAGGAGCAGGTCTTTTGTACGTGTTGTATTTCCATATGGGATCATTGGGACTGGTGAAAGCCAGCGCAGCCCTGAGCGTGCCCAGTGTGGACCCGAGGGCACAGGGAGCCTGTGCTGGGACACTCGAGTGCTGTGGTGGGGGAAGTCTGTATAATCGCTGATTTTAAATAAAGTTCTTTCCAAACGCAAATTGTGTTTGCTCTGACCGTGGGCAAAGCAGGGCTCTGCTGTGTGTTGGAACTCGGCCATTCACACCAAGCACGGATTAATTGGCTTTTCCCTGGGAGGAGCTGCCGTGCCGTGAGACACCCCCATGCTCAGCTGTCCAGGTGCTGGGCCGGGCTGGGGCCATGGGGCCTGAGCTGGGGCTGCCGAGGCTCTGGACACACCCAGCTACTGCTCCCCTTCCTTCTGGGGACCGGCCATCCTCTCACGGGGTCAGCAGGTGCCTTCTCGCCTCTTGTCCCTCTGCCCCCTGGGGATGCACAGAGGTGCCAGCGGTCTGGCCAGGTCCTGCTATTGCTGCAGGAGTCATTGGCTGTGCCAGCACAGCAGCTGCTCGAGGGCTGTGGGCACTGGAACGTTCAGGGTGGGTTGTACAAGGTGGTTCTTCCAGTTAATTCTTGCTGTGGTGCAAGCTGCCACAGGGGTGTGAGCAGCTGTGCCCGGCAGTGGCAACTCGTGTGAGGGGTCAGAGGCAGCTGCGGTGCCACGGTTGAGGCTGCGTGGGGGCATTTGTGGAGGAGCCATCTCACCCCAGCTGTGCTCTGGCTCCACACATCCAAGTACAAAAGCTGCAAAACACACTTGTTTCTTTTCAAGAACCTTACAGAGCAATACCCAAGTTTATTTCCCCATGTGAGATGCAGCTTCTCTTTTCCAGGCACTGGCAGCTGACCCGTTCTGACGTGCTGCCAGTGCCTGTTGCGCACGGTCGGACCCTTCAGCGCGCTGAGCTTGCTGAGGTGACGTCATTACCCACCTGCAACACACTTGTATCTCAGTGTTTTGGTTTTTTTTCCCGTGGAGCCTCCTCAAGGCCGGCTGCAAGACTGCGCTCCGGTAACGCATCTGGAGGGGCACATGGTTTGCTTCCCAAGGGGAGAGGTCCCCGCTCTCCTGCCAGGCCTTTCACAGCTCCTGGAACCGCACAAAGGGCTGCAGCCGCGCCTGTGTCCCGCCCGTCCGCGCACACTCAGCACACGAGGGGACCCGGCAGCAACAGGAGCCACGCGTTCTCTCAGAACGGGGACCAAAACCTCGTGGGGAGGGAACAACCCCCTAAGCCGAGGCGGGCGGCCGGGACAGGTGGTGGCAGCGTCGCTGGCAGGGAGGGCGCGAGGGTCCGAGCGACGGGGAAGCGGTCCAGGAGAGCGGCAGCAGATCCGGGACAGCGGGGACGGACCGGGACCGCGCGGGGACAGCGCGGGGACAGCCCCGCCCCGCCCCACAGCGCCGCCCCGCGGCGGCCGCTGCTCCCGCTGCGCCACGCCCGGACCCGCCCGCCGGAAGGCTCGCTGCTCCGGACACGGCTCCAGGGGAAGGGTCTCTGCTCCGGACACGGCTCCAGGGGAAGGCTCGCTGCTCCGGACACGGCTCCAGGGGAAGGGTCTCTGCTCCGGACACGGCTCCAGGGGAAGGCTCGCTGCTCCGGACACGGCTCCAGGGGAAGGCTCGCTGCTCCGGACATGGCCCCACAGCCGGGGAAGGGTCTCTTCTCCCTCCTCCAGCTCCACACCCGGCAGACTCCGAGCGTAGGGAGCCCCGTGTGCCGGGAACAGCGGCAGGAGCGGAGCCGTCACACGCAGGACAGGGAAGGGGGCACGGGCAGCACCGGGGCGGGCTGGCAGCAGCAGCCGTATCCACCGAGGCTCTCTGCTCTCTGTAGTCGCACATCTGCTGACACCACGGTGGTCTCACTGCGAGAACTCTGTTCCCTCTCCTCAGGTTGCCTGTCGAGAAGAGCCCGCAGCATTCCCAGGCCCTTTCTGCCAGCTCACAGTGCTCTCACAAACCGAGCAGCTGTCCTGAGCTGAATACAACTTATCTCTAGGAGAAAACTAAACACAAACTCCCAAAGCAAACCTGACAAGAGCAGAGCAAAGCAAAGGCTTTCTAGCAGGATCAGTTCAATCTTTGTTTCATCCCCTCTTTTTCAGATTTACTGAATGCTTTTTGCTTTCGGAGAAAGCGCCTCTGCAGCGCCCCGGTGTGAGGGATGTGCCTGTCGCTCTCCTCACGCCTGCCCAGGGAGCAGGCGTTGCCCGAGACTGTCCTCACGGGCTCAGTGCCCCTCTGCTCCCAGCAGAAAAACAACCACTCGAGTCAGGTTCAGATGTCTCTCTTGTTTCATTCAAAAGTGAACTGACAAGTAGTGTATCCTCCACAGAAGTTTTAGTCAACTACTCACCTGAGGGACTCTTATTCCCAGAAGTCCCTGCTTTGTCCCTTTTTTCTTACTTTACCAGCAACATCCTTATTGCACAGCTGGAGTGAATGGCACTGGAAACACACATAACTACTGGAATATTTTGTTTTCTGATCTGTGTGCAAAGCTCTCATTGCACTGAGGTCTCCCAGCAGTGTCACAGCACAGGGGGCAGAGGCAGAAAACACCAACCCACACGGAACGGGAAAGGCATTTCAGAGTTCCTTCGGCAAGAACTTTTTTGTAAGCACACAACACGTGGTTGGTTTGAGCTGTGCCAGGCTGATGCTTACCAGGAGGAGGAGATGCTTCGGGACATGGGCACTTCTTTGAGACCTGAAGATACCAAATTGCAGTTTCCAATATTTCTTCTGTTTTACCTTAACATAAACCTGAGCAGAGTGAGACCTGCTCAGGGCTCAGGTACTGAAGCAGACATTCACAGCAGTGACTCGGCAGGCCCAGACATTCATTTAGAGCTATCAGTGCAAACCCTTAAGGCAGCCACTGACAGCATCAGAAGATGCTTCTCCTAGGAGAGAAGAAACTACTCTGTTGCATGAGAAGTGGCACTGGTCTGTTACTACCTCACTGACACTGCATTTCTCCATTTTGTTCAGAAAAAAGCTTACTGAATTTAATTATACTGCAACAACATATACAGCCAAAAAATTCAACAAAACTGGTTTAATTTCAGAAAATGTGTTAAAATATATATATATTTGTACATCAATTTGACACACTGCATTAGTTTACACAAATGATGGTCTTTCTTGAAACTGTATTTATGAAATGTACATTTTTAATTTAAATACTCAGTATACACTGCATTTAATCTGCATGTTGCATTTATTAAATACATTAAATCTGCAATGTAACAAAACGTTTTCTGCATACGAAATTCAAAACACCATTTTAAATGAACAAAAGATGGCTCACTTCATTTATTTGTTTTAACTACTAGTGCCTAGCACACTAGCTTAGCTCCACCAACACCAGCTGTTCTTTCTCTTTATTGACATTGTTCACAGACTAGTACATATTACACTAAGAGTGCTGGATAAAAACATGAGGTATGGAAGTGGTTCAAAGATTACAGGTCATGCAGATCATGCGAGACAGCAAAGAAAGTTGTGAATGAGAAAACACTAAATAAAAAATACATAAAGAATGTGCATTATAAAATAAAAAAAACCAAACCAAAACAAAAAACCAACAACCAACTCAATTACACAGCTTTGCTTCTTTGGTTACAAAGTAGGTTGAACAGTTTCACAGCTTTTTATTCCCACCCAAAAAACCAAACCAAAAACGAAATGTCAAAAAGCAGAGGAATCATGGCCCCTTTCTCTCTATTAGAAAGTAGAAACAGAAATGAGCAAAGTTTTCTTCATCAAAATAGCCCATCACTTATTTATTATATCACAAGGACTGGTGACTACCTGTACAGATGCACTATGGTCTTCATACTTACACTCTATACAAAATTTACATTCAAGCTGGATCTTTACTACCGTAAATAAATACCAAAGGTCAATTGCCATTAGTGTTAGAAATATGCCAGGATTCTTTGTTCAATTATTGCCTAGACATTGTATCTATTAACGCAATCCCATCTATCATTTTACTCATACAGACATTTATTAAAAAAAAAAAATAATTCAAAAGTTCTGTGACATTGTTCATGAACATTATGAAAATAGCAGCCCTGTAATAAATAAAACAAATAAATGAAACTAACATAGGCAAATGTTACTTATATGAAAAGAACAGTGGCTCTGAAGAGGAATTGTTGCTCCTTATCAGACAGCAAGGCTCAAAGCAACCCAGGAGCACTGGGAACCTCGGAGAGCCACCCAAGCTCTAACAGACCTCCCTCCCGAAGCGCAGGGAAACGCCGCCAGGCTGCAGGGACTCCTCTGCGACCTCCCGTGCGCAGCGAGGATGCACGGGCACCTCCCACACTGCAGCCACAGCGGCGGGGACAGCTCTGGGAGGATGATTGTCTAATACTGAAAAGGCCAAACACACAAGAGAAGCACGGCTGCTCGCTGCGGGCGGGCGGGAGCCAGCGGGGTTCAGGCGGAGGAGACGTTGGGCTGCGGCGGCTGCGCGGGCGGCGGCTGCGCCTGCGAGGTGCCGCTGGGGGCGGCCTGCTGGCTGGAGAGCTGGGATAACTGATCGTTGTTGGAAAGGGATTTTAACAGTGCATTTTCTCGTTCAAGTAAAGAGTTTCTTTCAACTAATTCTTTTATTTGTTCCTTCAGGACTTCCACTTCTTCTCTCACTGCATACATCAAATGGCTTTTCACTAGATCCTGCAAAGAACAGTGGACAGTTACACCAAGGGAAAGAACGGTTTCCTTCCCAGCCCCAGGACATACTGTTACTGCTTTCACAGCAGAAAGCCTGGAAAAACAAAGCACTCATCATTAAAAATGTATGAATAAATCAGCCTTTGAGAACAAACAACCCAGCCCCTTTGTGAAGTAGGCCTGATATAAAAAGCTTTGACTCCAGCACTCCAGTCACTTGGGTTAGGTGGAAGCCAAGGGTGAGAATGACGTCCCAGCTCCTCAGAAGGAAAGCACCAGCTCTGACGCTGTGACCTGGGGTACAGGTATGCGGTACACCGGTCCGGTCACTGAGGTATATGAGAACCAAAACACAATAAAGCTTTTACATCATCAGAAGCAAAGATCCAACAGCTGTAACTGAAGCTGAGCAGCATGGCAAGCTTCATGGTAACCTGATCCTTCAGAAAAACTAGTAATGAACTTGGCTAGAGTAACAGACTCAAATATGCACTATATTTTCAGCAGTCCTTCAAGTTCAATCACCTTGTTCACAGCAATTTATAAGAAAATTAACTGAAAAACATTTCTGGGCCAAAAGTAAAAGCAGTAATGGTTGGTGGTCATTCATAGTTGTTACGGAAAACTGTATTGACCGTATCAAAACTTGATCCTTTTTTTCAACTGATGTTCTCAGTCTGACCCACTTGGAGGGGTATCACAGCCTCACAGAAACACAGTACAGCAGGAAACTTATGCTCAGTGAGGAACCACATTAACCCTATTAGAAATAATGACTTATATTTTACTTACCATTGCCTGTTCTATTTTGTTGTCAATGGCAACAACACTTGCACCAGATGCACTGTAAATACAATGAGAAAAGTCTGTAAGTGTTATTGTATCACTCAGGTAAAGCCATGCGCCCATAGAACTCCTGGATCACGCTGTCATTGGAAGGCTGAAGCTTAAGAGTCAATAATTCAGTATACACTCACGGGAGGTGTCCCATGTCCCCCCCAACCCTCACCCCACCCAGTTGCCCAGTACAGCTGGAACTTCTCAAGAGACACTGCTCCTTCAGTTTATACCTTCTCATACTGGGCTTATGACACCTATAATCATAAAAATGCATTAGAATAAGCACTGAATCAACTGCTTTGATTCCTGGCCCCATTTTCCAGCTTTCTTCACTGGGGAAAACAAGAATTCATGGGATATTCATGGGATTCTTACCACTAGTATTATTTCTTCCAAACTGTCTTTATAAAGCAATGAAGAAAAAACCTTATTATAATACTTGTTCTCTGGACTCACTTGAGTCCACCTTCCAGGTAAGGAGCTCCTGGCTCAGCACTGCCTGTGCAGCCTGTGGCAGCAACCAGCAGGAGGGCGAGACACAACCAGAGCCCTGAGCCTTGTGGCCGCTTCCTAGCTCCAAGGGAATTCTCCCTGGATCCTGTCTGACAGCTGACATGACAAACACATGGCCATGGGTCACAGCTAGGGCCAGGCCTAATCCACAGACACACGTGCAGAATGTTCCCCAGCACACCTCAGAACACTGTGAGGATGTGCATTTACTGTGCCAACAAGATCCCAAACTGCATCTCTGAATCCTGCATGATGGAAATCCAGCCTTTCATAGCCAGGGTCTGTTTCCAAGGCACACCACAGGCACACCAGCCAGCTCTGGAACTGGGATTTCGGCAGGCTGGGGGTGTGTCCCTGTTCTTTCACAGGCTCTGGTCCCTCAGCTCAGAGAGGAGCTGTAGCCCTCCCCAGGTCACACAGGGCTGCAGCAGCCAGCTCCCCACACCCTCCCACCCCAGGGCTCAGGGATCCCATTTTCCACCCAGCTCCAGGGCTGTGACAGCCCCACCAGTGAGAGCTGCTGATAACACTCCCAGCCATGGACATGGCTATCAGCAGTGTGCAGCCACATTTAGTAGAGTTAACATGGCAAAAATGCAAGGGTTTCAGTCATGTTGGAAAACTCACCACTCTGGCATTATGCAACTCACCAAAACCAAGCATTAAGAAAAAACCACTCAAGGCTTTTTACAAAGAGTATGGCAATGTGCTCAGCAGCACTAGTCACAGACATGAAACACAGCTCAGCTCCTGAAGAGTGACACTGCTCAGAGAAGTTAATTTAAGGGCTCCCACAGAACCGTCAGTACCAGCACTGGGCTTTTACAAGCAGAAGGCATCAGGTTTGCAGACTGAGGGAGTAACAGCCTCTATTTCTACCAAACCAATCTTGAAACCCAAACCAAAATTGATGAACAGCCATTTCAGAAGAAAATTGTTCTAATCTCTTACTGTCTTCTAAGCCTCTTTCAAACCCTAACTATAGTAAACCTCCTCAGAATAAAAACTATTTATAATTCATGCCAAGGGAAGTATTCCTTTCCATGTTGAATTAACATGCATCAGACACATCTGGCACTGTCAGAAGTATCTGCGTTCATGAACCACAAAATCCCCAAGACTCCATGTCCTCTCACAGTCCTTCACGGACACCACTCTACAGGTGAGATGAGGCAGCTCTGAAGAGGTAACAAGAAGAGGACAATCAAAGCAAACACCACACTTGGCAGTGGGATCTACGTCCCCATCTTTGCAGCACAATCATACACCTTTTGTCAATACCTGTCAAACTTGAGATTGGAACTTTGTTCTTCTATCGTTGTTTCAGCTATTTTGCAGTATGATTACTTAAAACATAATCCCCACTACATCACTCCAAGGTAAGGCATTCAGGCAGCTCCATGAGAAAGGCAGGCAGCGTTCCCTCAGGCTCCCCAAGAGCCGTACCTGCGTGAGGCACTGCAAAGGCACCTCTCCTGTGAGTCCCCTGTGCTCTGAGCTCCCCTCTGCCTGCTGGGTGAGTGCAGTGCTCACCATGTGGGTGCAGGAATTGTCCCTCCCTGCAGTGTGATCGGAATGAGCCACGGAAACACTGCTTTACCACACATACCCCACACTTGACATGACACCAACAGTGCAGAAAGCTGTAAGCAGCTTTACACACTACTCTGTAATATTCTTGCTGCCCTTATCCTCACAGCAGCTGTGCTAAGACTGAAATGCTGAGCTTGGATTGCAGCCCTGCTGCCTGAACACATCCTGGCACCCCTCCCAACTTCAGCAGGCAGAGGCTAGGACCACACAGACCCCCATCCACCCAGGAGAAGCTCCACACTGACAGAGGGTGCCCCAGTTTGCTATCAGGATAAAACCAGCTGACTATACTTCACGTCACTTCCTAAAAGCAGATGAGAATGAAATGCTATAGTAGCACAATTCCCACACGATTTTGTTCTTTATTAATCTGACAGTGCTCCCCACACCAAGCAGCTCCTGTGGGACATTCATGAGCAGAGCCCTCCAGTGACAGCTACTCTCATGGGAAACTCCAAATGTGCTGCCAAGTCTTAAAATTTTGTACTTTTCTCAAATCCTAAACTCTTGAAATCAAATTCCAGTTTGCATAAAAATATTTTATCCCATGGCTGCAGAATGACATTTATAAATACAATCCAGTTCTTACGAAAAGGCCAGGAAGAAACCTAAAATATCTCCTAAATAAGTCTTTTTGGATGACTGAATGGAGAGAGTCTGACACATTCTGTGAGTGCACCATCCACTATAGAGCCAATGCCTCAACTTGCAAATCCCAGAATAAGAAGAGGAAAAACACCACTTAGCTCTTGTGAAAAAAGACCAATTACCAATTGCTCCAAGAGCTACAGAAGTCTGACAATTACTGTCAAAACTGCAAAAAAATCCGTATCAAGTACCATAGGGCAGATGAAGGGGAGTATCAGGCATGTTGTATTTGTTTGTAACAGCAAAATCCCCACTCCACACTGAGCTTCTGCAGCCCAAGTATCAAACAGATATACTAAACAGGGCACACTTCATTTTGACTTGGACCTTCCAGTTAAGGTCATGTCAATGAAGGCTGTACCCTAAAAGAGGTTATATTGGTACACCAAGCTCACACTGAAGCCCACAAGGTACATGGCAAGATTTACAGTCAGCAAAAACATCAAAGACCCCCCAAGCACAGTCTGTCATTCCCACAGATGGATGGTAAACCCAATATTCTCCTGCCTTAAACACCAGGTAGCCAAAACCTTATTTTTGTCAGAAAAATCCTAATTTTTATGGTTTTGAAAAAAATCTCAGTGGCTTGTGCTTTACCTATTAAGTTGTCTTTATCTCAACTGACAAGTTCTCTCACTTTTCCTTTTCCTCTTCTGGGAGGAGGGGGAGTTGAGCAAGTGGCTGCACGAGGCACAGTGCCAGCAGGATTAAACCATGACAGCCCTTTTTGGCACCCAACACGGGGCTGAAAGGGTTTGAGGTAAGGACAGATTTGACTGGGATGTTCTAGATTGAATGGATAGCTGTTCCTTCTGTGCAGCTATTGCCTGGAAGCTCCTGTGCTTGCCATGGGCTTGCCTGCCTGAGTCTGTTAGAGCCCATTGCTTGTTAGTGGCCACTTTTTGCTCTCACTGCTGCCACACTGCTCTTATCATCTTATTGCTGTGCCTGGAACACTTGATAACAGCCACTATCATGTGCCTGGGCTTGCAGGTGCCCAGGGCAGTGCTGCCACACTGGGCAGGCTGGAGCTCCAGCCAAAAGGACTGTGACCTGAGGATGGTTGAGGGGAAGCAGAGACCGAGCTGCAGCCCATGTAGAACTCCAACACCAGAGCAGGTGGGTGCCCAAAGGAGGCCATCACGCCCTGGGAAGTCCATGCTGGAACAGCCTCCTGGCAGAACCTGTGGCCCAATAGAAAGAAGAGTCCACACTGGAGAAGGTTTGTTGGAAGGATCTGAAGCAGCCTGTTCCTGAAGGACTGACCCTGTGGAAAGGACCCAATGGTGCAGCAGGTCATGAAGAGCTGCAGCCCATGGGAAGGGCCCACACTGGAGAAGTTCAAGGAGGACTGTATCTCTGGGTGCTATGCTAGAGCAGGGGACAGTGTGAGACTGCCCTGCAGTGTGTGGGTGAAGACAACAGCAAGGAAGCTGCAGGACCCAACCTGACTCAGCTTTGCTGTCCAACAGCTCCACACACCACACCACCTCTCCTGTCCTGAGTGACCACCATGAGAGATGGAGCCCAAAATCACAGACTAAATCTCAGAGGAGATCTGTGCACAGTTTGCAGGCCCGGTGCACAGGAATGACACCTGTGTGTTAAGAGCAAAGGATAGGACAGGGTGGTGGTGGTTAAGGAGGCTGCATGGGATAGTGTGCAACCTGAGAATGAGGTAAATGGCATGGAATAAACGGCAGATAATGTCCTGCTTTGGGCTGGGGTAGAGTTAATTTTCTCCACTGTAGGTGGTATGGGGCTGTGCTTTGGATTTGCACTGATAACTGTGTCAATAATACAAGTGTTTTTATTATTGCTGAGGAGCACTTGCTTGCACACCACCAAGGCCTCTTCTGCTTCTCATCCAAAAAATGTTAATGTCTTAATGTTAACTTGCTAATGGCCACAGAAAAATTTAATCTTCAACACCACTTCATATTCATGGGCACCAAGATCCATTTCAATTATTAATCCAACAAGTGCTACTGTACTCAGTTTGGTGTTTTTATCATTAATGTCTTTAGATACAACTATCATCCTTCCAAGACACGTTCTGAATGTTGAAATTCACCTCAACATCTAGGTAAAAAGACAGAATCAAACTTCAAAGGTATTTGCAGCTTAATTCATTCTGTATGCTTAAAAGAAGCACAGTAGTTCATTTTTAGATATTTCACAGACCTCAGTAATATGTGTATTTTAGGACAATGCTGGATACATTAGGAATGAGTTATACAGAGCCTACTTTGGCAGTCAAGCACTAGACTAGGAAATACTGTTTCACACCAAAATGACCCTGGAATCCTATTGATTAGATGGTATAAGCGAATTCTGAAGCTTTTCAGTCAGTAACAAAATACATTCTTTGTTCAGCTGTATTAATGATTATCTATTTACTACTATCCCAAGGATCTTCTTGACATCTTCTTGACAAGTTACCCCCCAAAAGACTCCCAGAATGCAGGAGTTTCCTTGCTTTTTATGTACATAAAATGTATCACATCTAACAGATGATCCTGCAGGGCAGAGTACATGGCACACCAATGCTCTGTCCAACAGCCTTTGCAAGACAAATCCTCCTTGAAAGCACCAGATGTGCTTCACTTTAAGTGGGAGAGGTGTTACCAATGGTCTGACAGACATCCCCAAGCCAAGTGACCACCCCCAGCTCTTCTCTCTCTTTTGCTATTACTGCATTGAATCAAATCACCGAACAACCTTTCCATAAACACCAATAAGGTACCCTGGAGTGTTCCCACTTGTTTTGCTTACAAGTGAATTAAAGCCCTGTGGTCACTTCTTCTTTTCCCTCCCTATTTACTCATTTATGAGCTACTGTCTTACCACTCATTGAGCTATTCAGCCTATCCAGAGAAATCCTTTCTATTCTTGAAATAATTAAAGCCTATTTAATTAGCCTCCATCCCATAAAGAGATTTTATAATGATAGCATCCTAATGAAATCATCTATCTAGCCTGGAAAGAGGATCTGTGTGAGCATTGCAGATTTCCTTTATTTTTCTTTGTCAAAGTCATATGAGAATGTGTGACAACCTGAGGCAGTGAATTCACCACCTCAGGACTTCCCACACAAATTTTATGAGTTAATTTATACTGTGAAGGTTTAATACTTCATGCATAAATGCAATGGAAACATAAATCCTACTCCTTTAAATTCAAGTTTACAAATAATGTCTGAGCTTCAGGCAGACCCACATAAAGCTGATATGGCACCTGTACTCTGCAAAGACCTAGGCCCAGACGAGTAGTCACCCAGACTCACATGAATATGACAAGAAGCCACTATTTCCCTTCCTAAACCACATCAGTTGAAAAGACCAACACATGAGACCTGTGCCTTCATCAACACCTACGTGAGCACTGTGCAAGAAAACATCCCTGCTAATGTGTCAGTAACAACCAGGATCTCCCTAACACTTACTGATTTGAGTGCCACCTGCACTCTTTCTGCCAGAGCACACTGGTGAAAAATAAAATAGTTTCTAATCACTGGAGCAATTCAGCAATCTCTTGCTCTCTATTGCAGTATCATGTGGCTAGCTCTGCTGACTTCAGCAGGTCCCTAGAGACAGCTACTCATAGGAGAATAACCCATACTTGCCAGAAAAAAATACTGGAATTACACTCAAAGATTTTGTGCTTACACCAAAGTCTCCTATGTCAAGCCCCTCAGGTTCACAAAGTGCTTCTGAAAGAGCTGCAAAATGGAATTAAGAGTTCACTGCCAGCAGACTCACGGTCCTGGTGCTCTGCAGTGTGTCAACCCCCACATTTCGTGATGGGCAAACAAAGGGATTCTGAGGAAGTCACACGAACTTATTGTTTTCACACCAGCGATTTTTCTTTGCCAAGCCAGAGATGACAAAAAGAAGCCCCACACCAGGTTCTTGTTACAGCCCCCACTGTGTCCTCCCCAGCTCCATCCTGCCAAGGTTCCCACAACCAGCTGCACTGTTGATTGATGCCCCTGGTGTTCCCTCCACCAGCTTCTACTGCAAGTTTATAGCTGAAAGCTTCTCACTTTCAGTCATCCAGTGAAAGAAAGCTGCCTAACGTGACCTTAAAATCCAGTAACTGGGGTATAAATGCAAAACCTGCAAAATCCTGTCAAAGACTTTGGAATTTGAATGGATTATAAGTTTAAAACATGCATCAATCCTGATGAATTTCATTCTACGTTCTCCCAATCGCTTTTTACCACACAGTGTTCACCAGCAAAGATGCAAGGTTACTTTAAAGGCAGCCATTTACATTCTTCTACCTCAATGTAATGTTCTTCTGTATCCCACATTTCCAGCATTTGCTTCAGGCATTGTACATAAACCTCAGACTTGTGAAGCCTCCATCTTAATGATTCATTATTTGATTATAAGGTTTTTTGAATTAGCTTCCTCATCTTAAGACTTATTTCGAGGCATGAAAACAGAGAAACAGCTAAAGGCTAGACCACAAAGTGACCTTTTGGTCTACAAACCAAATGTGTATTCTAAGTATTCTAAGCCCTGAAGTTTGTTCCAATGAAATAACGAAGCCCTTGAAACCTAAGTATCAACTCTGTTCCATAAATACAGAGAAGTGACACCATCCAGAGTTTAAAGCAAAAACAAATTTGTCCAACTTTCTGCTGAAAAAGGAAGACGTGCTTTGAAACTGAACTTCCCAGCTTGCCAGCACCCCAGCAATACAAAATAATTTTTAAAAGAGCAGAACACTTAGCATTACTTATAACCTTCATCATTGTGCAGTATACAAAATGTTGCCAAGCAAACTTTAAAGGATTCAGTTGAGCTGTGCAAGTTGAGAAGCCGTTCAAGTCAAACACAGCCAGTACAGTGACAAAATGGTTATCAATACTTCAACAGCCAAACAAAATTTACATTCTAAATTGTTAAGCAGAAGTTTTGACAAGCCAGAGCAGCATAAGGCACTAAATCACATAATCACTAGGACTTCAACTTAATGTTAAAAAAAAAAAATCCCTCAAAATCATTAAAGCACAGGAAAGAAAGTTTGCAGCTACTGATGAATTAGTAATGCATCTCTCTCAAGTCCTATCCGTGCCAGATAAGACTCTGTTGCACTTCACTGCTGTTTTTCACCATGAGTTCAATGCTAACTTTGGAGACTACTTTGTCCTTGTAACAGTTCACCTGTGTTCCCCATCCAGCTTTACTTCAGCAGAACAAAAGTAAGCCAGAAAGCTTCTTTTCCTGGTTCAAAGATAGAAGTATCTTAACTTTGCCAAAATTGTCTTTAAAGATAATATTTTCACAATGTGTTTTCTGATACAGGACTCAATGCCAAAAAGTTTCCACTTTTGGAAAAGGAAACTGTAAATATTTTGGCAAAGGTCAGTTAGGAGCTGTCTAGCATTAAACTCTGAGCTTACACATCATGTATGATACATGCATAATGGAAGGAGGAAGAAAAAAAGCCATGTAATGTTTTAGAGTTTAGTTCCATGTTTCAGAACAAATACTTCATTTCCATGAGTGCTTTCACCTCTTCAAACTGCAGAAGCCCAATATGGAGTTCTGAACACAGGCAGCAGTTCTGTGCGAACAAAAACAATGAGAAACTTGCGTACAGCAAAGCAGTTCATGCATACCTCAGCATGTATGCATTCCATACTTAAGCATCCATACCTATCCCAGGAGGTCTTTGACTCGTGTAACTTGTTGAAATGGAACGCTTGGTAGAATGCAGTTGACGGATTCCTATGAGATCCAAGAATCAGACAGACATATTGAAAATGGGTATGTAATAAAAATACCAACCCTCTTAATTCAACCTGCATTACAAAGTGAATTAGCTGTCCAGACAGGTTAAACTAATGTCTGAAAGGCCCTACTGTTTCTATGGGTTTGCATTAAGGACACAAGGATCCAAAACAAAATAGTAATTCTCCAGCCCTGTGGATTTTCAGGCTATATCAAGCTGCTCCTGTACAAGGATGAGACTGTAATGCCAACAATGAGACATCTCCCATCCTGCTGGCAACACTGTGTAGTTTAGCTGTACACCACCCTAATGCCAAACATACCTAAACCCAAGAGACACCTTTCCCATTTTTGGCATGTCCCAAACTACCTCTGTACATAGCACTCAGTGTTTCCATCCTACTTAACCCCCTGCCTTATACTCAAGACAGATGATTCCTCCAAGTCGAAGCTCAATATGCCACATTCAAACTACGACAGATCAAGTTACAACTGAAAAACAGACCCAGTTAGAAATAAAAAATGGAATGTAAACTATCTTTGTAAGCACCTCTCAGTTACCTTCCCACTTCCCCTCATGAGGTGCAACAGGGCAGGGGCTGATGGAGGCCCTGAGCCATGGCCTCATCAGAGAGCTCTCACAACCACAAGCCCAGAGCACGGCAACCTCGCTGAACACCAAACACTACAGCCACATTCCAACACCAGTGCCAAAGCCCTGAGGCAGCCTGACCCTCCAGCCTCAGCCCCACGACGGCAACTATACTGACAGTGGAATTAGAAAATCCACTTCTCCGAAGTCTCATCTGAACGTCTGTTGTAAACTAGACACTGGTTGAGGCACACAGTTCTCTGCTGCCAGTGGCTGCAGCAGTGTTATACTGAAGCTTAGAAGCTCCTTTCCTCAAACTGTTCATCCTCATGTGGGTAGGCCTATGCCAGCCCTAGAGATGAATGCAAAAACTTGCTGAAAAATCTTCAGAAATGCAAGCATGAGTTCAAATTCCTTTTAGAACCAATTTTAAAATGAGAAGTTTATATCAACATTGAAAGCAAAGGTATCAATCCCTTTTCTAAGTTTATGGCAAGAATATTTCTAAAAACAACTGTCTTCAAGTTACTTAATTATTTCAATTTAAGTACAATTACTGCATAGTAAAAATTACATAAAATAAAACAAAAGCATCACAGAAGCGGCACCATAACAAAACACTATCAGAAGTAATTTGATTCTCATAGCAGGTGCATACCAAAAATCTTGCAAGGATAACGGTATTTGTGTACCAGCAATGATCAGGAAGAGCCTGAGTTTAAAGTGCCTCACTCCTTTTCCCACCTTCAACACTGTACCCTTCAAAAAAGAAATTCACAGGAGTCAGGAATTTAGCTTAAAACCTGTTACGGAAGTTGCTTGATCAAAACTGATAAACACCATTCTCCTATGTTGGTAACATTCACATTTTCCTAAGAAGCACTGTACACAAGTAATTACACAAAGAACAATACAATAGCTAAAGGACATTCATGTAATGCGACTTCACATGTGGAAAACAACTGGCATCTGCAGAACAAGAGAGCATTCCTTTGCTGAAAGGAAGGCCCAGACCCAGGCCCTTCTTTCTAGTGCAGCTGCCAGGAGTATGAACAGTCCCTTCCTCAGAATGAGGCTGTAAATAGAAAGTCAAATTTACTTGTAGCATATAAAGCCCTCAAAAGTGGTATCAAAAGTGGTTTATAACCACACAGCATGTATTCCATATAGTCTATTTTTATACTGATACCCTACATGCTCTATATTTTTGTACTATTCTTAAGCAAGCATCTGAAAAGATATGGAAGAATTTTCCTTACTAGATTCTCATTTGTAACCCCTACTGTTGAAACTGCTTTTGCATTACTTCAGACAAGTAAGAGAGCCCTTTCGACTTCACAGCTATGTATTTTAAAAGTAATTGATGGGGGTGTGTGTACCTAAACAGGAAAAGCAAATCCACAAAGGCAGCATGAATGATGCCTCACATGCAGATCTGAACTAATATGACTGAGTTTCAGACTGCTGAGGCATCTAGTTTAACCATAAGAACCAGTGAAAGGTTAGAGAATGCCTAAAAATGTCCTTCTGTTTGCAGAAACAACTGAGAAAACAGCTTACAGAAGCAGTAAAACCTGGCCTGCTGCTGCTGTGCCACAGCTGGAGCCCCACAAGTCCTCCTGACATTGCCCTAAGTGAATGCAGGGACAGATGCAGGGACAGCCTGGACCAGAAAAGCAGATTGCCTAGGTCTCCTCCCTGGCAGACTGACAGGTCCAAGGTCAAGACTCAGTCCCAGTCCTTGGCAGATTGACACAGTGGAACCGAGTCAGACAGGACAGGGATGTCCCAGATGCTGACCCAGAGAAAAAGCAACTGCCTACCCTTCCACAGAAGGTTCTTCAGAACATCTCTTCCTCCATCTCTGGTGAGAGAGCCCAGGTATTCACAAGGGTACACAGGCTCAATTTCATTCGCAGAGTGAATGAGTTGACAGACAACTAGCTTAGTACGCTTAAACACTCAAAATGTATGCCAAGTGGCCAAAAATGCTTCCATGTCTCTATAAACAAGTCCTACAATACATACTGCATTTATGTCCTTTAAGAGCTCATGAGCATATTCACAACTTACTCCCATGCTCTGGTTTCTAAGAACATATTTCATACCACAGAAAATTTGATCCAAATTTAAAGGAGAACTTACTCAGTTCTCTGAATGCCCAGGACATCAAGCAGTCCCTTTAAAAGTGAAGCCCAGACCATACCAAAGTCTCAGGTCACAGTTCGAAGTGTATCCTCCCACCGTCATTCAACAGGACAATATGCCAAATACACAAACTTCATCCTTGAGAGCTCTGTTCACTAGAAACCATGCCTGTGAAAGCTGGTAAATCATCAGGTATACAGAGAAATGCCTTTTGGTTCAAGTAATGATACTGTCTTTGGACTGGGTATCAGCCTAACACAGGCTGCCCCACAGATGCCTTTTTCTCAGCTACTTCCTTTGAAAAAAATAATAACATCACTGTTCATGAACAAGTTTCAATCTTCAAACTACTGACCAACCTCAGCAATTGAGGTCAACAACAGAAAGAACACATGAAAAATAGCACCTTTTTTCCCCAAATAAAAAATTCATACCACTCAGACAGTTCTCTCTCAGTATCACTGACTTATTTTCTTTAGGTTTGAGAGCACGAATGATGCAGAACATTCAAAAGGCCTATGAACCTGTATTTGAAGAACATGAAAACAACAGGTTAGACAATCCATGCTCAATACCTCTAAGGAAAACCAGAGAAGAAGAGAAGCACATATATATTACCCAGACAGCAGCAAGCACACATGGATGACCTTTACAGAAGCTCACTTCAGCCAAAATTCCTTCTGAGAACAATTAACAGGTCTCATATAGAAAGCCACAGGAGATGTGACCATGTCATAAATGAGCTGAGCTTTTAATGCCACCTTGCATGACATTTCTGTTGGTAAGAGCTTGGCTCGTACAAAGTGAGGCCACCATTGGCAACCACTCTGTGCTTGTGGCTCTCCAAAGGATCAGTGGAAGGATCATTCATCAGTGCTCTCCCGGGGTCTCCTCCAACTGTGTTATGGGATATTTTAATCCATTACTTGGGCAGTGGAGTACAGACTATCTCTATACCTGCAGATGATCTGCAAGCACTCTGGACAGCAGGAACAGAATTCAGGAAGATCTTGCCCAATTGGAGCAATGGTCTGAAATAAAAAGGGTGCAATTCAATAAGGATAAGGGGGAAGCAGTAAACCCTGGTAGCAATAATCAGCTGCACAAGTACAAAACATGAGTAGCTGACTGCAATTCCACAGAATATAATCTGAACAGAATTTTAAAAATAAAGCCTTGCAAAGGTGTCAAACCTCTACACAGGACATACACAGAGTAACTGAAATCTTGCTTTATTCAGCCTGAGTCCTTAGCTTCAACTTCATGGCTAGGTTTGGATACCAGCTCTCCAGAAGGATATATGCCTACCTATTCTCATAACCCTGATCCTAGAAGTAAAGTCATTAACCATGCAGTAATGCATCAGTAGGATGGGGAAGTCAATAACAATCTTCCAGCCCTCATCCTGTGCACAGAGATACAGGAGCTGGGCATTTTGACCAAAAAAGGTGTTCTTCGGTCACATTTATCAAACGAAGCACACTAGAAGAACTTTGTGCATCTGTGCTACTGCTACAGAGCCAGAATTGAACCAAGCACTTGGAGAAAGAAGTGATTCAAAGATAACTTGAAGAAATAATCGGCAAACAATCATATTCAGCCTTTTTTAACCTCAGAATTACTGAATTATGGAATTACTGAATAGGTAAGAGAGCTAATAGAAAGGTAAGCACGCAGTCTGAGCCCAAGAGAACTGCCACCATACATGGATGTGTTTGCACACTAAAGGACAACAAATGAATCCCTCCTTAGTCTCTGAAGTTTATAAAAGACTGGATGTACTTTTAGCCAGAAGTATTTCAAACCCAAAGTAGTTTTCAGTTCTGTGTCTCAGTGCTCCCCCAAAGAAGGCTGTTTACTATGATACTGACTATGACCTACAATGGTGACTGATTACAGATGGTTTCAAAATTACAGCACCTGGCAGGGTTCATCTGGGATCTGGATGAGGGATTTGATGATCACTTGATCACAGCTTATAAGGGAAGTCGCAGCACAGTTTATTGCATTTTGAGATGATATTTACACTAGTAACAGAATTCCTTCTCCATCTTCCTCCTTTTAAAAGATGTTTCACTTTATTTTAGCACCTTTTATTTAAAGCAGCTGCAACTTTGAATCAGCTTTCTTTCATAAGAGTCAATCTACAAAACAGTAACTGGAGCACAAAGCTTTGCAGGAGAAAACTGACAGGGAATAAATGTGGGGGAGTCCACAATGCAACATTAAGGAAAATAACACCTCAAGCTCTGAAGTGATGCGTTTAACTGCTCATTCTGTTCACACAGTTCCTTAAAGCCATTATACTTGCTATACATACCCTAAAAAACCAGCAAGAATTTGAAGCTTTAACACTCAGTTTTAGGTGCATTCTAGCTACAGGTAAGAGGAAAGGCTGATTCAGTGACCAGACCCACATGACAGCTTTTGGGACAGTGGCTCTCGAACAGCACAATGGATTTAAAGGGGTTTCACAGTCTATTACAAAACAAAAATGTCATAACAGCATAGAGAAAGCACACTGCACAAAACTGATCTTCACTGGAAAAACCAAAAGCAGTAGCCCATACTTCTTCACCTTGCTTTCAAAAGAAGATTTTGGTAAATAATTTCCTGTAGTGACTAGAAGTCTCTAAAGAGAAGGAAATGCAGACAACTGTCTCAAATGCACAGAGCACAGTCTGGCAGACATGTTTCACTGATCGCTTGCCTGCTCTGTTGAAATGCTGGCATCAACCTTCCCCTGCTCTGGGTGGGTTTGGGTATTTAAAAACAACACCAGGAATATTTTTCAACTCCTACCAATGCTATTACTTGTTTTACGTAATTATGTGATTTTAATAAATAATAAGAAATAATTTAAAATGTTTCATTATTACCTGCATTGGGTAATAAACATACATTATTTCTGAAGGAGCTTTGCAGAAGAGTTCAAATAGCGAATTCCAGTATGACTATTTAATACTAATCATAGAAAGAATACAACAACCTTCTAAATATCTTCTTATTCCTGATTTCAACAGCTGCAGCTCAAAACCCTGGAGCCCAGTTCTCTTGGGTCCCACAGACTGGTCCCCAAGCCTCAGGAGTGCTGAGCACAATCTGCAATTACAACAGCTTTAAGGTTTCCAGGATCCAGTGATGACCCTTTCCATCCTCAGCACACTGTCCTCCCGCTCTCCAAAGCCAGGCTCGTGCACTCCTGTACCAGCCAGGCACACAACACTCCTCCTGTCCCAGACAGCACTGCCACGGACATGTTGATTAACACACCCCCTGCTAACGAAGCACGGCTTTTCTGGGAAGGCTGTCAGGGCTGCCAGTCAGGCTGAACTTTAATTACATCATCTTACAAACTGTGTGAGGACTAATCTGAGAGCTTCTGCTCTCAAATCAAAACATGTAAGAAGTGTAACGTTTCTGTATTAATGACTTGTCTTCTCACCAGCTACAGTCAACCTTCAGTTCTTGGAGGGAGGATACAGAACAAAATAGTTCACATGATGCACAGCTTGGCTTCAAGACAAAAAAACCTACAGCCGATCACATTTTCAGAGAGAAACTTATAGATTACAAGCTGATAACAGCAATGCAGAAAGCCTGCCTGACCCAGTCAGGGATTCTTGCCTCTATCAATTAGCTGTCAAGAAAAGCCGCAGAAAAACTCACCAATATTATCCACACTTGAATGAACTGAGACAAGTTAAAAAAAAAAACAACAAAAAACCAAAAGCAAACAAAGTCTTATTGACAATAACTCCCATGGTCTCAACAAACACCTTGAACTCCACTTCACACGGGATGGAGCCCTTCAGCATCTACTGAGATTTGCCAAAATACATCACTATGCCATGATACTCTCCTGCAAATGATCCCATTCAAGAGAGCAAGGTCTGAATGCTCCCACCCAGCAGGCCCTGATATGCTGGTATAAAGGAGGGAGCAAAATATTAAATTCAGCAGTTCTGAAATAAAAAGATACACATTTGCTAGTATTGTATTATAAACCCAAAAATCTGCAAAACCCCTTAAAAGTATTGACTTTTATACAACACGGCTGGTAAAGAAAAGGCATGTATTTATAGGTATGAACATGTTATTGAAGATGATCAGGCTCCTGTTGCCTGTGATGCCCACAAAACCTTATTTTCTCAAACACAGTGATGAAGGGAAAGCTGCTTGTAATTCCTGGTAAAAGAGGAACAGGGCTTGAATACTCATTGTCAAATGAAACTACACTAAAATGAGTTTTTTTTCTCCCACTAAGTTGCAGTGACAACACTTTCAGCTATTTCAGCCATCTCTAAATACATTTTTTGACAACAAAATATTTCAATATCTGTAGGGGAAAAACATGAGTGGGTAAAACAGCTCGAAGCAGACTCAGACAAATCCCACCTGTTCTACTCATGTCATAATGGTCAGGAATGCATCTATGAGCAATGTTTCAAATTACACACAGCTTTAAAAAAAGATATTAGATCCTAGGCCACGTATGGCATAGTTATTTACACAGCATATTATAAATCTGTCTGCCTTCTCACACCATTTATGAAGTCTCTACCATTCAAGTTTCAGGCCAGCTTGTGCTGTCAGTGAGTGTTCACCACTTGGTTTATTTAACAGTATTTTAAAAAATGCATCTGCAGGGTTGGTCAAGGTATTTATAGGCCTTGCACCTACCAAAGAGTTTTCACATAGGAGACATTCCCAGGAGTTCTCATCTACACCCCTACAAAACTAGCTGAAGTAACCTGATGAAGAAGCAAGCAGTGTTTTTTAACCCTCATTTCTGACCACCCCATCCTCTATTGGATATTAAACCTGCCTGAGATGGATGCAAGAGTTTCAGATATTTCACTGAAAGCAGGATCTCATCTCCTATCCAATCTCCCCTGCAAGCTCACACACCACACACTTTGAACTGCACTTCAAGTGACCTCTTACGTCTGGAGAATCTTCTCAGAAGAAGTGGCTTTAGCAGTTACTACAAATATGTCTATCTTTATACTTTGTCAAAAATAGGAATAAAAACAGACACCTGTGCCTGACTATCTAGACTTATTGAACAGAACCATCCAGATGTACTGTAGCAGGAAGAGTCTCACAGAAGTCTAAGGAATCATTGCTGACACATAAAGCACAAACAAAGTTTGCACTTCTGAGCAACAGAAACTGCTAATCACCAGCTTTAAAGAAGGAAAATTAATACACAGCCTCAACACGCAACAGGCTGGTAACTCAAATATCCAGTATAGTAACAGGGAGCAATTTCTCTTTACTATAGTGGCACTTGAAGTCATAAAAACTATCAGCACCTCCCGTAAAAACGCAGCCTCAGAGAACTTTCAGCCCTTCTGGAGTCTGAGAGCAGTTAGTAGGTAGTTAGTAGTCTTGCCTTCTCAAAACATCCAACTACTTCAATATTCAGCTTTTAACAAGAAGTTTAAAATAGCTTCCATAAAACATATGCTGTTATTTCTGCCATACAGACAGCATTCAGAAATCAGCTATGGAACATTTGTACTCCTCTATAGAAGATGAGGAAAATATTAACCCCCAGCAGCTGAGCTGAGAACACTCGGGAGTTGGAGGTACAGGGAACCTCTCCTGTCAGGGCTAGTCACTGCAGTCTTTAAAACAAACTGAATGGTATCACTGTGAATTTCTTTCAATCGTTTTCCTCATTTCCTCCTTTTAATAACTCTCTCATCTGAAACACTTGTACCTCATGACTCCTCCCTAACAAAGGCATTTGAATGTTTAAACTGGGAAACAGCACTGTCAAACGAACAGCTACAGTTTTGCTTAGCTATCTTGCACCACTCCAAAACTGACTGCACGGCATGATAGGTTTGTACCACCCAGAAACTCATGCACTGCTGCAGTTCCCTTTGGTAGATTTTGTTACAGAAAGTACAGCAAGCAGTGAACACAACCAACTGGAGTTTGTTTGTGCTAACCATCCTTTGCTGCCACCAACTGCAAAGGTCACTCCAGAAGTCCC
Source organism: Eopsaltria australis (assembly GCA_034509425.1). Lineage (NCBI taxonomy): Eukaryota > Metazoa > Chordata > Aves > Passeriformes > Petroicidae > Eopsaltria > Eopsaltria australis. Next base: position 323,194 of record JAVTVJ010000786.1, on the reverse strand, counting down.
AGCTCAGTTTTCCAGCTGTCAAACCAAAGGCTCTCCAGACTCTGGAGCATGTCTATCCAGGTTTCATTCTCGCCTGCTTCCACACACATACTTGCAAACACAGGCCTTCAGGTGGAGAGCTGAGAACAAGCAGGCAGCTGTAGGAGAGCTCAAACCTCTACAAAGTTTATGAGCAAGGTGAAGAAAGGAGTAACACTGAGTACTAGTGCAATTCAAGTATCATGTACTGGTATGTATTTGCAGAATACTTATCTTTTTCTTTAGGAGCACAATAGAATATCCATCTAGGGCAATACCTAAATGATCCTATGCCCAGTTTTGTCCTTATACCATGAACACGGGCTCAAGAGCACAGTTCTCCCAGCAGTTAGTGCTCCATACAAATGTGTGATTTAGCTGAGCTGGGAGACATGCTGCAGAGAGCCCTGCACAATCGGGTTCTCAACAGCTCAGCTGCCATAGCTGACAGTTCACAATTGCAGCCATTCATTCGTGTTCCTGGAATACAGCCGGAACAGTTCAAGCCAGTCAGTTATCTCTGGAAAATGATCTATACTCTGCTCCTTTTCCAACAGTCCTAGCAATATTTTGCCCCAGAAGTCTGCCAAACATGTAGGAGGTTTGAACAAGCTTTCTCAGTAACATTCTTTTAACAGAAGCAACATATTTCTTTTCCCTCAAGAGCCAAAATAAAGTTATTAAGCCAGATGAAATGTTCTGCTTGTCAATTACAAATTTGTGAATACATGGGCATAAGGGTAAGCAGAGAACCTGATACACCACTGTTACCAAAATCCTCTCAGATGCTCTAACTGCCCTCCCTCCAAAATAACTGGTACTAGTGCTGAAGTCCAACACAAGAAGAGCCAGAGCAATCCTGAGACCCAGTTCTAATTGTGTTTTTATAAAATTAGTATTTTTCAGGCTCCTTATTTGAGGCAGTAATACCCACATATGCCTCAGTACCAGTACTAGTTCCTCCATCCTTTAATACTGCTGAAGTTTATTTTATTTGCAGCCACTTTTAAAGAGGAAAATAAAATAATACTACGTTATGCCATAAACCTTTCATAACTTTCATACAGCAGTTTTTCCTTTTTAAGAGCATAGCAATTTGGACACATCAACTGAAAAATCACCTTTGCTAACCAAGGAAGGTGTGACATATCAAAGGCTTTTTTCTTTTTCATTCTTGTGGACTGCCTAGCCACCCTTTCTTCCCCCCCAGACAAGATTTTCCAATTAATTGATTCTTCGCTATTCATCAGGTCAATGCAAGCAACTACAGTTTTTTATAGACTACTGTCAAAGTGTAATGGGCTACGAGAACAGGAAATTAAAGTCTTTGGGCAATGGCGTGGAAGAAAGCAATCTATAAACATAGTTCTCTCTATATATCAGGCTAGATAACCTCCACTCATAATAACCTTAAATGCTGTTTGATTTAAAACAGTAGACTGTAAGAGTAACACAAAAAACTTTTTTTCAGAAATATATGAACCGACCAACGTTTTACATCATGTTTACTGTATGCCTGACATGCTGCTTTCAAAGAATTTCCATCTTAAGTATTTTACCTTTAAAACAGTTCCTCTTCATATTCAGCATGGTGAGTGACTTTCCATATAAATCCAGGGTATTGAGAGCTATACACTACTCCTTGATGAGTCACTGTTTTAGAAGATGACTGTAGGAGAAGGATCTACACATGTCTGTGAAGCTTCAAGTACATGCAAATACCGAAGTATAACCGAAGAAGAAATGTAGATACCTGCCTACACACTGAGCCCCCTTTCTGGGAATGTTACACATTAATAGTAAGAAAGACAAAGAGAAAAATGCTTTCCGCAGATTTATAGCTTCTATGACCACAAAGTAACCTCTCTGAACTGCGCTGTGTTAACTTCCTGGACCTGCCAGCACAAACCATGACTCATGATGTATCAGCCCCCTCTGCGCCTTAATAACTTTATCAGTGTCAACCCCCAGCCTATTAATGACACTTGAAGGTTTTCATTAACTATTTCACCACTGATTCCAGTAGATTAGGCAGCCAGACAAAGCCCACGGGAGTAGTGGCACAATGTAAATGGCTGGAAACAGGAAAAAAGCAGGAGCAAGAATAGAAGAGCAGACAAGCAGGAGACAATTCTACAATAAAGCCTTCTCGGAGAATAAAGCAAATAAAAACCAAGTGGTAGAACAGCCTTAACAAGCTGCCAAGTTTTCATTCCCACCTTTCTCTGTCTGAAGCCAGTGGAAGTCAGGCTACTGCTCGAGGGGAGCAAAGAAAAAACTTAGATCTATTGTCTCTGTATCTATCTCCTACCTTAGGTCTAGGCCCCTTTAAGGTGAGCTTTAACGGCTTACCAGGATCACCTTCCCAGCTGGGAAAGGCTCTCACACCATACGTGTGCTCCTGGCTTTCTGACAGCCCAGCACACAGCACAGTTTTATCACCCAGCGCAGAAGCTGAAAAATGACTCCTTCACTGATAACCAGACATTCGTTTCTCTACTGAACACCACACTATGGCCTGTCAAAATGAGCACACTGCATTCAGATCCCATTTCCATTTCTTATGCACAATTCTCATGGCAAAGTGTCTGAAGGAGTCTCTTTAGACATGAACAGCATGTAAAGCACCACAGCAAGGTGGCAAGTTCAAAGACCAAACTAGAAAACTAACTTTAAAAATCGCTGTTGTGGTAAGAGCACCAAGAACTGACTCTCTGGAGTGCCACACAAAGTTAGATGCCCCCAATTTGAATAAGCAGGACAAGTTTTTCCCTATCTTTAGGCAGAAGTGATTCACTTGTCGCAGATAATCACGCTCATTACCACAATTTCTATTAAGTATTAGAAGCTATGGAAAATAAATGCAAAATGCATTCCTTTCTTTCTGATTCCTGAATCAACAGAATCATTTAACACCAGACAAATCATCTTCTCATAAAACACTGAGCTATGAAAAGAACCCACCAGCTTGAAATCTAACCTTATTTGCACAAGGCAGTTTGTCAGCCAGGTTAGCAATCCTCTTAAGGTAGGCAAACTGCAAGTAAATTTTAAACTTCTAAACCTTTTCTTGTCAGTCCTTTACCACTTTAATAAGAAGCAGCACAGGTTCCCAAATCACAGCTTTTCCTTGCAGAAAAGCACAGCAGTTACCTTCTCAGGCATGGCGTCAGCCAATGCCCCAGTGAGCACAGGCCTGCATTAAACCTGCAGCCTGAGCTCTCCAAACATCCACTCTGAAGTGCTCTCTCCATTCACTGCACCCCAACCCCAGACACAGCTGCTGTACTAAAACATGCTCCAAGCAACACTGACTATATTATCTTACTGTCTCGTGCTGTCCCAAGGTGAGGGAAGACTTACAGAGAAATCAACCGTAAGACCTGCTCATAATGGCCTAATGCCTGTCTTTAAAAACAAGTAACACACATATATTCCCTTCCTCCAAACTGCAGAAATCCTGACAGTAAATGCTGGGCCTTAAATTCAGTGCTCAAACACTGTTTGATTCTTCTTTCCCTCAAGTAGTTTTGGCCTTCAGAGCAGTCTGACGTGTCTATGGGAACAGCAGCCACACACCCACTCCCTCTCTCAGGCCCTCTCAGAGTCTGCTCACACCACACCCCTCTGTTACAACTTATAGTTCCAAATTACTTTCCAGTAAAAAAAAAACCTCACTGTAGGGTTGTACTTCCCACCGTGTCCACATCTTTGCCTAAGTAGTGTCTGTTTTCTCAATACAAAGGACCATTCTCTGTAGAGCTTTCCCTGCATGCGGATTTGCACACAAATCCACATCCAAGTGCAAGTACTTTCCTTACTGACACTATGAAGTGTTAACTGCACAGCAGGATAAAAATCAAGAATTCACGTTAAAAGCTCTGAGACAGCACCACACAGATTTACCACTGCAATACAGTGTAATTTTAACCCAGCTGTCACTGAAGTGTTTTATAATGCATTCAGGAAAAAGGAGAGAACAGCCCTTCTCACATCCTGAGCCACTGGCTACAGAAAGACAGCTTTCAGTCTCTGATTTTGAAGAGGTCATATTATTTGTGCATTAGGCAGCTTTCAGGCTACTTTGTACCCCATTTTGTGAGAAAAGTAATCACATTCACACCCTGCAAAAAACAACTACAATTCACTACTGGCCTAAATACTTTGGCTATGGTTTGTACTCTTAAAATAAAAGTATAGTCCAGACGAACCTCAGCATGACTTTCTGGAAATAGGCATTTATAAAAAATACTTGGCAGGAACTTGGAAGCTGACTTTTTTCCCCCCTAAAACACAGCTCTTTTTTACGTCATTATAAAATAATTCATACCTGTCTTCATCACCATCCACAGGAATGGATATGCCAAAAACAGAGCTAGCAAGACTGTTCATTGGAGTACTTGCAGGTAACTGAAGAGGATTTGCTAGAGTGTCTGGAATGGGAGGCTTCACAAGAGGTTTATTTTCAGCTGTAAGAGAAAGTGGTGGCTGAGGTAGGGGTTCTGATTTTCTTCTAGTATCATCAATCTGGCCTACTAAGGACTGGGTCTGGGTCTGAAACTGTCCGAGGTTTGCCTGAGGCAGACTGCTGGGTGCATTGGGTGCTCCTTGCATCATCGAGTGTCCGACGTGCTGGGACTGGACCGTGCCAGTGCTTCTGCTGACAGAAGGGTGGCTTGTCAGCTGGGACTGCACCAGCGTAACAGGGACGTTTGGCATAGTAACAGAAGCAGTGGTGGCCACACTAGGCACGCTTGTACCGGGCACAACTGCAGGCACACTCTGAACTCCAGGGACCACGGCATGGGCAGCACCAGGCATTCCCGACACTTGACTGCTTCCCCCCACTGGATGCTGAGTCACAGATTTCTGTTGCACAACCCCCGTATGTCCAAGGCCTGGCTGCACCACACCTCCCGGCTGACTGGCTTGTGCCTGGCCACTCTGCAACAGCCCCGATCCCTGTCCGACTGCTTCGCTGGGCTGCGCTGACACCCCCAGCACCGGTGCTCCCACAGGTGAAGGGTTTTGGCCCGTCACCTGCCCTGCAGGAAGGCTGGAGGCCACAGTACTTGGAGCAGAGCTTGTAGTAGCCTGCTGAATAGCTCCTTGAGACTGCATAATTGTCATGTGCTGCATGTATTCAGCCTGCCCAGGAGGCTGTGTTGGCAGTAGATGCACTGGTGGAATCTGGGACTGAGAATAAGCAAATTGTTGAGGCTGAGTCACTGGTATGTTCGTCTGCTGCACCTGCTGCTGGCCCACAGGAATGCTTGACTGCCCTAATGTCACATTTGGAGGTGCCATGCCTTGCCCGTTGGGTCCAGCCTGTGAAACACCCTGTGGATTTACCTGTGGCTGTGGTTGCTGCGGCACTATCATTTGCTGACTTGCTCCCAAAGCCCCAGAAAACACAGGCTGAGCAGTACTCTGAGTAACGGCCCCACCTACGGGCTGTTGCGGCTGCTGTTGTTGCCCAATGACAAAACTAGGTTGCTGTAGAGAGGACTGGTTCATTTTCTCTGTCTGAAGCAGCTGTGACACAGCAGCCAGGGAGCTGTCAGCTATAGAATCGGGACCATGAGTTGACGCTGGCACAGCCGAGATCACAACAGAACCTCCTGTGGCACCGAGGCCACTGTCCCTCTCTTGAGCAGCCTGTTCGAAGGTGCTGCTGTGCCTAATGCAATCTCCAGTTCTGCCCAGAATACCACCACCATCTGAGTCCCGGTCATAGTACTCCATACACGTCCATCGGCCTCGCCTGTAGGGCTCCCCAGTACCGTGGTCCAGCTTGATCACCCTGAAGCGTGAGCTGCACGCGGCAGCTGCCGTCTGAGACATGGCCCCGGGGGCAGCAGGCCCTGCGGAGGGTAGGGCAGCCTGAGCACTGCTGCCTCCTCCCACAGCAGTGCCAGGCGCAGCAGCTGGCAGGGACACGGCCGAACTTTTGGGCACAGCCCCCCCGCTGGGGCCTGCAGCCAGCCCAGAAGCAGCCACAGCCAGCTGCCCGTCCAAAAGGAGATTGGGAGAGACGCTGCTGGGAGTTTCAGCCTCGCCCACGTTGTTGAGTGTCTCTTCAGAGGAACTCCGCTCGCAGACGTCCTCGGGGCCGTAGTCGGTGGCTCGGGAAACATCAAAGATTTCAGAAGACACATCCTCGGTGCGGGACTCATCCGGATCATCCAAGCTCTCGGTGTCCTCGGTGATGCTGCTGGCCACCTGCGCCGTGGTCACGCTGGTTATCTGGAAGCAGCTCTTCTTCTTGGCCGGCATCTTGGACATGTTTCCTCCGCACACGAAGGGGTTCGGCCGACCGTGGCGAGGCGAGCTGGGTGCTGGGGCGGGCTGTCACGGCGGGCCCCTGGCGCTACCGTACATCCTCCGGCGGCTTCCTGCGGCGGGTGGGGGGCGGCGGGGCTCCTCCTCTTCCTCCCTGTCCGCAGCCCTCTTCCCGCGGCCGGGCCTCCTTCTCCTCGCCGCCGCTCCGAGCGCCCCGCGGCCCGCCCCGCGCGAGGGGCCCCGCGCTGGCCGGGCGAGGCCCAGGCGGCCCCGTGTCCCTCCCCCCCCGCTGTCTCCGCGCTCTACCTGGAGACCAGCGCCAGGCGCATCCTGCTCGCAACCGGCCCGCGGGCTCGCCCCACGGGCAAAGCCCCGCCGCGGGCGGGGTGCCGGCGCCGCGGCGGCCCGGGGAGCGGCGCTCAGCGGCCGCGGGCGGGCGGCCCCGCTGCGCTACGCCGGCCCCGGAGCTCCCGGAGCGCGGTAGGGCCGCGGCTCCTCTCGCCCAAGATGGGGCTCAACTTGTGCGCTGCACCCTGGGAGCGACGTGGCCACGCCCCCGGCGGGTGACGTCACGGCCCGGCGCAAAGCAGCGCTGCGCGGGGGCAGCGGGGGAGCGCGGCCTGCGGGGGACAGTTGGGCTATGGCGGCGCACGCCGAGTTCCCCCCTCCCCCCTCCCCGGGGGTTGGTCGCGCCCGGCCGCGCGCAGCCCCGGCCAGAGGCGAGTGCGCGGCCCCGGCCGAGCGCGGGCGGACGCGAGGGAGCGCCCCCGAGCGGAGGGGCCGGGCGGTGCCGGCTGCGGCTGGAGCAGCGCCGAACCGAGACACCGACATCGGCACAGAGACACCGACCCGAGACACCGAACCGCGCCACCGCTGAGCCACTGCGTCTGCAAAGCACCTCTGGGACCAAGCTGTGCCCGAGCCCCACCTTGTCCCCAGCCCAGAGCACTGAGCGCCACCTCCAGCCCTTCCTTGGACACCTCCAGCGATGGGGACTCCAAACCTCCCTGGGCAGCCCCTGCCAAGCTCTGAGCACCCTTTCCATGGGGAAATTCCTGGTGATCTCCACCCTGAGCCTCCCCTGGCCCAGCCTGAGGCCGTTCCCTCTCCTCCTGTCCCTGTTCCCTGGCAGCAGAGCCCGACCCCCCCTGAGCCCCCTCCTGTCAGGGACTGTGCAGAGCCACAAGGTCCCCCCTGAGCCTCCTTTGCTCCAGGCTGAGCCCCTTTCCCAGCTCCCTCAGCCGCTCCTGGGGCTCCAGACCCTTCCCAGCTCCGTTCCCTGCCCTGGACTCACTCCGGCCCCTCAATGTTCCTCCTGAACTGAGGGGCCAGAACTGGACCCAGCACTCGAGGTGCCTCAGCAGGTCCAACACCGGGGGACAGTCCCTGGCCAGGATGCTACTGCAATGAGTGTAATGAGGAATGGGCTATTGTGACATTTCGTCTCATCTAGCAAAGAAGAAAGGGAAATTAATAAAAGGTAAAATAGTGGAAGGATAAGGAACAGGAATGAATAAGGTGAACTGATTCACTAACCGGAAAGGTTTCTGAAAAGTCAAGTATGAAAATTGCTGCAGTCCACGGCCAGGTTAGCCAAGATCCACACAGTAAACCACACAATGCCCTTGCCAGCATTACACTGATAATATTTTTGTGACATTGACTTAGTGCTGAACAATATTCCAGTATGTTGGGCACAAACACACTGATATTTTTAAGTGTCAAGCATGTACATGTTCCTTTTTTTCCTTCAAGAAAAACATTTGCCACAGTTAGTTAAAAGGAATTCCCACGTGCCTCTTGTTTGTGTGTATGAGCACCAGCCCTGTGGGACCCTCCTGGTGTGCGTGTACCTGGTTTTTAAGAGCTGGACAGGGCAGATGGAGCAGGCAGTGGGAGGGCAGCAGGCTCTGACACAGTTTTGGGTAATTGTCCCCCACACTCTCTGTCACCTTCACCATCACACACTTCACTAGGAGGATCCCCATACAGGTTTCATAGGCAGTGAGACCCCTTAGTGGCTTTCCTGTGGTTCTCCTGTTCTCACTGCTGGTGGTTTTACATATTTTATATATTTTGCCATTTAAAGGTCATGCACCAGTCATGTGGTGGATGTATCTTTCACACTATCCCTCAGCCTCTGGACTGAGGGCAGAAATGCTCCCACAAGTAATAGAAGACTGAAGAAGCTCTTCGGGAGTGTGATAGTTGTATATATCCAATGAAAATGGCACTACAATGTTCTGTTTGCTTGTTTCTCTAATTTTAAATGGTCTAAAGGTGGTGCTTCCCACTGATGGGAGCTGAAATCTGTGTGTCCTTAGCATGCACTAAACATTTAAATGCTTATGGGGTGTGCACAGTCACACCTGTGCTCACACCCAGAAATGAATGCATGGCTGGATAAAGATGTGTATTAATAGGTGCACATGTACATTTAAAATTTTGAAAATCCCTGATGTAAACATCAAAATTACAATGTTTTTCAAAAGAAAGATGTAGGAATATTAAAGGGAGTCAGTTTATTAGTATCTAGAGTGCATGGGTTCAGATATCTCAGTCTTTAATACCATTAGGTGATTACTGTTGGACACTAAAATCTAGCCTGGGGATGTCATTGATCTAACAAGCAGGGCACCTACCCAAGGTCAGGAGTCCAGATTGAGACTGTTTAAGGGCAAGTCAGTAGGAAAAGTTCAGGGTCACCCCTCAGTCTCACCCCTCCGTTGGTATTGATCTGCAGTACAGCCTTGCACATTATTTTTCATTCTTTGATCTTCATTATTCTTCTCTCCCATCTATCATTTGCCTTATCTGCAGATACAGAGAGCTGTTGAGGGTTCTACTTACCATTTTTTTTGTGTGTTGAGTACTGAGACCTAAATTTTGGTCAGGCCATGTGATACTGTCTTAGCAATAGTAACATACTGGCCCAGTAATGAACAAGTGATAAGCAGTTTATTTATCCCTAGGGTCTTTTCAAATTTGATGAGAAATTTAGGAGTTACTAAAAATTGTGTATTCTAAGAGTGCACTCCATTTCTGATGGCTCTTATATCAAATCCTGCTTTCACATTTTAAATTTTAAAATATATAGTAGCATCAGAAATTCCTTTTACTGTAAACTATACATTTTCCTTTTTATGAAGCTCATGGTTCTGACAGTAAGACATTTACTCAAATTATTCTTGTTTTTAAAACTCCTCTAAAGTACCCCAAATGGTCTTAAACCAGACTGAGATGCAATCGTAATTTGAATTTCAAGTTCTTTTGAATTTCAAGCTGTAAGATACAAGATCTGGAAGACAAATACCAGGTTACAGACTGCTGGAGGGAAGATGGGCACAGAAAATGGCAAATTAGTTATCTGAATGTCTAAGTGGGATTTTTGCATTTTTAAAGGCCACTAACTATCCAGAGAACCATGAATAGTAGCTGCAGTATTTAGCTTCAGGCTCTTCTTAAAGTTTTGTGTGACAAAGAGCACAGAAACTTCCTCTCCCCTGACTCTAAAAAAATTGCTCTTTTTGTATTTGTACTGCTCATAGTCTTCTACATGGAAAATAACAGGCATTAAATCCAGCAACTAATGAAAACAAAGTACAGGAATGACAACTGAGAACAAATGGACACTATTTCATACACTGAAACACATTGAAAGTGCAAGTAGAAACTAGTAAGTGTTATGAAATACCATCAGCTGTTGTTAGCCTGATCCTGACCCCTTTCAAGTCAATGGCAAAACCCATCAAATGTCAATGGCAGCTGTGTTTTACTTCACCGAGAGATGTTAAAATCTAGGATGTACATTTGTACAGATCAACAGGCAGGCCTTCAGCATATTGGGCTCTTCTTCATGATAGGCACCTTTACTTTTTCTGTAGATCTTGTGCTGCACGCAGTTTGGTGTTGAAGAGGAGCAGTTCCTCCAGTCAAAATAGTGTGTCAAACACCACTGTGCACCTGAAGGATTCTGTAAATAACAGAGGGAAATGACAGCATTTAGTGGAACTGGAGTGTGCTGCTTCACTAGGGGAGTCTGAGGTGCTCTGTTGGTAGATGAGTTACTGCCAACATCTTCTGGGCTGCAAAAGCCCCGGATAGTTTTCATCTGTGTGATTTGGCTGTTCCTATTCACACAGTTGTTCTCAGCCTTGCTGTCTGCTGTATTTTGAACCACGTGTGGTTTAGAGGCGGAGGGAAGAGAAGTATGAACAAAATCAGAGCTGCAAATCTAGTTTGAAATTGCAGTATGTTCTTGATGCTTAAAAAGACCTGGATTTGGAAGTCATCATAAGGCAACTACCATGTTTTGCCACTAGTGATGAATTACTGCTGAAAGAACAAGGCTTTTAGGGAAGGCACAGAGCAGACCTGGGTTTGGGCCATAGTTTTAAAGCCAGGAAATCAATCCTGGCTTTCGGATAAATAAGTCAGGTTGGTCTGTCTTTTCTTTCTCAGTTTGAATGTGAAAGAGTTTGTAAACTGTTGCTATTTAGCTAATACATTGGAATGTAGTGAAATTTAAAGACATGCAATGTTTCTTCAATTTGATGTATAAATAGATTATGGCATTTTCAGCATTCCAGTCTTATGATCAAGTGGAATCCAGATCAGGTTTCATTTAACCTAGTAAAGAGAGAAATGTGAACGCTTTCAGATAGCTCATGTAGTGTTCAGCAGCATATTCTCTCATATATTTCAAACTCATATTGAGTAAAGTGTGATATCAGTATTGGAGAAAATCCACATCTCTTTGATAAGCTTGGTGTGTCTGAAATCTTTCTGTTTGGCATGGTTTTATTTTAATGGACATTTCAATAAACCATTGCTGAATTTCCTAGAATCTAGGTTGCTCATTTTCTTGGAAACCTCTTCTTTGAACAGTAAGTAATCATTTTGCTTTGTGTATAAACCATTCTTCAGACTTTTCACCAGCTTTATCAATTACCTCTCAGTGTTAAAAGCATGAATAATAGCAGGGTATTTGTTTTCAATATGTTGTCTAAGCAAAAAAGCCAACAAACACAAACTTCAGAGAGCTTGTCAGATACTTTAAGTAAGTGCTATGTGGCACAATTTGATCTGTAGTTATAGATTCATTTTCAGGATTGAGTTCCTAAAGTATAAGGACTTATGTAATACTTGGGGTAGAAGACTAAGAGGAAGCGTGGAGAGGAAAGATGGTCTGTTTTCAAGTGAGAGAGCAGCTACAGAGTAGACATTAAAGCCATTGCAGCTCCATAATAATAATAATAATAATAATAATAATAATAATAGTAATAATGTTTAGATGACCTATTTAAACAGACTTTCCAGGGTTGTTTGGAGCAGTGGTATCTGTGCTAACTGGCTGAGACAGCATCCACTTGATTCAGGTATGTGGGACCCTCAGGTTCACAGGGGAACTGCACCTGCACCTGTACCCCTCACATTTCACTTCTAGAAGTGCAATGCCCTTCCTTCCCCTTTTACTGTGAAGTAAGAATTCAAAAGCAGAGATCAGAGCTGGATAAATAAAGGTGTGGGAAAACTTGTACATATTTAAGTTCTGAGCAATTTTTGACAGATCTATTGCTACCACATCATGTGGGACATGGGACAAGGATCAGCCAAAACTGGTTCCCTGGCCTTTTCTGCATAAACATGCTACAGAAAACTTACAGTCTGGATTAGCTGTAACTCTCCTACCAAAGCACAAATGTGGGGTTTGCAGCAGACAGTGGATTGCTGGATTCCCTGTCTCCACATGGTATCTGTATGCAAAATATATACCAAAAAAATAATACTTGTGTGGCTAATTCTTGCTTTTCTCATCCAACTGTACAGCTGCTATCAATGTCTGTGCACCTACTGAAACACTCATGCTGTCAGACACTAAAATGATGTGGTGAATATAAACCTAAATTCTGTCCATGTAAGTCTCTGTTTTTCTGCTGTTAGCCCAATAATCACGTAGCCCAATATCGCAGTTAACCTGTGTAAATATTGCTGTGTTTACTCATGTGGTAAAAGACTTTTATAATGGTAACTAAAGATGTCGTAGCATATGGGAAGGCTCACAGTGAGCTTTGTAAGAACATGAAGGTTAAACAATACTGATGTACACATAAGCAGCAGAAAGGAGGTAGGTTTTTTTTAAAATTTGTGCACACAGGCATGCTGTTCAGATTAGCATGGCAGTACACACAGAATTTATTTGAAATTTCTCTTTTCAAGAACACTGACATATTTAAATATCTTTTCCTATGGCATGATGCCTAAGGAAATACCTGTTTTCTTCCAGTGTACTTCCCAGAACCAGGCCTTCAACACCATTATTCACCCCTTTGTTAAAAGAAATATGCCAGCTCTTCTATACCATGAACTGTTTCTGGAGTGCTGCTTCTGTGAAGGGCACACAGACATGTCTCAGCTTCTGTTGAAATGTAATTAACAGGTGGATTTTAGGCAAATTTTGTGGAAGTTCTCCAAGCTTTATAATAATATAAATAATACCTCCTAGTATTATTTATAAACAATACCTCCTAATAAATAATAATACCTCCTAATTTTTATAAATAGTTTTATAAAAATATAAATAATATAAATAATTTATATTTATAAATTATACCTTTATAAATAATACCTCCTAATTTTTTTTCAGAAAGAAAAACTGAAACCTAAATTGGAAATTATTCACTCAAAGCTTCAGACCAAGTCAGTGCCCAAAGTAAAATTAAAATCTAGGGTTTCTTGATCTCCTGCTTACTCCTGTGAACACTGAGCAGTGCCCTGTGTAAGCTCTCTTGAGCATATTTTGCAGTATATGATGCATGTTGCACTAGTCTGTTATTTCTGCATCTCTGTTTTTGCAGATGAATCAGTACCATGTAGGAAATGGGGTGAAACGTGGTTTTGAGTGTTAAATGACTAAAGGATTTTCAAACCTGTACTTCTTCACGTGTTCTCAGACAAGGGAAACAAGGTTCTGGTCTGCATGTGAAAGAGGTGATGCACAGTGGAAACTTGGAAAGCTGGAGCTGAAATTGTGCAAGGAGAAGAGAGATGCTTTCAGTTCCCTCCCACATTTTCTGTTTATACCTTTCCCTATCAGAATTGCTTTCTCATTCCTGCTTCCCCCTTTTCGTGTGTGCCAGCAGGAAGGAATGTGCTGGGCTCAGTGTGAGACACTCCATGGACAGTTGTGCTGCTGGCTGCCATGGAGCTGCACTGGCTCCCCAGAGCTGCTGCTCACCAAAGCTCTGAGCACAGCACTGGGAGGGCTTTGAGCCACAGCCACACAGGGACAGGGCTTTGACATCAGAGTGAGCACTGAAGCCACATCAACTAAAACCAGTTTAGGTCGAACAGGGTAGATCTGGAATTTTGCTCCCAAAGACAAGCTGAGGGATGTGAAATAGAGCCAGTGACAGGAACCTGACAGGGACCTGCATTCTGTACAAAGAACCCCAGGTGACAAGCCCGTAAGGCTTTTCCCTGTGGAATGTGGACCCTGGATTGCTTCCTCTATGACTCATAGACAGCTGCATGCAGGTAGGATCCCTGTAACCCTGTTTTCACTTTGTAAATCATTAGACTTAACACTTTTCAGACTCCTCTTGCTGAAATACTAAAATGAAACCCTCACCCTGGTTGTGTCTGCTGGTCCTTGTTCCACCTGGGCACGCTCTGCTGCAGGGATTACTGGCATTGACCCACTCGGCTGTAAAAGAAAAAACTTTATGACTTTATGGGTGCTTCTGGTGGGATCATGACTTCAGGACAACCCCTCTTTTTTTAAAGTTATGTTTATAGGGAGTAGCACATGGTAAATTAAGACATTTGGGGGTCTGCAAACCCAGAGCAGACAAAGCTGGGTGCTGTGCAGCAGTGACATTCTGGTCCATAAGCAATCTCACGAGGCAGAATGCTGGTTCACACACTAACAAAAGGGTTTAATGATTGAAGTGATCAGAATCAGATCCATAGCAATGTCACTGCAGCCCTTAACACTTGACTGGACTCTGGGTTCCTCAGGAGGGCAGTGAGGGAACAGAGAGGCAGAATGTGAGGAACTACATGGTGAAAGAATGCTCAGTGAGGGCTCTTTCCTGCAGCTGCTGAAGCCCTCTTTTCTCTCATAACATGTTCTTAAAAAAAACCAAACTGTGAGAAGTGAAGATTTATTGCCTAGCCCTTTGATGCCATGGTCTGTTGAAGCATGGAGAATGGCCATAAGAAGTGGGTTTAGTGTTCTTTTGTGGTAAGTTACAAATGGCACCAGGAATGAGGAAATGTGTGTAATCCTTGTGTGGACATCAACTGATTCAATGGTATCGAGTGAGTTTCTCCATCTCATTACATCACAGTCACTCCATTTTTGAAATCAGGTTGATGACTATCAAGCATTGTTCATTGTTTGAGATCTGCAGTCATAAAACAGGAGCAGCATTGGCAGGGTCAGGATGGCAGATGCCCCACAGGCAGTTTTGGAGTCCTGGCCTGTAGCAGGAGCTGTGTGCTGCCCAGATGGGTTATCCAATAGCCCACAGCAGTTGCCAAGTAACCACTGGAGATTATGAAAAAACTAATACTCAGAATTAAAAACCGTGGAAAGATTCAAGTTCACCACAAGACCTGTCCCAAGACTTCCTTAATTCCTTGTTTGGGGAACATTTTAAATTCATCACCAACATTATTTTTACGTTGCTAATTCCCAAAGCCCTTATTAAGTTTTATGCATCAAAAAGGATGATTGTGTTATCTAAGTAGGTCTTCAGAAATTGACTTCTTTCTTTGTTACCCAATAGCTACAGTCACTTGTAGGTGTTTGGGTTTGGCCACCAATATAAAAATCTGGCTATTATGTATTCAGCATTTATCTAGGTACCATGTAGGTTACAGTGAGCAAAGGTGTTCAAGATGGAGTCTGATTCTTCGGATACTGCCCAAGGAATAGCATTTAAAGTTATGCCCTGAGCAATTCCCATCCTTATGGAAATCTCTGTATGATATGAGATTTGTTTTCTGTAATCCAGGATGTGCCTTTGTAACTGTAACTTCATTTTGCACATGCGTGTACGCCTCTAATATTGTCTGGTTCTGTCTGACAAACATTCGAAATTTTCAGAATTATATTAATTTTGGGGACATGTACTTATACCTTGGACAAGATTAAATTTATAAGCCTTGAGGGTATAAGGTATAGCTTTCATCCTAAACTTAGTTTTATTTTCAATTCTGTTGATAAATTTTCTGTACTGATTTCAAAGTCATAGGGCATGTTAGCTGGATGGCTAAAATTTCTAGAGAAAAGGGGTTGTGTATTTATAAGGATAACAGTAGTATTTAGAGCGCCATCAGTAAGGGTTACAAAAATAATTAAAAGAGTTGAGTTTAAGAATTAATACATGACTACACAGAATAATAAGCAAAGAGAAGGAAAATGCAATTCCTCTGCTATGCTGTCCTCTCCCTCCTGGCCTGGCAGGGCTGGACACCAGACTGGATCCATTACTTTAAACAGAATAAATCTTCTGCTCCCAGGTGGGTGGACACCAAGTGAGGATGGGCACTGAGATCTTGCAGTCCCTCATAAACACAGTCTGGTTTCACTAGGGAACATTTATGTTTTTGGCAGTACATGGTGTGAGCCTGGCTGTTCCGTGCTGTGGGAAAACCAGAGTGCTTGTTCTCCTCTGCATTCTTACCTGGAGATTGCCTGTGCCTGTTTGTTCCTTGCAGTTTGTTCTCCAGGCAGTGCAGACCATCCCTGTGTCCCTTCCTCCCAGAGCAGGAATGGTGTCGTCATGCCTTGCGGTGACTTTGCAATGTGGAGGAACTGGCATGGGGATAAGATCACACTTGTTCTGTTCTCTGACCTGAAGGAATGTAAACTTGCTGACCTCATGGATCTGCAGACCTTGGCAGATATTCTTACACCACCTTGTAATTCAGCATTGTGCTTACTGCTCACCCTGCACTGTGCTGTGCACAAGCTGGCAAAAAGTGGTCTTGTGAGAGGCCACCATTCCATGAAGCATAAAAGCAAACTCCTCAGGTAGGCTGGCTGAGGTGAGAGAGTCCCAAGGTGGCCCAGAGTGCCTCATTTCCTGGGCAGGCCCAACAGAAGGGACCGGGCTGCTGTGTTGGTTTGTGCAGACAGTGCCTCAGGGGACACGGTGTGACATGGAATCTGTAAGTCCACCACATGAGTCCAGGTGAGCTGAGGGAAAATCCTCTTGAACACCAGATACCAACCTCCAGAGCTGCCTCCCTGCAGGCATGGGAGCCCACATGGAAAGTACCTCATTAATTCCTTGTGGAACATACTCATCACTGGTGTGACTTCCACATGGAAACCTGCTGTCAGCAAATCTCACAAGGGTGCAAACTGCATGTGCTGTCTTACCTGAAACCTACCTTCTCCATGCTCTGTTTCAGCTCAGGTTGGCCCCAGAAGAAAATCTGCGACATTCCAGTTGAATATGGTTTCACATTAAGGTGATAAAACCCTCTGCTCCATTGGGGCAGAGAAGGGGTTTCTGAATAGGATCCACCTCTGAGCAATGCATGGAACAGATTGTCCACACAAAACTGCAGTCACTGCTGAGGAAGTGAGAAGTTGGAACCAACTTCTTCTCATACAGCCTCCTTTTCTCCTATGAAAAGGGGTCCTGGAGCACCACACTTCTGTGTCCTTAGGGAATATGCCTGTCCTGGACTATTCATTATTTGGCTTCACTTTGATTTCAAAAGCTGTAGCAATATGGCTCATTATTCACATCTGTGATAGGCTGTAGTAGCGAGAAAAAGCAAACAACTGTTCTTGTATTTGACATTCTAAGTGCTTTTTAGCAATGTTACTATCCAGACAAACCAACATTACTTCGAAAGCTACTGTGGAAATTCACAAACGAAAACACAGCCAGAGGCAATTACAAACATGTAAAACAAACAAAGCTTTTCTAAACATGAGTCTAAGGGTTGACCACTGGCTCTGCATCATATGCACTCCAAAGGGTCCATGGATGTGCTAGAAAGAGTAAATTTGTATATATAGCAAAATTTTAAAAGTAGGTCATAGTTTCATGCAAAACTAACACTTCTCCTTTAAGGCTGACTGGCTGAGAGCCACATCCTCCCAGGAGCAGTTCCTGACTCCAGTGAGGAGAGCTGTGGGAGCATAGGGACCTGAAGTCAGGTCCAATTTTTTTTGCTTATTCTAGCAAAGAACCTTCTTAGAAAAGTAAGAAGAAAGCTCTTTATTTCTGCAAAACTTGTGGCATTATCCCTTGTAATCTCCCTGAGGATGGGAAGTCACCATCAGAACCTTTGCCCAGCTTCCCTCTGAGGAGTCGTGGCAAACCCCGGCACTTCTCAGTGCAGAACCAAGTTACACCAACATCCCCACTTCAAAATGCAAAGGGTTATTGCTGCAGGAATAAATCCTCTTTCTTAGAAAGAGAGACATAGAATTGAGCAGGGAAATTGAAAGATTTAGTCTCGTTCCTGTTGCAAATGCTTGAAATGCATAAGACTGAATTATCTAGGGAGCATGACAAGAGTCTGACAAAACCTGGCAGTTTTAATTAATGGCCTCTATTCAGCTGTCAGAACCCAGTGGGTCTGCTGGCAAGACAGAGTGATGACAGATCAACCTCCACTGACATCTTCTGTAGATGCCTTTACAATAGTAAAACATATATTTTAAAACTTATACTTAGGCATGTGCACAAAACTTGAAGTCTTTCACAGGTGCCCAGATTTGTGTCTCAATTACAGATTCCCTTCAGTGAGGCATTCAATTTAAATCCCTAAACCAAGTCAAACCTGACACAAATATGATTAATTATTGAACAAAAATGTATCATCATGACCATCTGTGGATAAAAAGAAGAGGGGGGTTTCACCATTGCAAATACAAAATTCACAGTTGTAAGATCTTGAGCAAGCTTGGAGCATTTTTAATTAGCCAGAGGAAAAATGGATTTTGGAATCACTACAACGACTTAATATGGCTTTGGGTGCTATTGTTTTGTTTTGCAGTGACAGAGTAAGCCTGGCTAGCTTAGTTGGTAGAGCATGAGACTCTTAATCTCAGGCTCGTGGGTTTGAGCCCCACATTGGGCGCCAGCTGTCGCCGTCCGCCTTCTGCCCCGATGGCTTGGAGGAGGTCGCAGAACAAAGGTGGATGTGACAAGGGTCCTTGGTGGCCAGCCTTGCTCCCTGTCGCCGGGAGTTCAGCTTCCCTAGCTCTCTGTTTGCGATGCCAGTAAGGCAAACTATGAACTGCACTGAGTAGCTCTAAGGGGGATCCCCCGACTCGGGTAATAGAGACACTGTAGCCGAGAGGTCAGCAGCACTCTGTAGCACCGGGGTCAGAAGACCCCGAGCCCTCGTTGACACAACCTTTTATTGCACGAAGCCAATAAATCACAGAGGGGCTCGGGGGAGGAACAAGGGAGGAGCAGAGCTAAGGAACCAGCCAGGGAGGCAAGGGGGAGGAGAAGGGGTTACAGACAACTGAATGATACAATCAACAACCGAGTAGAGTAGAACCTTCTGGAACATGGGGGTGGTGAACAACAGATGGGCAGCTGGTGCTAACCAATCAGTCCAGGGGGCGTTCACTCATCAGAGGCCCATCCTCTGTTGGGCTAAACCAACTCTTGCCCCGCCTCAGGGGAATTCCTCTTCTTCCCCCCAGGGCTTCCTTAATGGGAAATCCTCCTGGGTCACTTGCACCACTGCCACAACAAAGACCAGGAGAAAAATGTGGGATCTCAGCCTAAAATCTCCCATTGCAGAGGTAATGTCTTCAAACTCATATGGAGCCAGGCCTGGCCATCAGGGATGCTGCTGAAATGCAGCCATCAGTGAGAGCAGGTCAGGCCTTTTCACTGCAGGGGTGCCCACAGGGATCGCTGCTGGGGCTCTCTGAGGGAGGCTCAGAGTTCCCTTTGGTGAGGAACCTCTGTTTCCTGAGAGATCCATGCATGGCATCTCCAGGGGAAGGATTCTGTCAGACAGACTGAGCCCCACCATGTTCGGCTGTCCCAGGGGTGGCAGGGGAGCTGCCCTGGGTGTGCTCCTGTGCTCAGTGGGTGCACCTGAGAGCAGCAGCTCTGAGCTCTCTGTACCCCCAGGACATCCTCACTGCAACTGCCTTCTTGCTTTGGAGGAGGTTCTTGTTCAGAGACGATCCCCTGAAAGATCTTTTCTTTGTAGGAGAAAAGAAATGTGCCCAGGCCAGGCTGGGGACCCCTCACTTCAGAAGAGCCTTTGGGGAACAGCCTTCACTGTGCTCTGCAGGCTGTGGGTGAGAGTTTATGTGTGCCTGTGACAGCACAGGGAGAGATGAGCACTAACACCCTTCAGGGAAAGAGCAGAGAGCTCTTCCAGCCTGCAGGGTGCTGGGGCAGCCCGGCGGGCTCAGGGCACCAGGCTGGGCATCCCCTCCCTGTCTGATCTCCATGGCTTGCACAGGGACAGGGACCATGCCTGCCTTGCACCACAGCTGAGCATGTAGCCAGTGGAAAGAGCACTCCTGGCAGCAAAGAGAAAGCAAGAATGTGAAAAGTGACAGAAATAGGCCTTCAGGTTAGTACTTCAGTCTCCATATAATCCATGAGAGTGAATTCATACGCCCTCAGCCATGATCCATCCTTGAGATCCTCAGGGTAAACTGGGTTTCCCTGTGCACACACACTGGCCCTGTGTGAGCACCTCTAGTGCAGCTGCTGGCAGATTTTGGAGGCTCTGAACTTATGACCAAAAATAGGTGGGTCTAGTTTCTCCAGTCATTGTGTTCAGTGTTACACATGCCATGATGATGAAGCACTGTAAATCATGAGTGTGCTCGCACTCACTGATAAACCAGTCATGCAAAAGGTTCCTTGGAGTAGGAATTCAGCAGAAGGCATTTCACATCTGTCAGAAATAATTCAAGGGTGTGGAATGACTCATTGGGAACTGCATGAATAATCAAGACTTCATTTTCAGCAAGAAAAAGCCATGAACTTCTGTCTGGCACATCAGTAGGGAATGTGTTTCCTTTGTTAAGGCCTGTGTTCTGGGGATGGATGCTGGCAAGAATACCAGGAGGGATTTTTGTGATGGTCACGGAGTGTCCACTTTTAAAGTGCAGTTTTGTGTGTGCCAGCATAGCATGGGTGTGAGACTGCAGAGATCAGGGTAGAAAATAAATCTGAGAGTGGGAAGGCCTTGTGCTGGTGTGTGGTCAAAGGATTTCTGTGGCAGTCAGGAGCAATATCACCTCTTAAAGTGTGTCAGTTTGCTAAATGAAATCAGAATTGCAGGAAGCCAACAAAAGGAATCCACAGCCTCAAAGCAGGTGTGGGCTGGGAGCAGTCTCAGAGAAAAGCCTTTTCCTACCACCAGGCCACCCTTCCCTGCAGAGCCCCTGACCTGCACAGCCTCACACTGATGGCAACAGAGGCTTCTCCTCCCAAAGCCCCTGACTCCTGGGTGTTTCCAACCCTTTTCCTGGGCAGCTCTCCTAAATGAAGTCTTTTGCACAGCACCTGAAGTGAAGCTGTCGGCAACATCTTTTTTACCATGAACAAGTCCTCTGTCTGTACACCAACCTGCATGTTCAGAAAGGGGGCTGGGGGAAATGCAGGGTAATCTGTGAGGTGTCTTTTCCACCCAGAGCCTGGGGATACCTCCTCTACTGTACAAATCCACAAACAGTTCTGAGATATCACTTCTTAGGTTTTTTTTCCAGATCATGTTATAATTTTAATATTATCAGGTAACATGTTAGGTAAACAGCTCGTAAGTCTAGTTAAAGGACAGAGTGATTTGAGAAGCAGTTGATGCTATGTAAACCTTAAAAATAAAGGATTAAACTAAAAATAAACACATAAAATTTAAGAGTAGAATTAAAAAATGGAAAATGAAATCAGCCTAAGCTGAGTTTTTTACTATTAAGCAAGGATTCAGATTTTTCCCTTGGCCAACTCCGGAAACTTGCCAGCCACTACTGGTTCCCACTCGTGTGGAAATGAGCAGCTGGGTTTTCTTTTTCTTTTCCCTAGACTGCAGAGCAAGCAACAATAGGAGTTGTGCTGGTCTGAGGTTTTGACTTACTATGCTGTGAAAGAACAATGATGAGAAAGGAGGAAGGTGGGATCATTTTCCGTTTGGTCTGTGCCAATCCTAGAGTCCAGGCACCCTCCAGGGTCAGGTGCTGGGGCCCTCAGCTTGTTCCATCAGAGCTCCCAGGTATTGCATCCCTGCACTCAGAGCTGTAAATACTGGCAGCACTCAGGGACTAGAGACTTGGCAAATGTGATGGATGGCAGGAAAAGCTTTATAAGCTGGGCAGAGACCGGGAGAAAGCTTGTGAACTCCCATCACAGGTTATAGCACAAACAAAAGCATGTCAAACAATGGACACTGATGGATTTCTATGTGTACTGAGGTCCAGAGATTGCCACTACAGATAAAGAATTTCCAGTACATTTTACCTTTATAAAAATTGGAAAATACCTGCCAAAAGTACTGGTTAGGTGACAAGATCTGTTCTTTCAAGGTCAGGGCTAAATCCATCATGACCACAGCTTGCCAGCACTTGGTATCACTCAATCCCATGTGAATCACAAGGTGAGTGTGAGCTCTGAGAGCTGAGCCCATGAACAAAGCATGGAGCAGGGTGAGGAATGCAGAGGCCTCTGCTGGAAGGTGTGGCAGGTATGTGTGAGCTGTTAATGGCCGCGCTGAAGAAATCCTGGTGATGCAGAGGTGAAGGAGTCCAAGAACTGGAGAAGTCCAGAACCCGAGCTGTGGGATCACCTGAAGGACTGATCTGCATCCACAGCAGCTGGTGCAGGTTCCTGGCATGGAAATGCTGTTCAGCAGCAGCACTTCTGAATCTCACGTGCTAGCAGCAGGTATGGGCCTGCACTGGTAATTAATTTTCAAAGGCTTTATCGTGCTTTTCAGAGCCATCCTGTCTTTCATTTGAGACTTCACTGGACAGGGCACTCCATGGCTACTACCACTGTCCTCTGAACCAGCCTCACTGAAGGTGACCTCCTCCACTTACAAGTGAAGAAAGGCAGAAAAATTAGGGTTTAATGGATGGAACTCTGAATGGAGCATGGATAAACCCAAGAAGTTTAACAGATGAAAAGTGACAAAACCACTGACTAGCATTTGTAAAGCTCAAATGCAAAGAGCTTAAGTTATGTGACTTGAAAAGTATAGAGTCTGTCTAGTTGTGAGTCAAAGCTGTGACAGGATCTGCCCCTGCCTGCTCAGCCCTGTGACTGAGGTTCTCTTTTTCCATGTTATGGCTTCAGCTGCAGCACAGCAAAGGGACCTGCAGCATCCTGACACCAACACTGCTCTGCCTGCACTGCCTCTCTGCAAAGAGGGGCTCTGAATTATGGGTGGGCAACATTCACCAAAATTGATTCCCCCAGAAAGTTTGGTGCTATTCACCTTATTTGCTCCATGGGCTTTCTCAACCCACTTGAGGTCCCACACCACTGGGGAGGGCTGTAACACCCCTGGAACAAGGGTCCCCTTGCTGGGGAAGTGACCTGGGGCACAAGTGATCTTTCCTAACACCTGGCAGTTCTCCCACCCAGGCTTCACATGCATCTCCTTCAGCCACAGGAAGGAGGGATCAGGCTGTGAACAGCACAACCCTGGTCCTGCGTCCAACCAGCTCTACATGACCAGGCGTGCCACCAACAAATGCCCCCAGGAATTCCAGGCAGGACACGTGGAATGTCCACCCCATCTCAATTTTTGATATTTTTCCATCCTCAACAGTTGGCTAGGTGATTGTTGTTTGGCTTTTTAATTTTTCTGTGTGGTAACTGACAATGTTCGCTGCCAGGCAGGAGTTTTGTTTCCTTAGGAGCAGCAGCCTGAGCTCTGGGAGCAGGCAGCCTCAGTGGCTGTACTGGGTATCCACTGACCTCAGGCCTTATTCTTTCCCCTGCCTTATCACTGACCTGTGTCTGCTGGTGCTGAGCGATTGAATATATGGGCCAACAGCCCTCCCCTCTGGGGAGGTGCAAAGGAAACACCAGACATGTTGATTTCCAGTTGTCTCTGTTTATATTTTTACTGGAAATTCACTGATAGTGATGCTGTTTGCTTTCTGCCTTTTCTCTTTTCTATGTTCTCTGTACTCTCTGCACATATATTTGCAGCTCTGTAGCCTATTGTATTCATAGCTGGTTTTCCCAGTACTTTTCCATGGTCTTTCCCTAAGCAGAAAGACAAAACAAATTCCAGAGCTCCAAGCCCCGGGGGTGCAAGGCCCTGTCCTGTCTCGGTTCTTGCTGGGAACCAAGGCCCAGAACAACTCTGAGGTTCATTTTCATCAACAAAGTAGAGCCAGTGCTGAGAGGGGGGCTCTAGAGAAGGGGCTGGACCTGAGGGGGAATTGAATCATCACTTGTCCTCCTAATTGATACTTTTATTCAATTATGTTAATTTCCTAAAAGCTATAAATATGTACTCACCCCTAGAGGGGATGGGCTTTTATGGACACCTTTCCATAACTGCTCCTGAAAGTCTTCAAAATAAAGATCCCCTTTTATTTTACCTCCTTGCTAAAATGACCTTGAGTCTCTTTTCCACGTTGTGGGAAAAGGTAGCAATAATCATTCAAGCATGAAATGCAGCAATTGTCTGGAAGGTGTCAGGAAAACCCTGACGTTCTGGGAATGAGTTATCCTTCAGTGGTTTACCCAGCAGAGAGGCAATGTGGTTCAATGAAGTTTTTCTCCATACAGCCTGAGATGAGGCTGGTTGCTTCAAGCCATATAGTGAGCTCTCAGGGCTGTGAAACCCCCCAAGCCAGGAGTGGCACCTGTGTGACACAGACCAGCAAAGAGCCACAACCACTGGAATGAGCCCCATCTGCTCCCACAGCCCACGGGGCTGGTGCAAACGAACACCCTGACAAATTCTGATTGTCCAGAGGATTTGTGACAGTCCTTCATCTCTCTGGTACATATCTCTCCAAAACAGCCTTTATTCTCATTCCCACCTTATTATTATTTGAGTGAATATAATGTTTTCCCCTTCCCCTCATATTTCTTTCCTAAGTTATCTCAGTTATAATTTCATAATCACCCTAAAACAACAATTCTGTAAAATCTCTTTTAAAATCTCTTTAAAAGCTCACTACCAAAAAGTTTTGCCTATGATGCCTGGAGCTGGCACTGATGGCAGTACAAGCATCAGCAGCAATCCTCCCCTTTTCCTTGGAAAAAGCCCTTAATCTTCCTGTGCTGTGCTAGCTCCGAGAGTGCCTGACTCCCCTTGTGGCCACGCACAAAGAGTGCTGACAACAATCAGTGATCAAAGCACAACAAACAGGAAGGAAATGTGACTGATTACCATGAATATTAAGAATTTTTTTCTAACTGTTAAGAGAACCACCAGGTTAATACAGAAAGGCACAGAGTTTGTTTCTGGCCCGTCTCCATGTTCATAGGATATTATAATTCTGTGCTGTAAATTGTGCTGAAGCTGGACATGGTTAATGGTGGGGCGAGGCAGCTTGGGGCCACCACCAGGCTTGGCCTTACCTCAGCTGTCACTGTGAACTCTTCAGCCCGGGTGCTGAAGGGATGAACATGTCCAACAGCTCACATTTGTCCTCTCTCTCACAGACTTTCTCTTCCAAAGATTCTGACTGCTAAGGGCCACAGCCAAGCTGGAAGCCCTCTGTCCCCTGGGAGCTCAGGCTGGGAGCAGGTGTCCTCTGTCCCTGGGAACTCCAGGTGGGGAGCAAGTGCCCTCTGTCCCCTTGGAGCCCTGGGCTGGCTGTGTGGGGCAGTGCTGGTGCAGGTGGGGGTGGTGCTGGCACAGGTGGGGTCGCTGCTGGACTCAGCACAAGTGTGTTTGCCCAAGGATTAAACAAGGTGAGTGTCTGGGCTTGTCCATCCCCTATTCAGGAGGCCCAGTCCCTTTACCTTTCTCTGTCCACAGGGTATTTAAAGGCTAGTATTTAAAGGCCCTGGCTCCCTCAGGAGGACACCTCGGGCTGCTGGGACGTGCTGTGGTCACAAGGCCTGAGCCATGTTGCCCCTGCTGAGCCCATGCCACTTTGGGCAGGCACAGCTCTGGCGTCTGCTGTCTGCTCAGCTTCACTTTGAGGTATTTAAATTTAGCAAAGTGGCTTTTTTTTTAGATCCATATGCATAGATCAGCTGGTCACCTGTGACAATATGCTTATTCACAGATCCTAGGTGCTTTCAGGGACCAGCCTTCTCTAAACACAATTAGGGCTATTTAAGTAGTTGCTCAAAATTACCTCTCAGTTCACACAAAACACCATGAATTCCCTCATTGAGCAAAAACTCCAGGCGGCACAAGGGTGAAAAGCAAAAGGATTTTGCTGTTGAGTGCCTCAAATATTTCTATGACCCTACTGTACATGGATGTTTACTTCTTAAGAGCTGCCCATCATGTCTCCTGTGCCATTATGTCAGTGTTCAGAGCAGCACTGGGCACTTTGGCAGCTATCCCCACCTGCCAGCCTCTCTTGCCCTCGCTCACAGTAATTAGGCTGGAGGCATAAGCAGCAAAAAGCCTGATTTGGGGCTGGATGTGAATAGAAGCTCTTCAGCTTTTCTCCTCTTGACTGCCCTAAAAAATTTAATTTCTGGGATTCACCAAAGGCCATCACTGAGTGTGTCTGTGTGAGTGCTGGTGAGCAGAGCTTGGTCCCACACCTGGCCCCAGCAGGTACTGAACTATGGGGTCATCTGGAACAGGAGTCTCATTTTCAGCACTGCACAATTTTCGCCACACTGGCACACTGGTGTTATCTTTGCCATCGGCTACTGGCACACAGCAGCTCACACATGCCATTAGCAGGTGGCAGAAGACATAAATGGAATTTTCTCTCAGAACATTTCTTCCATCCTTCCTCCCAGACTGTTGAAGTGCAAGTTCAAGCTAAAGGTGTGTAGTGACTACAGCCTGTTCCCAAGCAGGGCCATGGGAGTTAAAAGCAGGCTCCAGGAAAAACTCTCACATCTTTCAGTGTCTCTGCCATGGTCAGCTCTCAGCACTGCACCCGCAGAACGTGGGGAGTGCAGCTGTGGGAGTGCACCCTCAGGCAGCTCCTCAGCTCCTTTGGGACCAGCTGACAGCACACAGGAGGGCAGAGATGTGGGCACAGCCCCTGTGGGAAGCTGAGGCACCTGGCCATGGTCTCAGCAAGCTGCTGGCAGTTTGGCAGAGCTCTGGGCACTGGAGATCAACACAGAAATTCAAGGATCAGGCAAACAAATTGCCAGAAGAGGCATGAATTCAGGAACACAACAGGTACACATTGTGTGGCCTCCAAAAGGAGGAAGCAGAAGCCTGAGGAGCTCTGCATCATCCCACATTTATGCTGCTGTGAGCTCAAGCTGACCTGCCTTACAGCAGAGCCACAGCCAGAGGAGCCTGGGAGCTGCTGTTGGAACTGTGAGCCTGAGTGCACTCCTGACTCACCATTCACTTTTGGATCTAGATGTCTTATATAGGAGAATAAATGGCTCTTTGAAAAACCTTATGCAGGGTTCTTCTTTTATTTTCAATATGATTTTTTTTTCTGTCTCTCTCAACTGCAGCAAATCCTGCTCAAAGTTGCTCCTGAACTTGATGGAAAAGAAACATATTAAAGACCATGGCTCAGAACTGCCTTAGTCTCCAGACCTGACATGAGCATTTATTTTTCATCTGTTTTGTTTTGTCCCCAAAGGACAATTTAATTCCAGGTTCATGAACTCATACTGAAAAACAACAGAACGTTTCCAAAGTCATAGAGTTCTGTGGAATTGCAAGTCTAATGCTTTGGATCCAAAGTTAACTGTGGGGTTTTTCCCCACAAAGATTCTTAGATACTTGACCAAACGAAAAGTGCTACAGTGCTACAACTGTCACATTGATGCTGTTGTCTGTCTGACCTGTCTCAGAGACTTTGTTTTGTCAGATAATGCAGATGGGGTAGGGGACTGTCACATCCTTTTGTTCATGAAAATCTCTACGTTCCAAGGTTATTTAAAATAATTTTCTTCCATACAAATATAGTTTCTATTGCCCAGTGTGCTCTCTCATCGTATGTGGAAATCCCATACCCTGGTTTCAAAAAGTCTTTGTGCTTTTGAATGCTGCTGCTTTTCCATGTGGGGTGGTCTCTGTCCCCCCTTCCCCCCGTGTTGCTGGGGGGTTGGAGCAGGGGGCAGTGAAGAGGACACTGAATTATTGAAACCAGACTGCTGTGGGCACCTGGGCACAGCTGCCACTGGAAGGGTGCACGGTAGAGGCACTTTTGTGCCAGCCACAGAAATAATTTCCTTAGAAAAGTATTTTGCCTACAGCCCACTAGAGATTGCAGCCCCTGGTAAGTCCCTTGCTTTGGCCCAGAGTCAGAGCTGAAACTCTGTGGAGGCGGCATGGCCAGCTCCTGGCGTGAGCACTGGTGGCCACACAGGGAAGGGATCTCCTGTACCAGATGACCCAGGGCAGAAAGAAATAAAAGGCAGTAAGAAAAATGGGGGTTGTAATAATTTTGTTGTACTGGGGGAAAAAAACCAACTTGTCCAAGCAAATTCCACTGGATCCTAAATTTCCTGTCTATTTCCCTGGAACAGCTTCTGTCAAGTGCTGTCGATACCTCAGTGTTCTCCCATGTCCCTTTCTTTTACAGTTCAAAGTCAAAAGGTGACTTTGAGGTGGCTGCATCTATTTGCCCTTTTCTTCCCTTGAAGCAAACAACCAGTAAAATTCCCTGGTGTATTTCTCTCCTTTCTGAAGTTTCTTTCCTCCATTGCCCTCCTCCATAAAATCAGACCCCTTTTCACACATGGGTGAACCTAGAAAACAATTTAGAATGGGAAGCATGTGAACCACTTCAGTGAACATCAGGTAATTGTATATTACAGGCCTTTTTAAAGGTCATCTATTTCTGGGTAATTTTTCCAGCTACTTTCTTTGAGAACTGAAGCCCACTAGCAGCGAGTGAAGAACAAGGTGCATTTGTACAAGTCTGCAGCTCCCTGGCCCTGTGAATTGCTCACTCCTGACCACTCTGTGATTCCTTTGATGTTTTCTTTCCGAGACACCTATCTCCACACGTCACCTGCTTGTGCCAGGTTTGTATCACTCACCTGTGTCCTGGGAATGGCTGAGGTTTTCAAACACATTGTTCATTAGATTCTACACTTTTCTAAAAAAGGCTGACTTTTCAGTTGCATCAAGATATGAGAAGCAACCTGAAAATCATGAGACACACAAACAGACACAGAGACCACTGGAGTGCTGGTGAACCTGCCCATTCGTGGTTGCTCCTGGTGCATTTCTTCCATGCCAAGAATTCCAGGTGGGCTCATGCAGCAGCTTTTCCTTCTCAGCATCACAAATTTGGGTATTACTCCTAACAAACCAATAAACGTTGCAATAATAAGAAACTAAAATATTAATTTAAATGAGCTGACAAGTGTTAGAGCCACAAGATGGTCACATAAACCCAACTTCCATTCAAAACCAGACAAAAAAAAATCAAACAACGTTTAAGAAACTTTATGTTCTTTAGTAATGGAATTTCAACTACAGAAGTAAATAAATTTGGTTTATCTTAAGAATGGAAGCACAGAGGGACTTCTCTAGATAAAATTTCTATTTTTTGAGAGATTTAAATTTCCTAAACTGGTCTTGTTTTCTGAAAAACAACCCAGAATGGAGAAGAGAACAATGACACTTAGGCTGCACATTCATTAAAATTGAAGGCTTCTTCAAACTGCAAACCTGGCAATCAAGGCCCTGATTTGTCCTCTTGGAAATGCAAGACCAGTCAATAACAGTGCAGGCAGCTCCCAATCCCAGATTCCTGACTGCTGCTCCAGACATTGCCCAGGTTCTGCCAAGTTTGCCTCTGTTCCTGAGGCTGCATTCCTGGGTTCTGACAGCAGCCACCACACAGCTCCAAACATGGCAGTGGCCACAGGCAGACACATGTGCAGGGAGGCATGTGAAGGGGCAGGAATAGCTGAACTTTTAACTAAGCAAAACATAAATGACACATCTATTTGAGAAAGTGATGGTTGTGCAATGCAAGTGCATCAGTGCCAATCTCCAGGGCTGCACCCAGCAGTGCCTTTGCTGCGGGAGGGTGGGAGCCCAGCTCTGCCCCCGTGCCAGCACCACCTGTGAGAGCTCAGCCCCACTCCCTGCTGTTGCTGGGCCCCACCTGGGCACGAGGCCCTGTGGATTCCATCCCTATGGGGGCTCTGGGGCACACGGCGTGGTCCTGCCTGTCCTTCCATCGCTCCTCCAGCAAGGTGTTTGCAGCACAAATATGGGTGTCTTTAATGAATTACGTGTTGATTTCTCTGTCTGGGGTACATGCCAGGAGCCCTCTCTAGTATCAGCAACATTTAACTCATTATTTCAGCTGCTCCTCATGGAAGGGGCACAAAAGAACAGGATCCACCATGAGAGCAGCAGCAGACCCCCTGGAATGGTGGCTGACCAGAGAATCTGGCTCAGAACAGAGAGAGCATCAATTGGGATTAAAGAGAAGTAACAGGCTTAGTAAAATATGACAGCTGTGCCAGAGAATACCTCATTTCCGAGCTGCAATTCCTAGGGTCAGATCTCTGTGTTATATTTTGGGTATCAACCAAATCACATTGGCTGCAGAATTCCCCCCACCATTTCTAGAAGTCACTGGAGAGGGGAAGAATTGTCTATACTTAGCCCACCAAGTCCCCATGTTAATCTTTGCTCCCTCTTTGCTCTAATACTCTGCTGTCCATTTTCACCTGGTATACCCCACAGTGGGTCTGGATGATGAAGAATGCAGTCCAGGCCGTGCTTTCCCCAGAAGAATTAATGGCCAGGCCTATGGTTTGTTTTCCATTTACTTCTTTCTTGCTTTCCCCATGTGTGGGTTTCCTTATAATACAGGCTATAAAAAACACCCCAGCCAAAAAACAGCAGACCTGAAATGGAAAGGAAATTATCAATCCAATGGCAGAATGTAGAAAAGAAGAAAACCTGCACATTTGTAGGGCAGTTTTCCCTGACACTTCAGTCACATCTGTGCTGGTTTGAGGTGATGATGGCACATTTGAAAGTTTGTAGATGACAGACTCAAAGCACAGCAGTTGCCAGGGTCATACCTAGCATGCCTCTGTCCTCTCTCCACCAGGCTTGCTGCTGTGTGCAGACACTTGGGACCGTGGAGCCATCACCCCTCCCAGGGAGCATGGGGGTCTGGGGGCTCCCCACCTTCTCCAGCCCTGCCCTGGGACACTCCTCCAGCAACGCCTTGTGGGCAGGTGGGCACTGAGGACCTTGGGAGCTGCTGCCCTTAGGAGTCCCACATGGAATGGTGTTTGCACACTGCCTGCTCTCACTGTCTCCTGTCTCCCCAGCTGCTGCTGGACACTCCCTGAAGAAAGGAAAGCCAGCAGAGCATGTGGAGGGAGGTCATCAGAAGACTTGCTGTGTCCTCCTTGGCCACCCAGCCCTGGGCTCCTGTCAGTGTGCAGGTGCCTTGGTGTGACTCAGCCTTTCCCTGCAGGGAACAGGCAGAGTGCCCCAGTGCCAACTGGTACCAGACAAAACGAGGCACTCTGGGGAGGTAGGGACGTGCAGGACCAAAAGGGATAGTACATGGAGGGTGGGGAGAGAAACTGCTTTAGAGCTGGAGATAATTTTGTAGAATCTGACTGTTAAACACAGAACCACAGTATTTTTTAAATTCTGCTTATTGAATTAAGTCACTCTTCTGCCAACAGGATTCCTTCAGCTGGCTGGACAATCTGACATCTCCACTTAGAACAGAATCTGCCAACATGAGCAGCTTGGTGGAACCATCCCTGAGCTGCACTCCCTGAGCAAGCCAGGCTCTGTGGCTGGGAACAGAGCTCTGTTATGGGAAACTTCTGTACAAGTATGGGAAGAGCCTTTATGCCCTCCAGCACCACAAAACCTGGAGCCCCCGGCCAGTGGTCCATCCCCACCGTGCTGAGGGGATGGGGGGGTACCCCTGGGAGCTGCACCCCTCCTCTAACACACCCAGCTGAACATTCCTGCTGCTCCCTTAGGACAGACAGCTGGGTGTCAGTATCCCCTCAGGACACTATTCTCCACAGAAGGGCCCAGGCACCTTTTGAAGGCTCTGTTACTCTGTGCCCATATTTCCCATCTCTGGAAAGCCTACCTGTGAAATTCCAAAAAGATAATTATCTCCCCTTACAAAACAGCTCAGGCTGGCTGTTACTCTGATCCAAACCTTCCATGATACTTTTCTGTAAGCAAAGAGCTGCTGAAGTGGCACCTGTGAGGATAATGTTTCATGTGTATCTCCTTTTGACACTAATGAAGGCTACTTTTTATACCAGACCTGCCCTTGTATCATTACGGCATTTTTTCTGCCGGTAGCACTTACAATTCTATTTACCAGTTATTGCAGTTACCACTTGGAATGCACTTCACTGTGGGAGCAGCAAAGCGCCATGAACATTTTACATGAAAGAAACATTGATGTGACTCTGTTAAAGAGAACAAAAGGCATTTTGTGGATTTTTGGATTTGCTCAAGTCCAGTATATTTATATTTCTTGATACAACTGCAGAGTATAGGAGATATTAACAGCTGTGCCTTGGCACCAGCACTGCCCTGGCAGTCTGTGCCAAGGTCATGGCCAGTAGCCCCAGAGTGCCCGTCAGCACCTCCCTGACCCTGCACTGAACCACACTCCCACTGCCACACAACATTAATTCTGACTTATCCATGAAAATGAACAATTTTCCAGTGGCAGAATGCACTCAAATTGGTGATCTTGGCAGGCTCCAACCAGGTGAAAGTTGACCCTGTTATAGCCTTGGGAGCACTTGGAACACATCAGCTCTTCTGACGTACAACAGGGCCATAATCGGCTCTGACCCCATGGCACTGCCAGAAAATTCCTACACCAGTGTGTCTTAAAGCAGCCTAGGCTGAGCTTAAGTCTCAGATCTCTGCATGTTACTCATTCCAACACAGACTCTAGGGCTAACCACAGTAGAGAGAAAAATAGCTGAGGACACAAAACACCAGAATAATTTTAAGCATTCACTACTAAAACACTGCATATATTAAAAATGCTGTCAGCATTTACACTAAAATCAAAAGCATCCCTGGTTTTAGGCCTTGTTTTACACTTCATGCTGAGATCAACAATAAATATTCAATCACAAGAACTTAGT
Source organism: Eopsaltria australis (assembly GCA_034509425.1). Classification (NCBI taxonomy): domain Eukaryota; kingdom Metazoa; phylum Chordata; class Aves; order Passeriformes; family Petroicidae; genus Eopsaltria; species Eopsaltria australis. Next base: position 290,669 of record JAVTVJ010000786.1, on the reverse strand, counting down.
TTGAAAGTTCAGCAATTTTTAAGACCCCTCAAAGTGAGTTTAAAATGACTCCCCAAAGCAAGGGGCCTTTCCCAGCAGCCAGAGCTTTGTGCAGTGGGGCTGTGTGGAGCATGGACCGGCAGTGTCACCACAGAACCTGCCTGTAACAAGGGGTTATGGCAGGATGAATCAATGAATAAGCCAAGGCTGAGGTTTGCTGTGAGGGCTGTTCTCACCCACCAAGGGCCCAGCCCAGCATGAATCAACCACAGCTGTTGTGGCTCTGGCAGAACCATCCCATCAGCCATGCACAGGGCAAGACTCACCCAGAGGCTTCATGTGGCAACATCCAGTGGGACTGGAGACTGACCAGGTGCAGGGATGGCTGCTCTGCTGCTCAGGCACCTCCCAAAGCCCCTGTACAGAGGCTGCAATCCCACCCCTAGACACTGTGCACGGGAAGATGTCTGAGCTCAGCAGGTCTTGAAGCTCTTGGTCATCAGTTCTGCTTGTTTATCAGTGCTCCCCAGCCCCAGGGGATCCACCAAGAGCATGCACCACTATGGGCAGGACACAGGCATGGGGAACGTGGGCACTGCTGCAGAGGGGACACGGGCACGTGGGACGTGGGCACTGGCATGGATGGGACACAGGCACGGCTGCAGAGGGGACACGGGCACGTGGGATGTGGGCACCACTGCAGGTGAGACATGGGCACTTGCCCACTGCTTCCTCAGTAATTGTACAGACCTGCAGGACAAGAAGTTTTCATCCAGAATACCAAAGAGCAAATCCCCACACTGTCCTGCGGTAGTTAAATATTTTCTTTATTTATCAGAGCAATATCCTTCAGAAATCAAAAGCCCAGGTCCTTCCTCCCCCACTGCAGAGTTCATGTGATACCAGCAACACCCAGAACCAGTGTCTCCTCTGCATCACTCACCCCACACCGTGGCCAAGCTCCTGGTGAAGCAGGCTCCAAGGGCTGAAAAGCGAGTCTTTGGGAAGAGCTGTCAGTCAGAAGGGTGAGTGTATCTGTTTCATACATTTGCTGACCCCCTGAAAAGAGAGATGAAATGAAACTCATTAAACTATTCAAAGTGAGGACTAAAATAAAATTACTCCAATGAGGAATACCTGCATTTTAAAAAAAATGATATGTGTATTATCAGCTAAAGAGGCTGCTGTTTCTTCCAGAATATGCTGCTGACAAGACCTTAGGCTGGTATCACCACTAACACCCGAGACAGCAAACAAGAGCTAATCCTTACACCTTCTTGTGCTAATGACTGCAGGAGATAACTGGTGTCCCTGGCAAGTGTCCCATTCAATTCAATTAACTCCAGCCAGGCCCTGTTGATTGCACTGGCAGTGTCAGAGAAAGCCAGAAGCCAGATCTGGAGTCAGATGGCGAAACCAAGTCAGTCTCCACCATCCTTCTGTGTCCCCAGCAGCCAATCCTACAGGTAGCAACCGACCTGGCATCTGCAGCAGCTTCTACAAAAGTGTGGAAAACCATCATTTTTTCCTAAAAATGCTCATCTTTTTTGCTGAGAAAATGCAGGCAACTTATTTCATTGTATATTTTGCTTATTTATTCTGAAATGCTGGGTTATGTGTTGGTTTAAGCAGCAGTTTCATGGTGTACCCACCCTTTCCATGGGTCCAAGCTAGTGGGAAGATCATATTTCTCCGAACACAAGGCAGATGTCTGCCAGCAGATCTGGGGGCACACAGAGCTGCTGGCCCCTCCAGGGGACCCCAACACTTGCAGAGATTGAGGTGTCTGAGGTATGAACTGATAAACATGAAAAATAAACTAACCACAAAAAATTAAGCTGCAGGAACAATTGATATATTTCCTCAGTTGACACAATTTCCAGGTCTGTTTGACAGTAAAAAAATATTTTCCAAATATTTTCTTTTCCTTTTGAACATTCTTCAACTGTGAGCTTCAACAGGCAGTGATGTATCCGCCAACTCATATTATTCAGTTAAGAAGTTTTGAAATAGAAAGAGATATGCAGACAAGTTTCCTTGGTGGCCCTTTTGAACTGTAAGTCTGGGATAGCAGGTAAAATCCTGACAAGTCTGTACACTGCCAACATAAATAAAAAGTGTATTAAAAGACGGGAGATTATCCATTCCTTGACAGGGCTGTCATACCTACTCTGTTGTCAGTTCTTAGTTTTATTTGACGATCAGTCCAGCACAAGTAACACCCAGAAAAACTCTTCTGCTGGAAAACAAAGCCTTCAGACCTTCAAAAGGAGCTGTAAAGATTCATATGTGACCATCAGTTTGGACATGTCTCAGAAGCAGCATGAGCCAGTGGAGATTTCTGAAGCTTCACTGAGTTTCTTTGTGGAAAACTCGTTACTGCATTCCAGTCATGCTCAGCCTTTGTGTATCCTCCAGGATGGCTGAGAGCACTACAGTGAAGCCCAGTTAATATCTCACTGTGTTGCACCTGCAAATCCCCTGGAGAACAACAATTCTCTGCAAAGCAAGATCAGCTGCCCTATGTCAGCAGCTAACTTCCAAGTCAGAAAGCTTCTGCTGTGGGTCCACTCATTAACATTAAACACATGTTTAAATAAACTTCTACATCCTATGGACATTTTTCCCATTCCATGGCTCCATTGGATAAAAGTGCTGAGCTCCTGGTACTGATGGTGGCACTCATCTCCCGTTTTTTCCCATAGATGTGTTTGGTATTTTCCAGAAAAGACCCAGCCTCCCTGCTGTGCTCCAAACCCAGCTGTGCCCAGGTGTTTCCAGACTGCTCAGACTACTCTGTCTGGCACCACTTTTACACCAGCCCACGATCCATGAGGATTAACATGGGGAGACCAGAGCTGTGCAGAAATACCTGCAAGGAGAAGAACACAAAGTGCAGTCACAGCTGGAATTCCCGGCCCTGACAGTGCCGACATATCCTGCGCAGGCTGAGCTCAGTGCTGCTGCAGCCAGGCTGCAGCCCAGAGGAGGGGTGCACAGAGCACAGCACACCTGTCCAGGACAGCACCTGGCTGCACTCAGACCATCCCAGCAGCACTGGGACAGAACTGACCATCCTTCCCAGTGTGTCCCAGAGAGCCACAGGTAGCCACTGCCTGAAGAACACTCCAATGCTTCCCTGCTGCTTTCAGATACAGGGTGCATGTCTGTGGGATCCTGCAGTTAGCAGCCTCTCCTCTTCAGGTCTGTGAGTGAGTGAGCCCCAGCAGGACTGTGTTGAGCCTTACCTTTTGCCAGGTGGGGGGTCAGCCAAGGGAAAATTGTGCCTGATGAGGGCTGGTGCCCATGTGAGCCATGTGTGTGTGGCAGCAGTGGAGCAACAATAGAAAAAATTGCATAAAAATCCCAGGGCCTTTCAAAGCATTTCCAAAGGCTGCCCCAATTTCCCTGCTGGGTGTCAGGTTCTAGGAAGCAGCCACCTGCATGAAGCAGCTGTGGAGCCACGTCTAAAATTGCTTCACCTGCTGTACAGAAAGAGCCAACAAAGGCATTAGCATGAAACTAAAATTAGAGGCTAACTGGGTTCTGCAGTCACTGAAATTGATGACAGCTCAGCAATTTACATCCCTGAGTTTTCTTGACTAAAATAATCCTAAAATCTGCTCCCATTCATGCTTCTCCCTGCTTCATAAGCAAATGCTGAGGTAGCCAGGCACACTTTGCACACAGGGGAGTTCTGGCACCTCTGCTAGGGCTTGGGGGGTTCCCCAGCAGTTACTGGGGCACGTACAGGTCTGGGAAGAGATTGTGTATCTGCAAATCCGCGTCATTTCACAAAAATGGGATGTGATATTCAATGCCAGGGCATGGGAACTATGACCAGCACAAGACACAGTACAACAGAACCCGTGAGAGGCAGCGGCACCGTGTCACCTGGGCCTTGGGGCAGGTAAGTCTGGCAGTGATGCCACACCAGTGCTGCTGCTGCTGCTCCAAGCAAAAGAGGGAAGTACCAACATTAAAAAGCAAGGGAGTAAAAGCATCTCTTGCTCAGGGTGTTAACACTAGCTCAGCTCAGGGTGTCAGAGTGGGACACAGGCCCAGCCTCTATCAGTACTTTGTGTAAGTTAACCAGAACATCTTCTGTAAAGGTGAGCAACAACACCTACTGAAAGGCACATGAACCTCTCACTTCACCTTCCTGGGGTGCATCACACACTTGGGGCAGAGGAAAACACACCCTTTTTAACTGTACATGTTATTTACAAACTGAGAGGGTTGTTCTCCAAAATGCAGAATGAGAGACCAAATGCACTGCCATTACAGCTGCAAGCAGCAATTGCTCTGCCTCCACCTCAGACAATGTGCTGCAGACTTGCTGTGCAGGATATGGCCACGTGCAGCCTCTTTCAGGCTTTCTGTGCATGTGTGCTGTGTGTGCCCATGCACCTGGGCTATGCTCACCTGCCCTGTGCTCACCTGCAATTTGTGCAAGAGTTTTATGGTTTCATTTTTAGTTCATTGTTCTGTACCACATTTGGAGATTCTGATCCATAAAAGCATCTTATGGTGGTACTTTTGGAAAAGCCACAGGATGCTTCTGCCTTCACTCACAACTGAAGTCTCTGACTGCTGACAGAGCTGAGCTTCCAAATCCAGCCCCTCTTCTGTCCCTTCCTTTAGCACCTGGCTTGATTTTGCTCTGGCTGGCAATTTTATCTGCACTCTCCAGTCCAGATGTTGGTTGTGGCTCTTCATGAGAATCTCCCAGTTCTGCTGTGACCCACAAGGCAAGGAAGGGGCACGGAACGAGGCCTGTTCCTCCCCTCAGCTGTGATGAAGTCATGGCTGGTCCCCCTGCTGCTCCTGGTCATAGACATGTAACTCATTGCCATCACCACATAGCTCATTGCAGTCGCTTGCTCCACTCTCCTCCTCCCTTCTTCCTACACTTGCTGCAGGCACGAAATGTTCCCAGGCTCCCACAGCCATGCCTGGGGCATGCCAAGTCCATATGCTGCTGTCCCTTTCATACACATTTCCAAAGGGCAAAATAATTCACTCCTTGGAGATCCACTTCTCTGTGCACAGTTCATCAAGCAGAAAGAACAAACCTGGCCAAGATGGCCACAAAAGCGTGTTATTGTTTAGCAGTGCTTCACTTGACATCCAAAGATATCCCATATAGTATTATTTTGGGGTAAAGCAATATAACCAGTTCTATTTCCAGTGCAACGTGACTAACTTTTCCTTAAGTAAATCACTTTTGTACTCATTCGGTTTAAAACTCTTGGTGTGCCAGGAAAAAAAAATGTCTGCATATCTGTAGTGTATTACACTACAGATATGATATATCTCTGCATTACACTACAGACATTCATTCCTTCCACCATTTATATCAGTATTTCAGGCTACAATCAGTGCTCTCTTGGCTTTATTCTAAAACTCACCCCCATAGATTACACGCAAATGAGTTTCTGCATTAGAGGTCCACAGCTCACAGCTGTTCTTGGTTGTCCCAGGCAGGTGACCCTGTTGGAGATGTCTGCTCCATGCTGGCATTTGAGGGGACCGTGAGATTCTGCTGTTGCTGTCCATGGGCAGGCAGGGGCCTGGAACCCCTCTCTGTGGGCTGTCTGGGTCCATCAGCCCCCACACCCAACTCTGTGGATGCCAATTGTCTTCAAGAGCATTGTCACAGAATTGAGGCTTCACTTACAGCTGGCTGCAAAATACAGACTGTGAACAGCATGGATTTTAAGTGCCAGATTCTTTCTTGACTGATGCTCCCAGCTGATGGTAAGTTCATATTTCAAGGTAACATCATATTCATCTGTGTCACAAACAGTTGCTGCTCTAAGAATCAACAAAATACTTCCCTTCATTAAGTCTCACCTGAAGAAACCCCACATGCAGGAATATGTCCAACAGCTCTCTGGGATGCCAAGGCATGAGCAGCATAAAGACCCAAGTGCTGAGTGAAAGCCCAGACCCAGGGCTGGAAATGTCCTCCTGAGCAGCAGTAATTGCAGCTCACTGTCACAATATTCTCCGTAACAACAGCTGCAGATCCCTGTTTCAAAGTGACTGAATGTTATAGTGCAAAGCTGAACTCTGGGACTCACCACTGCAGCAGCCTCATGGGGCTCACTGCCTTCCCTATCCCCTAACGTGTGTGAATTATCCTCCCAAATAGCTATTTTTGTACCAACAATATGCACATCTTTTCAAAGGCAAAGTGGAAATCCCTGCAAGCATTTCTGGTGCCGCTTCCAGTCAGAAATAACTGTAATCTGATCCAAAGTGAATTATATTTCTGTTGCTGAATTCCTTTGTACAAGTATCTTTGCTTTGAAAGAGTTTGGCAGCAGTGAGGCACAGGCTAATTTTACTTATAAGGTGTGAATCGAAGAAGATTTGCAAGTTTCTGAGTCACAGAAAGGAAGCGTCTGTGGCCTTTCACCATTTCTGTCAAGAGAAAATGTCACAGTTGAGCTATTTCAGATGCAACTCCAGACCGCTCGCTGCGCCCCATAGATATCCCCATCTCCCACCACCCTCACACTCTCCCCAGGCACAGCAACCGGGACAATTCCAGTCTTCTCTTGGCACCTGGGGTACTTCCAGCCTTACTCAAACCTGCTGTTGTTAATGGGATGCATCACCACGGGCTGCACTGTGAGAGGGTTGAATAAATTATTAATCTGGCAGAATTCAGCAGACACTTTGTGAGAAAAAGGGGTGGCCAAGCAAAGGGCAAGCTACTTCCCACATCACATAGCACTGAAAGCCCTGGGAAGCTGAGAGCCTAAGCTGCAAACACTGCTGCAGCAGCAGCAAACTTCCAGGGTCTGCACTGTGCCTACAGCCTGACTCTGCTACCACATAAACAAGGGAGGACAACCAACCAACTTCTTCTGTGCTCCTATTCTGCCTTGAGAGCTCCCACCTGAGGCCAGGTTGTCCTGAGTGTGGGGACAGCTCTGCTGCACTGGCTGTGGTAGCTCCAAAGAGAACATACAGGTGTTCAGCTCTGCTTCATCCAGTCCCAAAGATTTCATGGCCTCCAAGATGTTGTTCAGCCACGTTCAGCCAACAGCTCAACCACTGGGGTCACTGGCTAAACCCAGACATGGGAGTTCATTCTGCCCAAGAGAAGAGTGAGACAGTCTGTGCCCAGTGTACCTGGCCACAGCATGGGCTCCCCGTGTGGCTCCCAGGGTGATGTGTGCAAATGCTCCCCTCACTTTTTATCTGCAGCTCATAACAGACCTGATCTCCTCCAGGCCTACAGGGATATGCCAAGGACTGGCACGTTACAAATGTCATTCCATTGTCACCACCTGCTGCTCTCCAACCCCAACAGACCATTTTGCTGCCCTGTCCCTGACTGGGTGTGACAACACCATCTTCTGCCTTAAAACAGGTCCTCAGGGTTTACAGGCAACGGGCACAGTATAAAAACTGCAGAGCAGTATCAGCAGGAGTGAAGGGTCCTCCAGCTCCCAGCCATCTGTGGGATCTGCCCATGGAATATATGGGTGAATTCTCCCATGAAAGTCAGCACTGGCCATGCTTATCTGGCTTAATTACTGCTGTGCACTGCCATGTTCAGCCTGATGCAGCACAGCTCCATGGCTCCACAGCCACTGCCAAACTAAATTCTTCTGTGATAGTCTGTGGAGATGTGTATTTGTCATCTGCAATCTACTCCTTGATTTCTGGCATGTATTTTCAGTGTTTTCTCTTGAAAGCTGTTTCAGATTTCCCTGGGCTTCTCCCTAACCCCTGTGAGCAAAGCCTTACACAGTTTAATTGTTGACAGCTGTGTCAAGAGAAGTATTTTACGTTCCTCTTGCTGCAGCAAGTGAGCTACTGCACAAAGGGCTGCCTGGCTGTGTAATGCACCAAAATGTGGAAAGCAGACAATGTCTTCTGAGGGGAAGGTTTTGGGGCTGTTTGTGATGTTTTTCAGAAATAATTGCAGCTCCACACATGAAAATGCTGACAAGTAAAAGGCAGCTGAGCAAACAGGTGAAAAGCTTTAAGTACTGTGCTGGATAAAAGTGAATCTCTCCTTCTTTCCAGGAGTTTGCATTTCAGTGTCACGGTAAAGAAAAATCCAGTTAAAAAGAAAAAAAGAAACTCACTTCTGATTATTTTTTTCCCAAGCAAAAGATGGGAAATGCAGGGGACTAGATTGTTCTCCCTTTTCTGCCAGGCTGAATTCAAATCTGAAACATCTGTCCACATAACTTGAGACAAGCTCTCCCAGTCAAACAATGTAAGCTCAAACTCTTCCTGCCATCAGTGCAGAACTATCAGTTAAGCTTTTTGTGGAAGCCTAAGAATCCATACACTTCTCATGTTCCCTGCAAGCACTGAATAACAATGGGTTCTCACTACCAGCAAATCATTTGCAAAGAAAAATTAGCACCTTTTCCTAGTATCCTAAATCCCAAAATCTTTTTTTTTCTAGAATGACACTGTACACATTATCCTCCAGGAGTTATTCAAACGGGGCAGTACGAGCTAGATAAAACAGTATCTCAGCTAGCACAGCAGGGTTAATTCAGGTGATTGCAAAGATCAAAGACAGGGGAAAATACTCAGTTTTCAATATAGAATCAGACTGGTTTGTGTTGGAAGAGACCTTTAAAAACCATCTTGTCCACCAACCCCACCATCAGAAGAGTCACCTTCTACTATCCCAGGTTGCCCCAAGCCCTGTCCAACCTGGCCTTGAGCACTTCCAGGAATGGGCAGCCACAACTGCCCTGGACAACCTGGTCCATTATTCAGCTACAATCTGCAAGGCAAAGAGAAGGATTTTAGCTGAAAGTATTGAGGACTAAACTTGCTTGCAGAACGTGCTTACAGCCCTGGGTTCAGGGCTCACACCCCTCACTGCATCCCCAAGCTTGGCAGAAGAGAATCTATGGCTCGTGCAGAGCTCGATTCTCATATAAATGCCTGTGTACAGGAATGTATAGAAGAAGCACATCTCTGGCTATACAAGGAAGTTCAGAAACAGCACTGGCAAATCAAACAAAAAGCTTGAACTGTGCACTACGCCGTTTCTGAAGCCCTCCAAGAACTCTCTGTATTCAACGTTTTGGAGCATCCTGTCAGAGAAACAGACAGGAAATCAGGGTTCATTTCTGATTCTGCTTCCAATTCTGTGTGTGTGTGTACAAGTCACTCTGTTTCCCTGCTGTTTTCTCCAGCCTCACATGACATGATGTACAAGTGGGTACTGTCCCCAGCTACAGACCTGCACAATGTCCCAGTCAGGGAACTGGATTGAAGTGAAGGGCTCTCGATGCCCCAGGGGAAAAAAAAAAAAAAAGAAAAAAAAGAATAAAGAGAAAGAAAGAAAAAAATCCCAAAAAACAGTGCACATAATTCACCGTATCCAGCAGCTTTCTCATGCGTAGGAATGCCATCCTGGCTATTTCTGCCTTCTCCCCACACAGCAGTAGATGGAGCCCTGCTTCCCTGCTCTCGCCAGCCCAGGGATACAGCAGCACCACAGAACCCAGCTGGAGTCACTCTGTCAGGACCTGCCAGGACTGCTGCAGGGGGCAAACCTGGGGGGTCACACAAGACAACCTCGGGCTCACAGCTCCTGCCTGACTCATGAAATTCACTGAAACTTGTGAATAACAGAAGTATTCGACTAACCACAGTATTGCCTTTTCTTCCATTTAGGCACTGGGTAATGTTTCTTTCTTTTGTAAACTGTCATCAGGATTACATAGAATTCACCCGTTTTATTTTTTTGCAAAATAAGGAACGACAAGGTTTGCTTGTCATACTTAGAAAGAACATATGTAATAGTTGTATCATGGCACTGGAGACTACATTATCCAGAGGATTTTACAGGAACTAAAGGTCAAGGGATCCATGGCTAACTTCCCAACCACTGCTCGCAGCTCTGATGCCTGCAGCCTATGTGCGACGACAGCAGGATAGAGAAGGAATGAGGGTACACTGGTGACCATTTGCATCTCTGCAAGCTGAGAAAAATTATAAATGTGTATGTTGATTTTCTCTCCCCCTCTCCACCTCCAAGTGCTCCTGCAAGTGACACCAGTACAGCCTGCATGGATGAAGGCAGCCAGAACTACTTCTGCCGTTCCCTCAAGACATGTCAGCCAGGTCTTCTATAGCAATAGCTGACAAATGAAATATTTCAGAGTAGTAAGAACAAAATCCACAGAATCACAGAATATGCTGAGTTGGAAGGGACCCACAAGGATCATCAAGTCTAACTCCTTGTCTTGCAGAGTCACACAATGTTCCTGAAGGTATTGTCCAAATGCTCCTTGAACTCTGTCAGGCTTGATGCTGTGACTTCTCTGGGAAGCCTATTCCAGTGACCACACACTTCTTCTAACCTAAACCTCCTCTGACAACTTCACGCCATTCCTTCCGGTCCTGTCAGTGGTCACCACAGAGGAGAGACCACTGTCTGCCCCTCCTCTTCTCCACACAAGAAAGCTGTACACTGTGATGAGGTCTCCCTTCAGTCTTCTCCAGGCTGAACCCTCAGCCACTCCTCATTTGTCTTCCCCTCAAGACCCTTCACCATCTTTGTTGCCCTCCTTTTGACTCTCTCTAATAGCTTAATGCCTTTCTTATATTGTGGTGGCCAAGACTGTTGCCAGGACTCGAGGTAAGGCCACCTAGCCCAGAGCAGAGTAGGACAATCCCCTCCCTTGCTCAGTTGGTGATGCTGGGCCTGATGCCCCCAGGACAGGGATGTCCCTCCTGGCTCCAGGGCACTGCTGACTCACATTCAACTTTCCATCAATGAGGACCCCCAGGACCCTCAGGACCCTTTCCCTGGCACTGTTTTCCAGCACCTCATTCCCCAGTCAGTCTGTAGATCCAGGGTTGCCCCGTCCCAGGTGCAGAATCCAGCACTTTCCCTTGTTGAATTTCACACATTTGGTGATTGCCCAGCCCTCTGATCTGTCGAGGTCCCTCTGCAGGGCCTCCCTGCCTTTGAGAGAGTCAGCAGCTCCTCTCAGTCTTGTATCATCTGAAAACTTGCTTAGTATCCCTTCCAGTCCTGCATCCAAGTAATTTATGAAGATGTTGAAGAGCACAAGGCCAAGGGTGGAGCCCTGCAGAACCCCACTCAGGGACCAGTGTCAGTCTCATGTCACCCAGTCACTGTCATCCTTTGCACCCAACCTGTGAGCCAACTGCTCACCCATCCCATGACATGTTTCTCCAGCTGTGGGATGGACAGGTTGTGCAGAAGGATATTATGAGAGACAGTATCAAAAGCTTTACTGAAATCTCAAAAGATTACATCAACTGACTCCCCTTGATCAGCTAGGCGGGTTACTTTGTCATAAAAGGAAATCAGGTTTGACAAGCAAGACTTTCCTCTCATGAAGCTGTGCTGGCTTAGACTGCTCTCTCTTTCTTCCAGATTTGTTGGGGGTTAGTTTTTTGTCTTGGTTGGTTGGTTTAAAAATGCACTATGCACATCCTGCTTCATTCTGCTGCACATCCAAGTGCAGGCTTGACTGTAAATAAGAGCAATCCATGCTGCCAGGGAAAGCTATCCTCAAAGCCAGTGTACAACCTGTTGTTCTCTAGAAACATATACTGCTAGACAAGCAATATATAAAACCACATTTTGTCTTGTTTTAGATTCTGTGAAGAAGACCATGTTATGCAGGTAGGAAAATGGAGAATATTGCAGTTGCATGAGATGCTGGAGATTATATTTGCCAGCAAGGTAACTCAATATACATCTATTCTGGCACTCAATAATTAAAGAGAGGCCCCCAGCAGTGAATTGCAGGATGATTTGCTCACAGCAGCAGCTGTCCACACTAGAGAGGGGCCAGAACCTGCAGTCAGGCACTCATAACCACACACCTCATCTGCACAGCCCAGCTTCAAAATGTGAGTGGGCAGTGTTTTTAGCAGTACCGATTTTTCATTTCTCCAAATAGAAATTAACAGAAGAAGGGAGATTAGATACCCATCCCTGAACACAGTGGGTTTCTACTGATTAGCCTAGAAGTGACTGACTTTCTGAATTCAAGACCTTATGCTGCCTCTGATCCTGCCCCTGATCCTGACCAGATATAATGGTCTGTTCAGACAGGATCCATGCCCCAGCTCTAAGTGAGTAAAAATCTAGGTAAGAACTTTGGCATTTGATCTTTACAAAGCAGAAGCTAACAGCTGACAAATTAAATACTTCAGAGTAGTGAAAATTAAACAGTCCTGCAGTCACGAGTGTTGGCACATGGAAAGCTGCCACTAAGCTAAGAATGGAATTGTCTCCCACAGCACAGAGGGAGGTCCCGGCGTCCCAGAGCAGCCACACATCTGGAGACTGGGAACACAGCCATTAGCAACCTATGTTTAAGTAGCACATTCTTGCTGCCTTTCTGCCAGCTGCTCATCTTCTCTCACCACAGGCCAAGGGCAGAGGCCCATAGGGAGTAATGTGGCACTGGGGACAAACTGGAGTAGCCACATGCACAAAGGAGGGTCCCTCAGTAGAACCCTGACTGTCTGCATACACCTTCTTTATTCAATTCACAAAAAAATGGGCAACTGGTTCATTTGTCACACACCTGCATTTGCACATTCTGGACACCAGCCACTTTCACTGGTTCCTTCAGGTATCCGCGAGGAGTGTAAAGCCACTGGGGGTGACCATTCCTGGCTCTCTCCAGCCTGACCCCAGCACAATTTTCTTGTGTGCAGTAGAGCCACACTGCTTAGGAATGGGAGGAGAATCAGAGCCATGAAGTGGAAGATGAACCAAACATGCAGATATCACTCACAACCAGAGACAGAATGGTTTCCAGACCGGTGGGTATGGAGCTTGCACAAGATATTCACTGATTAGTGAACGACAGAGAAAACAAAACTGGGACAGGGGATGCAGCCAGACAGCAGACAGGCCTCTCACCAGCAGCTGCCTGCAGAAGAGAACCCAGGCAGGGATGGGAAGACCAAAGCAAGGAATGTGCTATAGGAGCCAGCAGCAAGAGTATAGAGGTATGATACAGCACACTCACATTAAACACCCATCACCACATGCACAGAGCTCCTGGAGATGCCAGATGGGACTGAGTCACAGCACTGCCCTCAAACAGTGCCCTCCCCTCTGTAGCACAGAGAGCTGACAAGAGATAACAGCACTAAAGAGCAGAAGGGAGATAAAGCACTAAAGAGAAGAGGGACATAAAATGCTGGAGAGGAGATATGCATGAGTGCCCAAATACACACAGGAGCAAGCTTGAGTATAAAGAATGGGCAGCTTTAGCACTGAATCACTGCTTCTCTTCCTGAAGTACCTGCCTCATACTTGAAAAGACTTTCAAGGTACCAAGTACCAAGCTGTAGAAAGCTGCAGCATTGCTGAGCAAGCTGGATAGCACAGGACAAACCAAGCGGAGACAGAGCAACCATGCCACCAGTCTGTAGAAGAGCAGTTCATGATCCTACTCCCAAGGAAGCAAAAGGAAAGGAAATTCCAAGAAGTTTCTTGGCAGTCTGGTTCAGTACCCACTGACATACACTGCAAGGGGTATTTGTTGGCTCAAGAGATGTACCATCAGTGTTGACAATGACCACAGCATGGTTAATTAGGGCATCTTCCTTCTTTGACAATAAAAGAGTCCCAAGTGTCTCAGATTCACTGGAGTAGATTTCTGTCCAACTGTGCCTTTCAGAACACCTGTGAAAAAAATGTCTTAGGTTCAATCAGTATCTTGCTCTCCAAGTTCATGCATAAAACACCTGGTACATCCACACAAGCTGCTGTTCAGTCAACCCTGATACTGATTGCTCACAGCAGTGGCAAATGCACACAGAGCTCTCCACTGTAAGTGTACGCTTCAGAAAAATCTAGTCCTCTTTGCCTGCAATTGTAGCAAGAAAATAAAACCTCAGAAAGAATCTGCAGGTTCTATTTAGTGTTTCAGTGCTTCCTGGTCAGAGGGATGGTCCTGCACCTATTGGTTTTCCCAGAAAATATAGCTGCTGTCTTTCATGCGTGCAAAACCTCCAGCAGTAGAATTTAGCTGACAATTTCATCTCTACAGAGACTTCACTTGCTGGTACTGCATCATCTGCCTGTAGAATGAGGCTTTTACTGGGGATTTTGCTGTCTGATTGGGAACATGAGCTTCCAAAAGCCCAGAGGTGCATCAGGTGAGCTTGTTGTTGGCCTTTTGATAACGTTCCTTTGTGCTTGCCAGAACAGGAGTTTGAATCCTGCAGCGCTGACTGAAGGGGACACATCTTGGATGGATTTCTTCAGGACTGGCCAGGTTCTTCCACCTGTCAGGAGGAAGGGATGGCATTTTCCTTGCTCAAAGTATGGATTACTGTGGCCAGGCATAACAGGGAATACCTCTGGAGGCCTGCTCTTTTCTCAGCACAGGGTGCTGACCATGGCCAAAATAAAGATTTTTGGCACCAAGGATGGCATCCTGGCCTTCTCTACCTGTGACTCATGCATTTCCTCTCTCTTTGGTCCCTTTATGCTCTCCTCTTCTGCTGCCACCTTGGTCTCTCCTGCTTTATCTCCAGCAGTGCACAACGCAGCAAACTGTGAAGGGCAGGAAACAGGAGGAGGGAGCATGGGGAGGCTCAGGCACTCTTATTCCCTTCATCCATTTCTGAGAAGGTGACACTGGGCCCTGCATAGCCATGGTGTTAATACCACACAGGGCAGCAGCTCATGAATTGAAATAGCAGCAACACTGACAGTACTCACAAGTCTCAGAAAAGAAAGCTGATATGGAACTGGCTTGTTCCTCTTTTCCATGACAGGAAACATTTCAGCCCCTGTTATCAGCACAAATATTGTCTGCTCCCATCCGTGGTGAGCTTTGCAACTCACCGTACTCCATGTTGGGATCACATGAATAAAGAATGCCAGAGTGTTACTTCTGCCTTCCACAGGTTCAAAATGCAGCAAAACTCAACCCTCTGTTGTGCTTTGCAGGCTCCAAAGTGTTCAGCTGCTCCATTTGTCGTGTCACAGCCCATGGATGGATCAGCCTTTCCAGTAAAGCAAGCTAGTCACCCAGAGTCAGCTGCTGCAAGGACCATAGGACAGGTGGCCTGTCCAGGGCCAGGAGCCCTTGGGCCAGTGGTGGCCACCAGCTGTCAGCCAGCCTGCCTCAGCCAGACAAAAATCCTCCATTTTCAATCCAAATACATTAACAACTAAGTAAAGAGGCAAGGGAGAAGAAGGGCAACCAGCTCTCACAAGTACATACACAGCACTGTCTTCAGCTCCCATTTTTCAATTACTTTTCTGCTTTATGGCCCTTAACACAAGAGGAAAAATGGAGGTGAGCTGCAGAAAGCAATAAGTCTCTCAGCTTCTCATGCATTCACACCAAAGCAGAACCTGGAGCAGGGATATCCCCAGGAAGTGCTGGAAAACACATCCAAAGCTTTGTGAAGAATTGCTTTTACAGAACACAGATTGTTCTGGAAATCACAAGCAAAAGACATTGAAGTGTAACAAGTTTTTGAAAGGTCAGCAGAAAATTCCTATGGCATTTCAGACACAATAAAACCTTATGACTTCATAATGTTAATCAGGAATACCACAAAGAAGCCTTACCATAAATCACAAGTGAAACCTAGGGACTTTGATCTAAGCTGGAATCTGGCTGCTTCAAATTTGCTGCAGAAAGGTTCATAACCCTGAAATAAACAGAAAGGACACAGCAGTGAAGTATAAGTAAGAATAAGACCCATTGGGTCTTATTGGCCCTTAATTTGATTTAGTAAAACCAGGATAAGATAGGAAATAGCAGCTGTCCCTCAGATAGTATCTGTAGTAGAGGAGCTGTACTCTAAAATTAGACAATGAATTAGCTACATTTTTTATGGATCAAATTCTTTGTATATTTCTCACTAAAAGCTGACTCAAACAGCCTTCTCTATAGTGACTGCACACTTGGATTTTGGGCCATCGTGTACTTGCATTGGGCCAAATTGCTACAATTTGCCTCTTCAGGTGAAGGTTTTCTGGGGAAATAGCAGTTGCAGTAACGAGCCATCCCTGGGGCCCCAACAGCACAAACTGTAGCCCACTCTAACATACCAGCCATTCCAGATTTCCTTCTAACCCACATTATGCACAGGTGGAGGTTTCATCAGCTGTAATTTCACTTCATGCAAAGGTGATTGTCTCTCATGCACGCAGCACCAACCTGCACAAGAGCTCAGCAACCCCTGGGCTCTGGCTTTCAAGGCTGAGAGAGGGCTCCAATCTCAGGGTGTCACAGGTATCAGATATTTGTGTGTATTAATGGGGTACACAGCTGCCCCAAATCTGGTATTTGCATGTATTTGCAGCTTGGAAATATAAAGCCAAAGGCAGTGATCCTATAAAAACTTGGTCATCAAAATAGGAAAGCAAGAGAATATATGGGCAGAAATCTAATTTCAAATGACAACCCATGCATGTGTGTTTTATGGATATCAGCCACCTTCACAGGCCTTGAAAAACACTCAGAATAAAGCAGGGATGTCCCATGGACTTCCTTTTTACCCAAAGACAGCCTAAAGCAGCAGCTTTGGTGATTTGCTTCCCAGAGTTTCTCAGGTAATGATGTAAGGAGACAAAAGACATCTATGACTGATCCCTGCCTCTCTGCCTCTCCATCCTTCATCCCCCTCTCCACTAAATGTTTTTTTACCTTTTCTCATGAATGACTGACTACCTGCTATGCCAGTCCTAGTTTTCCTCCCAGATGGCAAACATCCATCTCCTGGCTGCACTCACTTGCAGGAAGCAGCAAGCCTGCTGCCTCACTCCCCACAGCACTGAAACAAGTGACATGAGTCTAAACTTCACTGTAACCACAAATGTACCTAATCCACTGCAAAGTGAGAGGCCTAGCTTGCCTGACCCACTGCTTGCAGAAGTCTCAGATTTGGGGGTAAAACAGAGCACCAGTTTTAGGTGTATGTTCTGTGGTAGATGGAGGCTGCTCATTCCACTGTTAGAGGCACGTGAACACAGAAAAACAGGGTTAGAGCCAGCATTGGCAGCCGATCATTACCATGATGGGAGAGATTTATCCTGTAGCACCAGATATTAGTCTGTTACCTGCTCAATAAACCCAAGATCAGGAGACACAGACACACCTGGAAAGATGATGAATAATGCCCAATAAAAAGACGAAGTTACAAAGACATCCTTAATTTCCATCATGAGACCTAGACCCAGGATGGAGGCTCTGTTCTATGTGCCCCACTGTCATCACTACCCTATTCCTTGGAGAGATTCTCACCTCAGTAACCCAGTGAGAGCTGTGAGTTCTCTCATCAGGCAACAGCAGAGACCAGCAGAGAGCACCAAGCCCAAGCCCAAACCCACGAGTCTGAAGTTATTTGAAGACAAAAGCACACAGAGAAAAACTTCCCATTTAAAACATGGGTTATAAAAGCCAAGCAGTTGTGCGCAATACTGTGATCAAATGCCATCCTTATTCCATCACAGCTTGAAATAGATTGGGTAACAGGCAAACAACTGTAAAAACCCCGAGCTGCTGCCAAAGAGCGCACAGCAGGCAGCGGCACCGCGCTGGCTCCCTGCACTTCTAGCACTGTGGCCTTTGTCCAAGGAAAGCCTCCATTATGCTGCAGGAACACACTGACTGGCAATACATCCTCACTGGTGAACTGTACATTGCAAAGGCTCCACAGGCCCCAGCACTACAGGCTGAGTGTGCCCAGACCTCAAGAGCACCCTCAGCTAACAGGACATGGGCAAAAATGCCTTTATTTTGTTTACCCAGTCCACAGGACAAAAACTAGGCACATGATTCATGGTCTTCCCAGATCTTCTGAACCCCCTCTGTCAAGCCTAGGTAGTTCTCCTATTTTTGCTGCTGCCTGAACAGGCTTTGTTAGTGCTGGAGGCTGAGGCTTTGTACCAAGCCCCAGGAGTCCGGTACATTCTGTTCAGAGTGCCAAAGGCACTGAATAACCACTTACATTTGCATTTGCCTAAACATAGCCTAAACATATTGCAAACAAATAGCAGAAATAAGTTTAGCACTTGAGGCACAATTAAAAGCTAAAAACACCCATCAGTAATTTGGTCCCTTCCCAAAAACACCAGAAAAAGCCAACAAGAATAAGAATAATTGAAACAGTATTTTTGTACTGCAGCAAAAATCAAAGAATAAAAAGGTTGAGATATTTGCCAAGAACTTTAAAACCTATTTTTAACCAGTCAGTACATTTTATGAGCTTATCTGTAGATAAGATAAGCTGCTAAATACTATTTCTGGGGTTTAGACTTTTTGCTACAAGCATGTGCAATCTCCATCGCTGCCTGAGCCTGGCTGCTTTCCTCTGTAGCCGCAGCAGCATCGCAGAGGTAGCCAGCCTCACAGCAGAGCTGCTGCATTATGAATCAGATCGTGCTCACCAAGGAAAGGAGGCTGGAGTGTTGAGGGTGGACTTGAGAGAGCCAAGAGACTTGGGGGTGCTATTCTTGGCAGCAGCAGCGATTCACCGCGTGACCTTGTGAGAGTGACTTAATCACTGCACGGATCCGCTTCCCAGCCTGTCTGTGTCACCGCAGTACTGCAAACGCCCCAGAGGCTCCCGCTTTAGGCAAGGGAGGAACAGAACGGGACTGTGAAAAAGAAAGGAAATAATGTAGTGCATGAGGATGTAGTCACATTGCTGATTTCAAAGGCAGCATGAACTGTGTTTGGAACGAAGGCTCTAACCCACATAATAAAAGAGAAATAAAATGTTAAAAAAAAGGAGCAGCATCGCCTTAGTTGTTTTATCCCTCTGGGCATCGGATGAGGCAGACCTTACTGTAATCGAACGCCTGTGAGGTGTCTGGATGCTGCTATACCTGATGAGATTCATCCTCCCAGCGTCCCTGCATGAGGGGAGGAGGAGGCTGAGCCCTGTTTGGTCTGGAAATGGTGTACAGAGAACACTCCCACAGTTAAGGACAGCCCCTGTTGCAGTATGTGTGATGTGCACCAGCGATGTTTTACTGCAACTCTGCCTGGTAACAGCACAGGATGCAGCCCACCAGTGCAAGAGAAATCCCCACTCACAACTACCATGAGCTCACCCTGGGCAGCGGCTGAGGGAGCTCTGCCATGCCAAAAACCCCTGCCTATGGGCCCTGCAGCACAGCGGGATGTCAGCCGGGCTGTTCGGTCACCAGGAGTTTCACTGAAACCACCTCAGCCGTGCCAGACAGCAAGGCACTCGGGCTGGCACACCCTGCAATCATCTCTGCCGTGGGTGTGCAACAGCCGCCAGCAGGAAACACCCAGCGGATGCTGGAACCCGGCAGGTTCTTGGTCCATGCAGAGTTCAGTGGGTAATTGTGGCCAAGGGCTCCTTTGCTCTGCTGGCAGAGCTCACAGGGCTGCTACAATGGCCAATCCTGCTCCTTCCCAATCTAACAATAGGCACCTACAGTCCCACTCACTCAGTTTCTGTCTAGTTGCACAAGATTGCTTTGGCTGTTGCCCAAAGCCAAGATCCAGCTCTGGGGGACTTCAGGAAGCCAATAGCTCTGCTGTTGCACCATGGCAGGATTTCATTCCTCTGCAACAGAAGGCTCCAATTTGCACATCTTACCCCCATGCCCACACCTCATGACCAGAACACACCACAGATCACACCTGGAAACTGTCTATTTAATCCTAGAGGTCTTTTCCAATCTAAACAATTCTACGGGTCTGGAAGACTGCTCTGCCTGGAACACAGGCCTCAGCCTCCACTGCAATAAATGGGAGTTTCCACAGACCAGAAAAAAGTCACCACCTGCTGTGTTCTGGGGTGGGGATTGGTTGTTTTGTATCTACATTCACAAACCCATTGTCATCAGTTATATATGTCTGTGTCAAAGCTGTTTTCCAAACTAAGTGCCAGCCACAGCAGCAGAGAACACAAGTGCTCTCCGATTACCACATCCAAAGCCCAGGCAGATCCTGGATTGCATCCCGCAGCCTGGATCCACAGCTCCACCTCAACACGCCACCGCATGTTTTATTGGAATGAGTTCCCTCCTCTTCCTGTGCACCACCTAATCTCACACTTGCTGTTTTCACTCCTTTACTTCTAGGTTAGCTGTACCTTTGCTGAGCAGAATTACTGCAATTCCAAGGAAAGGAACAGTGACAAGTCACTTCAAACAGTGACAGTACCCATGACTGCTAACACATGGCACAGCAAAGCTGCTGAGCAGGGACTGTCATTACCGTTCTACAGATAGGAGAATAAACCCTTTCTGAAGGCAAGGGCGCAAACTGGTACTTTCCAAGTGACCAGTGACTAGTGCTTTTGAATGCTAATAATCACTTGTGTTTGCTCTCCATTTACCACTTTAATCCTACGAAAGCATGTGTCAGTGACTCACTCTCCCCTCTGCCCCTGGACGGCCACAGATCTTCTCATCTCTCCTCTTGATCAGCCACCAAACACCCTGTTAGTGGACAAACCTCTCTGACAAATCTGTTACACGATTAACTCAATTTGATTAAACTCTGTATCTCACCCAGACTGAGGTGGTGCACAAAGGGACCACCTATTTAAAGCCCTGCTCTGACATACACTATTCACTGAATCCATCTTTGTTTGCTTTTTAATATTTTAAGTGTTTCTTTATTTTAGTCTACATTTTTCTTAATAAATTTATCTTCAGTATAGGAAGAGGTGCTTCTACTAAGACCATTTCTACTGTTGTGCTGAAGCCATGGAGGAATTCAGGTGAACATATCCTTTTAAGCGTATTCCAAACACTGAGCCCCACCTTGTCCTTCAGAAGCACCTGGCAAGTGACATTAGTCAGTGCTGCCCTGTGCTCCATCACCATCTGTTTGCAAGAGCTGGAAATGCTCTGTGGACAATATGGGATGCAACAGGGCAGCAGTCACTGGGGCAGCAGACAAATGAACACGGACATTTGTGTCTGCCCAGCTAGGTGAGGATACATTTGTACACACTTCTTTTAAAACAACAGGTACGTCCGTGGCTACAAATACAAAACTAGCTTTTTGGGTGGCAGCTTTTAGGGAGCTGGCAATGCAGCCCAGCCTGCTTCTGTGGTCAACACCTGCTTGTTGATGATGGAAAGGCACAACCAGATGATGCAGATGCTGCAGGATGAGTTTGATCAGCTAGCCTTGCACTCAGCCAGTGAACACACCACCCATGTACAGACATCTCTTGTTGCCCACACAGCTGCTCTGTGTTTGTCCAGTGCTCTGTCCCAATGGGCTGATCTTTGGGGAGATCCCACAGCCTCTGGAAGCACACATAATCACCACAAATCACTGCCATTGGTCCTGTTGATGTAAGGCTGATCAGGGCAAACAGCTGACTGAAAGGTGCTTTACTCTGACCTAGCAGACGGTAAACTGGGGTTGAAACTACTCAAAGGTAGAAAATAGATAGAGAAAGCCAACTAAAACCAAGTTATCTTTTCTTATGTAAAACATCAGTTGTTCCCACTCTCATGGCTGACAACTGCTGCCTGTCTCCATAAGCAGGGACTATTGCTGAGGCTCTCCAGAACTAGCCTGGCAAACTGGAGGTTTGGGGCTGTGCAAACTGACTCACGCTTGAGAATGAGCAGAGGTCTGTACTGCCTTTTGGATAGTGGAAATAAAGCAAAGCTTCACAAGCAAGGATGTTATGCGCCCAAGTCCACACATAACATTAGCAAGTGGAACAAATGCCAGTCTGGGAGAAACATCACCATTGCACACTGGAGACCAAGGGCTCCTCTCACTGCTTCCAATGCCCTCTCTGTCATCCTGGCCCCATGGCAGGACTGGACGGGTTTGGTGGCAGGGTAGGATGGTGCCACTTCCAGGGAGAATGGCAGCACTGGGACTTTCTCCATACTGAGAGGTGAAACAATTCTGCATCAGTTAGCGCAATGCATTTCTATACACTTCTGTTACAGCCTGTGCTGTCCAAAGACCCAAGTGGCTGCCAAGATGCAGATTCAAATTAATTCAAAGTAAAAATAAATAAGTATCAGCCACTGCTTTACAATTCAAATTCATGTGAAGAAGCCAAACTCTGAATGCAAAATTAGATCAACTCAGATTCACAACCAGATCTTGTACCTAAACAGACCAAGTTTGCTCAATCTTGGATTTATGCCACTTTCAGTGTTTTTCTAGTCTTGCCATGCTCATCCTAAGCCATGGACCCAGGGGAGCAATGTTTCTGATGCACTACAGTCACATGCATACGGTGGTGTTTCCCTGGTATTTCTGCTCTCTCTCCCCAAAATTTCTGCTTTAATTAGACAAACATTAACCACTGCAACCTCAGCAGAGGGTTTGGCACATGAGGAACCAGCAAGCCACAGAGGAACAAAACCCAGAGAGAAGTACTGTGGAACAACTGTATTGCACACACAAAGCAAACTCTGCCCTGAGGAATTATGTCAGAACAAGGTTAAATATTTCACTGGGACTAATACTTCCCATTTAATTTATTTTTATAAATCAATCTGCATTATGTATCCTTTATGTTTCAATTCTGCTTACAGTAATAAAACTAACTCTGCAAATCATCCTTAGCTGTATGTTATTTTTGCATCCAAGAGCACTGAGTGATAGAAGCTTGGCAGGACTGATCTGACTAAGAGAGAGAAAAAGCATTGTACTTCCCAAACATAGCAGAACAAGCCTGATTTTAAAGCAGTAGGATGAAAATTATTCAGCCTACAGTTAAAATTAGAGGTATGGTGAGTTTGAGACTGCAAGAGAAGTACTGAATTAAATGCGTTTTTACTTGACTCAAACGAGCTTTTTTATTGGTCTCTGGTAAATGAAACACTAGCAACTTTAAAAGTCTATGAACCAGTCAAATCCACAAGGTGGTTCATGGAGCAAATGCCACCTGCCATGGTCACCACGGCAGGAAAGCCAGTGGTGACACAGCATGGGAGCCACACAGGACAGGTCCGTGGGTCTGGCTCCCCTCGCTCATCCCCTGCCTCCAGTGCTGGCGTGGGAGGACAAGGCAAGGCCGGGACAAAAAGAGAAGTGGCAGCACCGTGCCACACACGTGCCTGCTGGCAGTGTCACCCAGGGCTCCTGTTAGGAACCTCTGCACCCACCTTAGCCTCCTCCAGCCTGCTTGATTGGAATGCCCATGGTGATTTCCCCAAGGCCCCCTCTCCCTCCCAGCACTTCCAGCTTAGTGGGGAGAGCCATGGGCAGCCACAGCCCCATCTCCTGCTCCCTGCAGCAGCAGCCATGGAGCTCGACCACGAAAGCCCTGCTCCAGTCAAACACAGCTGAGAGGCACCTGGCTCAGAGCCAGCCTGACACCGCTTTCTGTGTCTTTTGTTGCTTTGTTTTGGTCAAGAGACAGACACACAGTAGTTCTGGAGCCTCTTATAATGAATAACTACTGAATCTCACCCCAAATATATGTATATGTATATGTATATGTATATGTATATGTATATGTATATGTATATGTATGTATTTTTAACAGACATAAAGAAATATAAACCCCACAAACATTTTGAATGCTAGATGAAAAAAAGCAGTAACTGGAAGAGTTCACTAATCCAAATAACCAAATCAAGATATTCCCATTGCCCTCCTCCCAGACACACTATTTACAGCCATCAGGAATGTGTCACTGCTCAGCATTCCGACCCACTGCCTCTGCAGGCTTTTCCTTTCTCCAGCAGGAAATCCTCCATCTGGCCCTACTTTGTTCTATAGCACATTTTAAATTCAGCTTCTTTGCATCAATTGAATGTAGGTACATGCAAGCATTTGGTACCTGCATGTGGGTGTTCCTCCTGCTGAGATCTCCCTACTTTCAATTTCTTTATAAGCAAATTAAAAGAAAAAAAACAAAGAGTAATTCCTTCAGTGATTTTTCTGCCTTTCTGCAATATACACACACACACAAAATTCTTACAGAAATGTAGAAAACAGCCACCAAAGGATTCTGCATCTCCCAACTTGTATTGACCAAGTCCTGCCTAAGTTTAAGTTGAAGGATTTGCTCAAATAAGTGTTGCAGATTTCTCCTTAACAGGAATTTTTTTGATTTCCCCAAGCCTTTATGCTTAGAAGCAAAATTGTTTGCAAGTTGGTGTCATATAACACCATGGGCCAAATGTTTACCCTGGACATTGATCCCATGGAAACTTCAGCAAATTGTGTCTCTCTCAGGTTTTCCTGGGAAGGTGCCATGCCCGTGATGAGCACTGGGCTTTCGGGGTAAGGGATGTGATTCTGAGGGCAGAGGGCCTCAGGTTCTGCTCCAGGGACAGAAAGGAGGTACAGATTGTGGGTGAGCAGGAAAACTAAACCCTATGTTCGGCTGTGTGTAGAGCTCGAGGGTGTGAATCACTCTTGTTTCAGAAGCAGTACCCTTAGCCTGGAGCTAAAAGAAGCAGAACAGGGAGTAAGGTAGGACACTTGCTAGGCAGAGTATCCTCAGATGGGTTTTGTTGGTTTGGTTTGTTTGTTGTGGGCTTTTTGATGCTTGACAGCTATTACCACTAAATAGCAGAACCTGTGACAATACAGAGAATATAATTGCTTTGCCCTAAGAACATGAGCAGCATTTTCACCAAACAAAAATGGACGTGTTGGGTTGTTTTAATTCCTGGTGTAGTTAGGCATGAATTATCTCTGGCTCAAAAAAATGGAAATGCATAATGAAGGCAACCAGTTGTCTTGTAGGTAACTGAACACAATTCCCACCACAGGATAGGACTGTTGGCAAGATGTGGTATCAGTGCAGGGAAACTTAGTACTGCCAGCTGAATAGATCTGTCAAATTTCCTTCTGCAAAATGTTATGTCTACAACTAGAAATAGCACAGCTGAGTGATAAAACTTTAAAAAGTGTGTAAAAATATTTGCTTTATTTTCAATTCTGTTTTCCTTGTGAATCCTGACAGCATTTTGTTTCTCAAAGTCATGTTTCATATGCACATGGACTGCACTTTTTCACCCCCTACACCTGTGTTCTCATAAACAGCAGCAGTGCTTAAACAGATTCTGCAGCAGCTTGTACAGGACTGAGAAGGTAGGCCTGTTGGACACTTTCATCTAAAAAGAAATAGGAATAAAATAACTTTATGTAAGAATATTGCCTTTAAAACACTGAAATGTTCTTTAATGTCTGCTTGATGAGGCCTGGCCCTACAAAGATTGAAAGAATTTTCATGTTGCCAGAATCTGCCTTCCATGAATAGGCACTGATTTAATGTACTACTTTAGGATCAGGTCTTAGAGGACACTATTTTTAACTATATGAAGTACAGGCATGTCTAAAACACCTTAACCCTCTAGCTGAGGCTACACATACTTTAAAGCCATTCTAATATATGCATAATTAATGTGTATATTACTCAGCAAATGGTAAACAGCAAGTGTTGCAGTAACTCTCCTGTCGCTAATTTTAATACCGCACCAAAATATGCTACTGTAAATTAACTAGTACATTATGGAGTACCATAAATAATTAAAACTAAAATTATAAATGGCAAAATGAATGAAGCAAGAACATTCTGTAACCCAGAGTTCTTCCTATTCGACTTCATAATTTTCTAATTTGACTAAAACACTAAATCTGATTCTGTCTGAGCACAAAAAGGAATTTGTTCATATAATTTACTAATTTGGAAAGTAGCTTGGTTGGAAAGAAATTGAAACGTTAAAATCTCCACATAAGCCATTCTATGATAGAACATCTGTCTACATGCCACTCAACACAAATTGCTCCTTTGCCATCATTCCCAGGTCCCGAGGTGAAGCCAAAGAAAGCACATCCCAGCAAGTGAGAACCACCCAGGACAAAGCTCTACTGCCAGTGATGGGACATCAAGCCCTAAGAAGGAACCCATCCTACCTGGTCTCAGAGGGTGCAGGAAAGAAATGGTGTCATCCATCAGGATGATCAGGAACTCTCTGTGTCCCACCAGCCAGGCTCTCCCACAGCAGCACCTGCTGTGCAGCACCACTGGCAAGGACTGCTGAGTGCAGGGCAGAGGCAGGAGAAATAGGTTCTGCTTTGGCACAGGAAGTCAGAGCACTTCAGCTTTTGACATCTAGGGGTGAAGACAGGTGAACAGCACAGGAGTGACATCACTGTATCTTTTACAGAGATTTTTAAAGCAGACCAAAGGTGCTTTTAAGAAAATTGGTTGAACTTGCTGCTCCATTACTTCAATCAATAGGAAGTGTCAAACTGTTTTTGCAAAAATCTTTTATTGTTCTGTATTGTTTTGTTTTTAAATTTTCATTCTTTCTCTGAAATAACAAGTTTCTTTTTTTGGACAGACATAAAAGAGACTAACAGACAATGTCTGCTGATTCATTGTCTCCAGGTGGATTCCGTATTCTGCTCCTTCACTCCTCTCACTTTGCTGCTCTGTCTTCTCTGAAGTACCATAGAGCCTTCCACCTGACTATTTTTTTTTTAATTTTTGATTTGTTGGTGTTTATTTACTGAACAAAAAACTACATCAATTAATCTGTTTATGCTGCCTGAGCTTGCCCTGACTCACTGGAACAGAGCACCATCCCTACCAACATGCCAGGGCCAGAGCTTGCATGGCACCCTGACCATGCGGCCCCAAGTCCCTCCAGAGCAGTGGGAAGAATGCTGAGGGGCAGTGGCCCCAGGATGAACTCTCAGGGAGAAACCCCTGTGCAGCTTGAGCTCTGACCTTGTTTCTGTAGCCTCCAAAAAGGGGGTTCCTAAATCTCTGGAGCCCACCATGGCAGAGAAGGATCCTCAGTGGCAGTGACTTGGGTCATTGCCCCTGCAGTGGGAAAGGGGGGAGGCACAAGGGAAAAGCTTCATCTCTCTGCATAAGCCTGACTTGTGCAGTTACACTGCAGCAGATGGAAATCTTTTGGGGACAGCAATCTCCCTGCTCCACAGGGTAAGGCAGTTCCCCCTGGCATAGCAGGGGCAGGCACAGCACTGAGAACACCCCAGGAGAGAAGCTTATTTAGAACTGCCCTCTGACAGTGGTAAAAAGGATCCTCCACCCATCTGTCCTGCCCACCCTGGCTATGGCACCCTCCCTGGGAGGCCAAGCACAGACACACAGCCTGTTCCTAGTACAGACAGCCCACAGGCCACCCCAGGGAGCCTTGGGACCATATGAGGAGCTTTGTCGGGCACTGGGAGATGCTGGCGAGAATAGGATGCTCCTGCAGGGATGCACTTCCCCAGGAGATCTTGAGTTCTGGACAAAGTTGTGTAGCTGAGATTGTAATACCACCCTGCCGTGGAAAAGGACACCAGGGGTTCCACTGGCTATAAGCAAGGATAGTTTCTAGCTCTCAGGTTTTTATAAGAATGATGGATTAATCCCCTTCTTGCTAATCTGCCAGGACAGAACAGCTCACATAAGACTCCTCCAAGCTGCAATGGGTGTCCCCAGCTGCAGGAGCCAGTGGTTGTTAAGCACACAGTTAACTCCCACAGACCAACTATTTCCTTCTTTTTTTTGATAACGATTTCTTTAGGCAAGTGTCTCCTGGTATTTTAAAAATTCATTTTAATCAATTTAAAATTAATAACAAATTAATAGCAAAATCCTTAGGGCCTGAAAGCTCCAATCTCTGCCACAGTGGAAGTGATGAGTCAGCTCCAGCGTGGCAGCCATGGAGCAGCTGAGAGCTGCCCATGAGAGCTGCACGCCTGAATTAGGTCACTTGGTTTGCTATTCATGGAGCCCTGGCTGTCCCTGCCACTCTGAGGAGAGCTGCTGCACTCCAAGGGTACTGCCACAGCACTGCTGCTGCTGCTGCCGTGGCTCTGCCCTGTGCACGCACCAGGTGGGAGCACCACGATGAAGCCTCTCCAAGAGGAGGGAAAGGACAGTGGCTGCAGGACACAGCACACACAGAGTCCTGTCCTGCTCCCACAGTGTTGCATGGTTCCTGCCCTGGTCACTAACCCATGCTCTGCTCGGGCCAGGAACAGGAGCCAGTAGTGCCCAGTGCCTCCAGCCTCTACCCAAAGCATGGCACACTCCAGGCCCAGCACCGCTCCCTTCACAAGGGAACACTTGCTCCCTGGGCACTGGAGCAGCCTGCTTCGCCCCCTCACTAATCACTGTGTCTAACAGCCATACCATGGTCCCAACAGGCAGCTCCTATGGCAGCTCCCTGCAAAAGCCTGAGTTGGAAGTTACCCACAGCACAGGCTTTCCATGCTCCTGGCAGGTTTTCTCATGCCAGTCATTCTGGAACTAGCTCAAGTACAAGTGTTTTATGACCTGGGAAGACAAAGAAAAGAGTCATCAGAGGCTGCAGGACCAGACTCACTTCAGTCCAGTTCCTGCTCTGGCAAATGTCCTCTTCCTCACAACAGCCTTCAGAAGGGTCTTGCTGTTTCAGGGACTTGGAGCTCCAGCATTCCTGTTTACCAGGTGCCTGAACCCCCAAGTGTCTGTTTTTCTGCAACTATAGTCTCCAGAGATCCAGAAAAAGATCTTCTGAACACCCTGGGAAGCACATCTGTCCTGTTGCTGCAGGGCAGTCCAGTGCCCATGTTGTGCCTAAGCCTCTCGTATTCAAGGAATGGTTTTGTCCCTTCCAGAGGGGCACATGACAAAATGACTGCCTGCTCACTTATTAATATTCAGCTGTGATAGAGACAAAAGATTTTGGCTCACACCCTCATTTGCTCACTGAAGAGAAATCAAAATGAACCACAACGGTTGAACATTTAGTAAATTAGTAAGTATTGAAGCTCTACTTCTCAGAAGGCTGCAGAGTGACAGACCTAGTGGGATGGCAAATGATAGAATAGCTCTGTAAAGTTCAGGTGTGAGATTTCAAAAGACCTTCCTCTAACAT
Organism: Eopsaltria australis; assembly: GCA_034509425.1. NCBI lineage: Eukaryota > Metazoa > Chordata > Aves > Passeriformes > Petroicidae > Eopsaltria > Eopsaltria australis. The sequence goes on along the minus strand of JAVTVJ010000786.1, from coordinate 261,850 downwards.
CCCAGATCGAGCATAACAGGCATTCCTGAGGCAAATAACAGATTTATTGAAAACACAGGCAAAGCTTTCTTTATCTATCAAAAAGCAGGTAAAAAGAGAACACAAGGACAGTTGCTGTGCTATCTCTGCAGGATATGTCTAAGGGCACCCCACAAATGCTCCCTGCCCTGCTGAGGCCTTCTGGGCACCCCACCTGTCCCTATCCTCCTGCTGGTCAGCACAAAGCCTCTGAAGAAGACTGAAATTCAAAGTCAGATTTTGTAGTGAAGCAACAAAACAATATTCAGTACTTTAATGACAAAATCTGTCATGAGTGTCACCATTTTGGTTCCCAACTTCAGTTTCTTTTATGACTACTTCAGTGCTGGACAAGACTTTTGACTAAACCAGCCTCTTGCTGATAAGATCACGGGTACCCAAGAACAAAACTAAATCTACTTGCAGTCACTTCTGTGGTTGGAAAAGATGGTCTCAAAATTCTGATATGTGTGTGTAGCCTGTGAGACCTGGTGCTTGCTAAATGAAAAGTATGAACACTACATTTTCAAAGCTCATTTTTATTTGTTTCTATTTGTTCAATATTTTCAAGGGTAACACATGGAGGAAAAAATGAAGTGACTTATAACAGATGATTTTGAAATGTTAGCTTTGGTAGTACAAAGTGAAAATACAAATGTATTCTTGCATGAGCACAGCAAACAGAAAGGGTGGTCATCCCTATCACATCCTGAAATATAACCAGGAACTTTGTTCAGAAATAGCATTACCTTTATGCAGCACAGCCCAGGCTTAAATCTGCAGCACATTTCCAGTATACTAAACTTACAGCAACTTCCACCATGAACCTGAGAGTGCATTAAAGGGTGCTAATGATTATAATGCATGTAGATCAAGCAGATTCTGCTGCAATACTTTAATTTTCATTTAGATTAAATTATAATTTACAGCACTCTGCTAAAAAACAGTGAAAGAGGTGCTGTAAGTGTAGCAGCAGGCACGCATATCTTCACATATTCTTCCCTATTTTTATCTTGTCGTTAAACTTACCAGACTTCCAAGTGCAAGTAGATTGAAGCTCCATCTAGTGCCAGGGGCCGGGAAGTTACTGAGAGATTTTCACTGCAAAGCCAGCAAACAGAGAACTCGGGAGGTGCAGCAGACAGCCTGGCATCCTAGAGCTGTCGCACGCCGATGAGAACACTGTGAAATTGCTCTTACAGTGTGTAAAGGCTTCATTTTAAAGCTGCAGGACTTTAGGCCAAGCAGAGACCACGGCACTGCCTGGACAGGGGTACAGCAGCAGAAACGTGAGCCCAGCACAGTGAGAAGGGTCCCTGCACACGCCCGGAACCTCGCTCCCCACCGTGCTCCATCACCAACACGTTCTGCACGGCTCCTCTCTTTGTTCCTGGTGCATCCCAATTCACCCTGCTAACCTCTATCCAAAACCAGGCCATCAGTGGTTCTGAAACGCCCTCGCTGTTCAATACACAGCTTGAGCACTTGCTAGCAAATCACCACTGTCTCCTCCACGAACACTTACTAAGGGTAGCACAGAAAATGGGTGTCTATTACCAACACACAAAATAGTCTAGCTGGTGCTAATGCTCCCTTCCTTTCTTTTTCTGTGATTTGTTGCAATGGCAAGTGCTAGAACTGCACCTGTTTCTAGCTCTGTAACAAAGACACGCTGCATGTCCCAACTCCTGTAAGCACACACTATTCTAAACCAAAACGAGGAGGAGATTTGTGTGGCAGAGGACAGTTGTTCAGATGGTTCAGTCAAAGCAGTAACATGTTGAAAGGTTTTTTTACATGTGGAAGTCATGCTTTTTCATTTAAGATAAGTGGTCCTCATTGTGCATTTTAGATTTGAGCTTCAAAGAAAACTGAAATGGGAGGAATCCTTTCACTGTCCTAGTTAAATATAACCCACCTGAGTCAAAGTGCTTTAAAAAGCACTATGTCAACTGGACACAGAGTACAGACAAACTGTATTAGATGCATCTGTCCCACATTTGCTGTCACATAACCTGAGCACATACTGGGAACTCAACCATCCAAAACAAACGGGACCAAACCGCGCGTGTGAGCGGCTGTGGGCACTCCATACCAGCTGATGATGCGGTGCAAGCACCACTGATGCATAAGGATGTCAGCAATACAGACAGGTGAGGATGGAGAGTTACACAGACGACTGGACTCTGCTCCTTCACAGTATCACCACCACCATGACTGCTCGCAGTTGCTTAAAGGTAGACAGCAAAAACTCAGCATCTGCCCTGAAACATGCCCTGCCTGAGACCCCACACTTCCTGCACAGGCACTTGCTGTGTGTCACAGCAGTGGTGCTGGGGGACAGCCCATCCATGGCATGGGGACAAGCAAGATCACGACCTCTTGGAGCACCACCAGGTCTCTGGGGATGCCAGATGAGTGCAGTGCTGAAGGAGCTGCCCCAGCTCCACCGACCTCGACAGCAACTGTTCATAAAGCCTGCTGCACACTCACCTTCCACAATGAACAGTTTGGCTGAGAGACAGAACGATTTATTTACCTCTTTTGAGAGGTACTTTGAAAGAAAAGAAAACATTCTACATGAAACCACATCATTCTTAGGCTACTTTCCCCTTTACTCATTTCTACTTTTCCCCATTCCTCCCATTTTTATATTCTTAATGTTTCCTTTCACTCGTACCACAGTGGCTGCTCTACACTTGCACAGATTTAGACTTTCAGACTGAATACACCTCTCCTAGAATAACGTAGACAACACTGAGCAGAAGAATTTTCATATACTTTGTTCCTCAAAAATGTGGTATTTATTTGAGTGGATGCAATTGAGAGAAAAGCACTATACCCATAGCAGAAATAATTCTCTCAATGATGAAACTAAGTAGTACTTCAACTACCAAAAATTCACACCAAAATATTCTAAATATTAAATATACACTGGCTCTTCTTTGACAAGCTACCAGCAGGCAAGTTGACTGCTGCTTATAGCTAGGATCAAGTTTTTTGTGGCTAAAGAAAAATCTGATACAAGGTTAGAATGGTAGAATTTTGCTGGGAAAATATTGCTTTTTAGACTTCAGAATTATTACTAAATGCTTTTGAAGACAGTGAATGTTTTAGGTAGAAATAGTGTATCACAGATAAATTTATGTATCTGTGATTCAAAAATCCTTTGGATATTTAACATGTAACAAGCATTAATAGCAAAATCATTTGTGATCAGAGGTGGAAACAGCACACAGACAAACATATTTACAGATCCTACCAGTGAAAGCAAGTTGAATGAAGAAAGTAACACCCTGAACAAAGCTCCAGAGCACCCCAGCTGCATCATGCGGGTGACTGAACATGCAGCAGAAAGCAGTGCAGAAACAATCACCTACAGAAACTGTGAGCTGGAAAAAGAGAACTGTCTGTCAGGCCAGTCACCAAGACACAGCCGGGGGGACGCTGCTGCCCGGGATGGTGTCCCAGGGGAGAGGGTCCCCACTTTCCTGCCATGAACCGGAACACAACACAACAGTCGCAACTGGGTTTTCTTCTTAATGCATGCTAGCACAGTGAAGAAATGCAGATCAGCTATTAAAAAGCTAAATTTGTTCTACCAGCCAACTGTGACAGAGAAAAAACCAAGCAGATGAAGCCTGAAAAAAGTTAAATGTTCTTTCATCTGCTATCACTTCTTGTTGTGGTCAGTGAAGTGTGCACAGGGGTCACAGGTTCAGCCTTTACACCACAGTAAGATTTACTGTCCTGTTAAACCACACTGCACAAATATCTGTTAAAAAATTACTGTGTCAAGAGCCTGTGCTTGCTGTGCTTCATTTTCCACTTTTCTGCTTTCTCTCCCTCTAACTTTGTGCTTTTCCAACCCTCTTATTGCATTTCTTAGCCTTAGTTTTGGCTTGTAAGATTAACTTCCACACAACCTTTCACCCACTGCAACAGCTGGTTGCCAGAGGCACGTGATGAGTCACCACGAGTTTTGGCAAAATAACATAAAAGACCTTAGACTGACTATGTTCCCACCTTCCCTACACTGTGTCAAGCTATCTACAAACTTAATGACTTTCACAGTTTCATACCCTTATTTCATAACTGAAAGTTAACAGTTTCCTATTTGGGTTCTGTTTGCTTGACTTAAAGCATAACAAAATACTGCAGGATCTAAGCACACCGAGGTGTCTGACTGCTTGCTAACTGTGAGGCACAGAAAGCTGTGTCATATGGGCCTAATTCTGTACTTGTTACTCCTATAGAGACTCATCAAAGACACCATTATGAACCAGAGACTACCTCTCCAAGAATTTACATACAATGTACTTTAATTCCTAGGATTAAAGTTTATTTTCAGTTGGCCACCAGCGAGATCAAAAATTCATCTTAAAGATCCTAAAGCTGAGCAAAGTTCCATGACTTTAGACATCTTTTTTAGTAAATCACATCCCCAAAGAACTGTCCTTCCTCCTATTTTAAGTACTTCTGGAAGCCACCAAAATGGAAGCAATTTCATACTTTCTCTGACATAGCCATATCCCTACGCTTGCATCTGATTTTCAGAGTTACATTGTGGGTTTGTTCTGTTTGATGGTTAAATGAAGAATAAGTGAGGGAAACCCCTCAGAACTGCTTACATAACTGATCATTAGGAAGACAAAGGTTTTCCTGAGCTATCTTATTGGTAAAACCATACCAGGCCAAAATCCTCTAAGAAGATGAAACTTTCATCATGGAGAGTTAACATGGAGTTAAACCATTGTTCCAAACAATGCAAGATACACCAGAAAAGCATCTTTTTTCAGAACTTTCTGAATGGTTTAAGTGCCATTGTACCAGGCTCTCTGCAGTGCAGCCACAGCTATGCTGGCACGTGACAGGACCTTCTTAATGCACAGGTGTAATAGCTGTGCAGTAAAACTCTGTGCTGTGGTCTTAATGATTGCTGCATTTTGAATTACCATATTTTTTTACGCTAGTTTCAAGTTTTCCACATATTAATATGTGATTTTCATAATTTGTTTCTAGCTAACACTCATCCCAGCCTCTGGTGGCTTCCTGGGGTTTCAGCCAAGTCCCTTGGGTGGCTGTGGAAGGACCCTGCCCAGGCTGACACACACTGCGAATCCGCTGACTAGCAGCACTTGTTAACTGGTGCTTCCCCTGCACTTCCGAAAGCACTCGTGGTGGAGAGGAGGCGCAGGAGCCAGCAGGAGCCCAGAATGGTCGGCAGGGGAAGCCACCAGAGCGGCGCCCACAGAGGCACCAGGACCAGAGCCCAGCAGCGCAGCCCCTGAGCCCTGGCTCTGGGAAGTTTATCTCCACAGAGGAGTCAGCTGCATTCTGCCCGTGGCTGACTGCCCTCCTGTCTGTACGTAAGTGCTTGTTACAGTAATCTCCAAATGGTGAAAAACATCAGTTTGGTGAAAAACAGTTAGAACCTCTGACATCATAATTGTTGGACTAAATTATCTCAGCGATCTTTCCCAACCTAAACAATCCTATTGTGAGAAGTCCTACCTTTGGCTGTCTCATCGTTCCAAGCACAGCAGCACTTCTGCTAGCTACAGGGCCTGACAGAAAAAACCCAAGTTACATTAATCACAAAATATAACCCTTCTTCAAGTCTTTGGCCAATTTCAGTTACTCTATTAACAATATAAAAGCAGTCAAGTTTCTCACAAAGCTGTAAGGAATGAGTACACTCTTGTTAAGCACAGCTGGTACTTTAAAATTCTTCCAAATTATTATTTTTCTTAGATGTGATAGAACATCAATTTTAGACAAAGTTCTGAACTGAAGCAAAAGACTAGTAATTGTTACAAGCTGCACAAAATCCTACCAAACTGTGGCTGTAGTGTGCAATTAAATTCCAGAAAGAACAACTACCAGGTGGAATATAGGAAGAGACTAAAATGCAAGAAATCATGATTTCACAACTATTTACCATATGGCTGTAGGTTGCAATCAGTCCATTTCATATGTCAGTCTAGGCACTGATGTTAAAATTACCTACTACATCTATCAATTTTAACAAGGATATTTTTATACATATGTAAATATTTTGCTTCAGAAAGGTCTCAAATTCCAATTAACTCTCCTAGCAAAAAGACCCCAACAACCCTGGAGGTCCCCACTCTTACAATCTTTAACATACAGAGCACACCCTGATTTTCTTAAATCCAACAGTCTCAAAGGTGCTGCTGCAGTAGTGGCTACACAAATAGTATTGTAATGATTGTATAACATAGCACACAACCAAATGAGGCACCTAAGAGTGAAAATAAAATTAAAGGATCATGATTTTCAGAAACACCACTGGTGACTGCTGAATCTGCAAATTATACAAGCTACCTGGTAGCTTTGAAACATTAAATAATAGCAACCCAATTTAGACTTCACTTTCTAAATCTATTACTAGAGTTCACAAATAACATGACTAGAAACTGAGCTACCAAGCAGGTGTGAAATCCTCTACTCTGATCCAACCATTTGTGTTAAGGAGATCCCAGACTTCCATGCAGTTATTTCCAGTTTAAATCACTCAAAGCAGATATCTGTATTCCCTGTATTGCTAACACAATCTGCACACCAGAACAGCCCTCACACCACTCATCACCTGGTCTGTGCAGCTACTACAAAAGATAATATTCCCCAAGAGGCAGCAGCAGCATTATCCAACCTGCTCTGCACTCTGACACAAAGGTGAAACACTTGTCAAAGAGGCAAAGCACCGAACCACCACACATCAACCTAGTGTGGCTCTGGATTCCGGGAAAGCAGCAGCTTCTCCCCATACCCTGGCCCAGCACAGGGCTGGCTGTCTCCCGTGGAACAGGGAGAGATGCCAGGCTGCAAGGGCTCAGGAAGGCACAGATGCTCATTGGGCAGAAGGGATGGACAAATGTTTTGGAGGGTGAGATCCCTTCAGGCAAGAGGAGCATAGCCTTGGCTGAAGTCCTGGAAACCCACAGGCTCTTGTGTGAGACACCTGCATACTTGTGCCAAGCAGCCTGCTGTCCAAGAGAAGCCCACCTCTCATTAATCAAAGGATAATGATGCTAGATAGCAAATAAGCAGCTCCAGAATCCTCAAGGCCTGCCTCTGGGTCACGAGATTTCTGTATATCCATTAAATCCACTTATTAAAGTAACACAATTGAAATCCTTACTGCAACTTGAAGACAATCAACAAAAAATCAAACACAATTTGGTTGAACTCTAAAACTAATGGGCTCATCAGCCTCCCATTCATTTCAGATGGATGCATTCTATTTTGTGCCAGTAGGAAAGTTTAACTGGGACCTCCTACAGGCCAGCATTAAAGAGAGAAGTGACCCTCAATGGCACCTTCAGGCAGAAGAGAACCTTTTCTCCTTCCCATGGAAGGAATCTCTGGAGGCAGGATGATGAAGGCAAGCAAATCTTCACAAAAAGCTTTAGCTATTTTAAAAGCTGAAAGCAACTTTAAAGACTGTAACTCATTGGTAGATACAGTGACATAAGAATATTTCTGGGATGCATGGACGATGCTGTCCAAATTCAGAGGGGTAAAGGCACTGTGAAAATAAAATAGGGAAAAAAACCCTTATGGAATTAAGGTAAAAGATGCAAATGAGCTCGTTTCCAAGTACCTAGTAATCCAAGCAATTAGTACTAAATAACACTCAATCTCATGACAACGGAACTAGGTTGTTAAAGGACTATGAAACCCTGAAGTGTGCTGTAGGGGTATCCATTATAAATACCTGTGAACTTAAGGTAAAGAAGGGTAAAGGGAAAGGTAAAGGAAAGGTCAGGAAAAGGCAGATTCATTTATCGTATACTATGCCTTGGCATATTCAGGTATGAGATCTAACTTCTTGAATTGTAGCCACAAGGCTACAGACACGGACAGCCATGCCACATCCCACCAGTCTCCATTGCCCCAGGAATCACAACAGTCATCCGGTAAAGCAAACCCACCCTGCTCAAAAGCAAGATGATCCCCTCACCAATTTCAATGTTAAGGAAAACAGGCCAATTGCCTCAAAACACGCCCTTAAAGGTGCTGGTGAGCACTCTTGTGACCCAGGACAGCCTTGGAGCAGCCAAGCCATCTTGCCCAGGGCCCAGTATCAGTGCAGCAAACCAATGGCACCAGCCTCGGGTGTTGAAAAGGAACGTGGAACCAAATTATGGCAATAGAGACTTGGCGGGACCTGGAACAACAAACCACAAAATCGCCAGTTACAACCCCTTGTAGAAATAAAATGTAACAGATGCTGATGTGTGAGACAGGGACGCACGGCTGAGGTCCAGGAGGGTGGAGGGCACGGGCGAAGCAGGCAGGGGGTCAAGCACTCTGCGAGGGGCGCAAAGGCAGACGTGAGATTACACAAACACCACCAATGCAGCGACTGCACGGGGGCCGCAACGGCGCAGCGGAGCGGGGACACGGCGAGGATGGGGCGCCGAACCCTCTGTGCATTTCCAGGAGCGAGCACCGCTCTGCCCCAACAGCGGAGCCGTGACCCCTCAGGGTTCCCCCGGGAACCGCCCGGCGGGAAGGCAGCGCAGCCCCGTTCCCCGAGCCCCGGGAGCCGCGTCCGGCCAGCCCGGGTCGGGCCGGGCGGGAAGGCGCCACCGTCGGTACTCACCGATCCCGGCCGCTCCCGGCCATCGGTGGGGGCATCGGGGCGGCCGCACTGATGCCCGGCTCCGGCCCGCCTCAGCCCCGTGCAGTCCCAGCCGAGCGCAGGGAGGGTCCCGCACCTCCCGCTCCGTAATTGCACCGGGCCGGGCCGGACTGGGCCGGCCCCCGCAGCAGTCCCGGGACTGCCCACCCCGACCTCCAACAGCCGGGCGGCCCCGGCCCCGGGCATCGAGCACCGGGCATCGAGCACCGGGCATTGGCCCCAGCAGCGGCCGCATCCCCGCCCCGGCCCCGCTCCCCCCGTCCGCGGGGGCGGTGCCGGCCGCGCCCCTCCTCCCCCCGCCCCCGGCGCGGCAGCGCAGGGCTGGGCTGGGCCGCGCCGCCGCCGCCGCAGCGCTCGGTCCGCTCCGCCGCCGCACCGCCGGGACCGCCGCCCGCTGCCCTCTCGCCCTCGCCCGCCGCCTCGCGATCATGGCCGGCTGGCAGAGCTACGTGGACAACCTGATGTGCGATGGCTGCTGCCAGGAGGCCGCCATTGTGGGCTACTGCGACGCCAAGTACGTCTGGGCAGCCACGGCCGGCGGCATCTTCCAGAGCATCACGGTGAGCGGGGCTGGCGGGAGTGCGGCCGGCGGGAGTGCGGCCGAGAGCGGGGCCGACGGGCCGCGGCCGGGGGCACCTTGCGGGCGGGGGGCGCGGGCCCGGCCGCCCGCGCCGCCTTTTTGTGCGCGTCGGGAGCGGCTCGGGCCGGTCGCGCGGGCGGGGGCGGCGGCCGACCCAGTGCGGGGGGCGCGGGCTGCAGGCCCGGTGCGGGGCGAGCGGGCAGGCGGCGGAGGAAGGCGGCTCGAGCGCTGCCGCGCCGCCGGCTCCATGTTTTCTCCGCCAAGATGGCGCTCTGCCATTGATGCTCCCCCGCCCTGCCCGCCCGCGCCCCCGGCCCGCCCGGCTCCGCGGCCCCGCCGCCCGGAGATAAGGGCCGTGCGGGGCCGCCGGCGCGGCTCCCCCTGCCTCACGCGGCCCCGCCCCGGGCGCGGCGGGCCCTGTCCCGGCCGAGGCGGAGTGGGGCCGCCTGGGCCGCGGTCGGGGGGCCGGGCCCGCCGTGACGCTGCACTTTAGGGCCGCCGCGGTGCGGCCGGGCCCGCGCCGCACCCCCCCAACCTCCGAGCCCGGGGCCCTTCCCGAGGGCGAGGTGGAGGGGCCGCGGCGGCGGGAGCCGCCTGGGCCCCGCGGGCGGGCCAGAGCCGGGCTGATGCCGCGGGTGCGGGCAGGCCCCGGGCTGAGCTCCCGGGACAGGTGCGGGCAGAGTCCGCGCCAGCCCGGGGTCAGTCTCCGACAAACGCCCTGCGCCGTTTAACGGGCTCGGGCCCGGAATCGCCGAGGAAGAGGCTCCCCCGCGAGCAGCGACCGCGGAGCAGCGCAGACTGCGCCTAACAAAGCCTTGTGTTCTGGAGCACTTCCGGCGGGGAGCGAGGGGAAATCACGGCCTCAGCCTCTCCACACGAGACAGGATCGGTTCTAAATAGAAATCACGGCGATATACCCTCCCGTGCTAACTCTGAACTCTTTCCTTTGACAGCCAGGAGAAATAGATATGATTGTAGGAAAAGACCGAGAGGGTTTCTTCACCAATGGTCTGACCCTTGGTGCAAAGAAGTGCTCTGTGATCAGAGATAGCCTGTATGTCGATGGTGACTGCACAATGGACATCAGGACAAAGAGTCAAGGTGGTGAGCCGACATATAATGTTGCTGTAGGCAGAGCTGGGCGAGGTAAGCATCCTTTTCTCTACCTTCAGATTGCTAAATTAGGAATGTGACCCTAAGCATAGTCTCCAGCTATTGAGAAAACCAAACTCCTGTATTTAATGGCTAATTTTGGGAAGTGATGCAAGGGGGTGGATGGCAGTGCTCTAGCTGAGTTCTGACTTAGAATTACTCTCATCCCCATTCCCATCTGCATCCCAGCCCAGCACAAGGCTGTGTAATAGGTAAAAGGTCTCTGACAAGCAGGTAGAAGCAGGCTGCAGCTCCAGATAGGTTTAGTTGGTATTCCATCACTTGATACCTGAAGCTCAGGAGGGGTCTATTAATGACAGGCAGCTTTCTTGTTGTAACTTGCTTGATGAAAAGTTTATTCTGCAAAGATGTGAATCTCATGTATGAGCTGCTCCTACTTAAAAAGTTCTACACTAACTTTTCTTGCACTTCTTATTGAGCCTGCGGAAGTCTATTCAGGCAAAAAAAGCCTGTCCAGTTTGGTACCACTGAGAATGTGCTTCATGTTCACACACCTGCTCCTTGTGCTCTTCATTTAACTTCCAGTAAAACCTATTATGGGGCAGACACTCATCTGGGATATGAAATATGTCTGGGAGTGGTATGCCTTACTTTGGGAACACCTGGGCTAGCACTTTTGGGCCGGCTGTGGAACAGGTTCATGACTGACAAGACTTTTGCTTACATGTGTAAAACCAAAGGCAGAGCTGGTGTCTGTCGGCTAAAGCCCAGGGCAGGCCTGCAGGAAGAGGGTTGACAGCCCTGAAATGAAACAAGCAGAGTTCTGACTTGTGAAATGCCAGTGAGAACTGTCTTAAGCTTTTATGAGCAAATTGCTATGGAGATAGAATCATAGAGTCATTAAGGTTGGAAAAGTCCTCCCAAGATCATAGAGGCCAGCCCTTCTCCCAGTGCTGCCAAGGCCACCACTGACTCATGTCCTCAAATGGCACAACCACATGGCTTTTAAATCCCTCCAGGGATGGGGACTCAGCCACTGCCCAGAGCAGATGTGCCAGGGCTGGACGACCCTTTTGGTGAAGTTCTCCTAATATCCAACCTAAACCTTCTGTGGTGCAACTTGAGGCCCCGATGTATGATTACGTGTAGGTGGACTGGCTGCAGCATTCCCAGCTTGGCAAATAGTCCCTGGCTGTGGCAGCCCAGTGCTCTTTGTGTCCCCCTCCCTGCTGGGGGACATCTGATGGCAGTTCACAGTGGCTGTTGCTGGTGAGCCTCCAGTGTTCCTTTCACCAGACAATCTGGGACACCTTGCTGGAATTGGGGGAGTGGGGAGAGCCTCAGCATGACAATTGTCCTTGTGTTTTGTCTTCATGTAAAAAGTGTGGTTTATAGTTGTGTTATTGCATGGAAAGTCTCAGCCCAACTCACCCTTTGGGGTTTTTTACCAGCATCAGGGCAATTGCTCTGGTTCCTATACCAGCAGTGACTGCTACAGCACAGATAATGGGAATTTTCTTTTGCCACTCTCCAGTCAGACTAGTGCATACACTGCACCCCTGCCGCCATAGGTGTTTAAACTGCAGCCAGGATTTCCTTACAGGGTGATGACTGATGGTGAGAGGCACTGTAATGGTTTTTGATAGCTGGTGGCATTTTTCTTAGCAGTGAACTCTTACAACTTCCACAGTTAGATAAAATCCCGGAGGATAGCTTGTGCCTTCTCCTAGCCCTGTCAATATCTGTGCTTTAACAAAACTGTTAAACTAGCTTAATTCCCAAATACTAAATCATGAATTTGAGGGTATTTATTGCACTGCCTAAAACTTGTATTATTTCCATGTCTAACACACTCTTTTTAAAACTTTTTTTTCTTTTCTCTTTCAGTCTTGGTCTTTGTAATGGGCAAAGAAGGGGTCCATGGAGGCGGATTGAATAAGAAGGCATACTCAATGGCAAAATACTTGAGAGACTCTGGGTTCTAGTTGTTAGGCAGACTGTTAAGTATTAGGGGAAGATTGCTATTAAATTTTCCTGGCAGTGAGCTTTAAACCTTACATTCTGGAAACTTTACTAGCAATGCAGGGTGATGGGGTATGAACCTGTGTCTCCTTTGTATCCCTTTGTTGGTGGGGAAAGGTGTTATTTTTTTTTCCCTTTAATTCTTTTCATTTCTGTTTTGTTTCCTTGTGTACTCCAGCATTGGTTATAGTCATGGGAAAGGAAGGTGTCCATGGAGGGACACTCAACAAGAAAGCATATGAACTGGCTTTATACCTGAGGAGGTCTGATGTCTGAGCAGCCTCTCCCCATCCACCTAGCAGCTGTCTGCACCACCACCCGCTTGTGCTCAGTGCTACCAGACCGTAGATGGTAGTTTGTGTTTTTTTATTTACCCATTTCCTACTGTCATAACTCCAGTTCCCCCTCGTTCACCTCTGTAAACCACTGTAGGTACCCGAGCCCGTCTGGCACCACCATGATGATGATATGCATGATAACTTGAAACTTGGGAGGGGAACATGCCAAGTGTAGGCTCTGCTTCGTCTTAGCAATTAGCGTGATATTGACAACTAAACCAACTGAGATACTAAACAAGGTGCCGATTGTACAATCTAATTTGATCAATGCCTCTTCAGCACTTTGAGCAAGTCACAGCTCACTAGTCTTCCTTTCACAGAGCATGGTTGGGAGGAAAAAAGTGCGTGCATATCTTCACTTCTGTCCCTCTCTTTGTTTCTGTTTTTTAAACCCATGTGTTTGCTTACACCCATTTTTATAGTGCCTGGTTTGTTTAACCAATTTGCCACTCAAAAGCTATTAATGTCATATTAGTTTTGTCATTGCACTTTACTGTAGGCTTAAGTCTCTTACTTTTTCTTGATGTTGTCTGAAGGTTGTACTGCTTAACAAGTGCAATCACAAAACTATGAAAGGGTACAGATGCACTTCCTCCCATGACCTTAAACCACCATCCTAGGGACTCCCCAGACATTCCATCATTACAATAGCTCAGGCACTTTTTTTTTTTTGCCAGCTCCTGTTCTGTAGTTGACTTGTGCAAGGCTGCCACTGTGGTCATTAGCTAGCCTGGTATAACCAGCTGGAGTGTGTCTGGTTTCAGTTTCTCATAGGACCAATTTTAATTTGCAGCTTGGGGGTCGGGGGATGGGGGGTGTTGTTTTTGTTTTTTAATATGAAACTGCAATGTCATTGTGGAAAACTGCCACCTTCAGCTACCCTGGGAGCTCTGACTGGCTTCAGTCTTTCTGCCAGATCACTCAGTGGTGCAGTTTGGCTGCTCTGAAGCCACTGTTTGGATGAAGGTCGGTAGTTTGTAAGCTAAACTTCAAAATACCATTTCAAATTTAAAAATCTTCATCTGGCCTGTCACACCCTTGCTGCAGAAATGATGGAGTGAGCTGCCTTGTGCACGAGTCATCTGAAATGTCTGTAACCAAACTCAGTTCAGGCACGGTTCTGACCTGTATGTCCATTGCAAGAACTGCAGAACTCTGTATACTAAAGAATAAATGGGAGATGGTAGTGGTTGGAATAACTGACTTGGCTGTCTTGTGATGAGTTTTTTAATATGTATTCTGTGCCATACTATTGTTAAAAAAAAAATGAACTGTTGCTATTGTGAGATGGATTTTAACTGACTCTGAGGGTTTCTTTTGACTGGCACTACCTTAGGGACATTCTAGTATTTGCTTCTATTGTTGGGCCTTGTGGATAATGTACAGATTTAAACAAATTCTTGTTGCTGATTTGTCCATTTCTTTCCCTGCACTTTGTTACATCTGGGATACAGTCTAACTCATCTGATTTAATATGCATTTCAAAAAATGCCATAACTATTAAAAACACCTTGTTTACAGACAGATGAAATAAATTTATTCCAACCAAACAAAACCAGACTGCTGGTGATTTTTCACCCCCCCCCCCCCCCCTTCCAAGGAATACTCTGAGGCCCTTCAGTGCATGGCTGGCCACACCAACAGGAGGTCTAAGTGCAGTTTTGCAGGATAGCAGTAGTATGGGAATAGGATAAGTAGTATGGTAATATGACTTTGGTCAAAAGCCTGGCAGTCTTTGGGGTGGATCTTAAATTAGGAGATGATTTCTCATCTTTTAATTCCAAATTTATCCAGCTCTCTGCTGTGGCATTCCCCTGCCCTCTGAATGCCCATAATACCATTCCTGAACCAAGCTGAAGGTGACTTTGCATTGGACCTGGCAAAGGAGTCTGTGGTGGCCTGCCCACGTCAGGACACCCAGGATGGGAATGTGCTCCCCTCACCCAGAGAAGGGACAGATTTAAAATCTCTATTACCTTAAAGGATTGCACCTGTATTTGTTTCTTCTGCTGAGAATTCCTAAAACACGGGCCCAGTGGGATGTGATGGTGACCCCTGGAGTTTGTGGGATGGGAGGACAGCCAAGCCCGGATCATGGGAGGTTAATCTTTAGAAAGGCTCTGTCTTCCTGGGCCCTCAAACTAGTCAGGTGCTTCTGGACAAAACCTGAAAATGCCTTTGTTCTCCCCTCCTTTCCCCCACACCTTCATCATTGGTGTCAGCTGCACCTGCTCCTCTGCTTGGCACTAGATCTGGGTGTAACTAAAACCTTCCTATATATAGTGTTCATATTCTCCCACTGCCAAGTGGCTCTGTCTGAACTGGATCTCCCAGTGCCAAAGTTAGACCAACACACCCAGAGCACATTCCTGTTCAGTAGTAACTGGTACAGAGGATGCAAATCTGCTTCCCCCATAAAACACGTGAAGCTGTGCTCGGTGTCTGAACACAGATTTGCACTCACCTTCTGACTGCAGAGCTTTGTTTCTCCCTGGTTAGGAGGATGAGGGTAGTACATTCCCAAAGCTGCTTCTGTGGTAAGGTCAGACAGGATGGAATTGACTGTAGCAGCACCTCAGAGGCAGAGCAGCTGCTGGCAGCACACACCAGGTACTTGTCATCACATTCCTTAGTGTGACATTGTTCTTTTCTGACCAGTTCCTCTCTCTTGAGGTGTATGTCACCTGTACACTTCTGCTTGGTTAAGAATTAGGTGTTGTTCAAATCACTTTATGAAATGCATTTGTTGGTGAATTTTCCTAGCGTAACTGCACCTGATTGCAGGCCATAGAATTACACATGAGCCTATTACAAAGTTTAGGTCAATTCATGGTTCTGGAACCTTCAGATTTTGGGGTGCCTGGAATACAATAATGAATAAACATATGTGCTCACAGCAACAGCAGGGACCTATTTTAAGAAACATCTTTCAGCTTAGTAATTACATTTTCAGAAACCGTTTTCCCATTTGGACTCACCTAGACATATGCATGCTGAAGGGGAATTTTGCCTGGTGAAAATACACCACTACACTGACTGTCATTACCCCATGGCTGCTGGCAGCAGTGTTTTGGAGATGAATCATCCTTTCGTTATTATCCTTTTACTGTGCCTCACTGTGCAAAATACTTTCCCTGCTCTCAGCCAGGCCCAGAAAACAGGTCTGCACTGCAGGGTGTGTGGCTGCATGGAGTGTTAGGTCAGAAATCACATCTGGGACCACCTCATGTGCCATTGCCTGTCCAGGGTTCCAGCACTGGGGCTGTGGCTCTGCAGGCACTGCCAGCTGGAGAGGAATTGTTCAGAGCACCCTAGTCCTCCTTCACGCTCCCCCAGGCAAACTACCAGCTCTGGTCAGTCCAAACTCCTCCTCAAGCTAGAAGTGAACAAAAATGAAGGTTTTCTGCATAACTCAGGCCCCCTGCACGTAGCGCTGGTCAGTGCAACTCCTTGTACTGTGATTCACAGAATGATGCAGGAAATATCTGCTCAGGATCCCAGCAGTTTCATGTTCTGCATCTTCAAAAGCACTTCAGCCTCAGCAATGTAGGTG
Organism: Eopsaltria australis; assembly: GCA_034509425.1. Lineage (NCBI taxonomy): Eukaryota > Metazoa > Chordata > Aves > Passeriformes > Petroicidae > Eopsaltria > Eopsaltria australis. The sequence goes on along the minus strand of JAVTVJ010000786.1, from coordinate 245,555 downwards.
AGTACTCAAGGTCTCAAGTGATGCAAAAGTTCAATAAACTCCTTTTGATATTTAAAGTGGAAAACATGTTTATTAACATTCTTTCAAGCTTTCCTTAGTCAAGGCCATATAAAAAAATCTCCATTTGAGTATATGCATGGTTTTACTTTCTACATAGTTACAGAGGTATTATATAGAATCTACCTTTTTTGTGATACACTGGTAAGTACTGAGTTTCGTGAGACGTGTAAGCACTTGTTTTCAAATCAGGTATTTTAAAGAACAATTTTTTATGTACAGTTTAGCAGACTAATGCAGCATAAAATGCTCTTAGTAAGAGGTATATGAGCCAAGGATCAATATAATACTTACTTAAACTTCTTTTTGTATGTGGAACAAAACCTCCGTCTTGGTTGTCTCCCAACTCCCACCTCCTCACTGGAAACCAGACAACAGAGTACTAGCAAGGAGGGATAATTAATGTGCTTATGGTAGACCTGACCTTGTGAATTGCTCAAAACTAAACATATATTCTAAGCTTCCTCATCTTGGGAATTGCTCAATGGAACTGCTTAAACTCAGCTACCACAGCAAACTCCAAAGGATTATTTGGAATCACTGCTTTGAGATAAAAGTGGAATTTCTTCTGCTTTGTTTTGACACACCAGCACACAGAATATTGATCTGTTCTACATTTTCCTTTCAGCAGTGGTGACAGTTTTTAGGAAAACTATACAAACATGCAAATACAGTTTTTGTTGGGCCTAAGGGGTAACACATATCTACATGTAATAAATATTGCTTTCAGGATGACCCAGTTGTGGCTACAAAATGGAAATAAAAGTACTTCCAGAGAAATCCCATTTCAACAAGAAACATTTAGAATCTCTGTGATATTTCTTTTGATATAAACTATTAACATTATTTATTAGCATTGTGAAGTCCAGTTTTTAACTGTTGGTTTTGAGAAGACAATGTGTGACTGAATACCTGAATCAAAAATAAATCTACCTGTAATGATTTAACCAGAGTACTACTATATGAACTGCTGCTCCTATCAAAGAAACCAAATGGATTACAGATTAAAAGAGATTCCCTATGCAAAGGTTTGTAAATAGCCTTAAGAAGCCTTTTGTTCATACACCTATGGGTCATTGGTAGTCTCAGACAGTGTTTGCCACTCTGTACTCCCTGTCCTCACTGGGCTGCAGCTGAACCACTACACTTTCTTCATTCATCCCATTTTCCGCATCACTGCTGTCAACATTGTCATTGTCATCCTCCTCATACTCCGAGGACTCGGAGATGTTCTGGTGGGAATGGGACTCCGAGAGAGCCCCGAAGGACTGTGTGCTGACAGAGGCCAGAGGTCTGAGCAGAGGAGTGTTCTCAGACACTTCGTTCTCCTCTTGGCTGCTGTCTGTCTCTGAGTCAGAGTCCCCCTGGGAAGGGACCACTTTCTGCTTACACACAGGACAGGTTTTTTTTGTTTTTGTCAGCCACGGGTCCACACACTTGCAGTGATATGCTGTTAGAAAACAAAATATGAGGAACATCATTATAGTGAAAAGGACAGGGAAACCTGCTAAAACGTGTTTCTGTTCAGAGAATTCACAGGGGAATTTTAGAATGTAACTCTCACAGAGAATTTAAGTCCCAAGTTTGTTGGCACATAGCCTGTACTAAACACCTGATGGCTTAGGATCTCAATCATGTGGGTATATGCAATGAATTCCTATGTTCTTTACTGGGTGAATGAGCAGTAATATAACAGACCACATTTGATGACCAACTTTAAAGCTTTTTGAGTCATTCCATCCACTTTGCAGCAGGCATGGCCACCATCATCATCTTCACATTGCCTCTCACCTTCACACCAACATGTATCAAAGCACCTCATTATTACATGACATTACTGCATTATTTTGTGGATCTTAAATTAGGTCTGAAATTGGCACTGCAACTGGACTGACCGTGTTTTGAAAAAAAGTATTTACGTGTCTTACTTATGGTATTAAAAACTCAGCTCTTCTTAGTAAGAGAGACTTCTACTTGGCAAAGAGCTTGTATTTACACGGGCCAGCAATGCCATGTTTAGTACCTGGTCAAGCACACTGGAACTCATGTTTTCCACACAAACTGATGGTGGGGGTTGGTGGTGTTCAAGTTAAGCTACCTCTGCAGTCCAGCACTGGGAGAGATGCCACAGACCTGTTCTTTCTCTTCTGAGAACTTGTTTGTCAGCCTAGTTTGAAATTGGTTTTATGACTGAGGTTCTAAAAAGCTCAGCCTGTCACCTACTGTGCTGGCTGTGTAGACTGCTGTGCAGACTGTGGCTCTGCAGTGGGCTGGACTTGAGAAAGACTGTCACAGGGAAAATATTTCACTAACTGACTTCCAAGTACAGTCAGGCAGGGGTGTGCATGATTGCAGACTCCAGGACAGACCCACCCCTTCAGCTGCACCTCCGAGTCACTAAGAGCTCAATTAAGTTTCGTGGTTTATTTGTCTTGAGGAAAGTGAAGGCCTATTTTTTTAAATGTAGAAAAGTATTACAATAAATATGGGTATTCAGGGGACAGCATCGAGCCCAGATTTTCTTTCATGTGTACATCCAAAGAACAATGCAAAGTGGGAATGCTAGCTTTTTAGCTTTTAAAAAGAGAGAGCAAGCTTTCACTTTTCCCACTTTGTACATTTATTCTTGCGTATTAGCAAAAAGGAATTTTATAAATCACTCACTAAACATATGCACTCTGGGTTTTGGAGAGTGTTTCGGAAAGCTGTTTTAATCTAAATTCAAACCTAAAATACAACTGCTTACCATGAGAGCATGGAAGGATCCTGAGCTTGTCTCCATCCTCATATTCATCCAGACAGATGGCACACACATCGTATTCATCTCCTACAGCACGTGATTGAGAATTAGTGTGACTTTAAAGGACATGCAGCAGACCCTCCTGACAAACACGTGGGCTCTCCCAGCTGATTCCTCAGGCTGAAGGAACCACCACTTCCCCCTGCCCATGCAGGGCAGTTCCTGCCAGCTGCACAGCTACTGCTGAACTTTTTGCCTCTCTGGGACCAGAGCTCATCCACTTTAGGTTAATAACAATGTTTTAAACTGTGTGAAATGCCATCTCCACAATATTTTTTCATGCTTATTGCAAGTAACATAAAAGGATTTAAGATACAGCATTCACTTTACTATACAGATATTAATAAGTTATTGACAAAACTTAAGGCAGAAAAACAGCAACAAAGAAAACTGGATAAAAAATTAATAATAATAATCAGGAATGACAGTCTGGCCACAGGAGGAAGTTCAGTGCTTTGTAACTCCAACTTCACAGACAAGATACACAGCACCAACAGTACTGACACAGTGTATGTTAGTGTGGTATGTTATATGACCAAAGGAGAGACACTTTTCAGAGGTTAATGCATTCCCATTTTGTCAAGGGTTCTACAACATGCTCCTTCCATCAGTTCCCATGGCTCTTTCCCTCCTCCTGAAGGCACTGGCCTCCAAAGCTGCTCCAGTCCTGCAGTGGCTTCAGCCCAGCCACTCACTCCCTCCAAGGGACAAAAGAAAGGGACAGAGGGAGAAAAGTGAGAAAACTTTTGAGAAAAAGATAGTTCAATGGATAAAGCAAAAGCTGCACACAAACAGAGAAAAATAAGGAATTCATTCACTGTTTCCTATCTGAATTTTGAGACCAAACAGCAGCCAGCAGAACAATGTGGTGAGAGAACAAATAAAATTCCACAGTTTGGTTCTTAAACTCTCTTCCTCAACACACATGGATTCTCTCTCTCCAGGCAAGGATAGAAAGCTCTGAACCTTTTGGTGCCTTCCTTACCCTCTGCACCCAGGATTCTCTTCTGGGAAGTACATATTGGCTCTGTGGAAAGGGACAAAAGTGCCCTTTCCAGAGCAACCCATAACAAGAAAACAGGATCAAACCTAGCAGGGCCACAGGGAAGGTAGGCAACTTCCAGAATTAAAAAAAGTATGGCACATCTTTTCTCCTTGGACATTGCCACAATAGCCAGGAAAGTTCTGTATGTGAAATGACTGCTCCTGGGCAATAAAGGCAGTGAGGATTAGCAGAGAGAGCTGCTAAGTGGAAGCTGCTCCTGGTGGTGCTGGAAGAAGTTCATTAGGCTGGAGTAAAGTTACTGCTACTGTCTTGTTACAAAATCATTTTGGAGCAATATTGATAAACACCCAAGAAGCGCAACAGTTATAGATATACAAGACACGATTAAGCGGGCATTATCCAGAGGGCACCTGGCATAGCAGAGAGAAATCTGCAAATCTGGAATAATGGCACACAAATTAAATGCAGTACTGTAAGATGCAAGTTACATCCTTGGGAATTTTTAGCAGAGATTTCATCAGTCATAAACATTTGAGAAGAGACAGGCTGTAGCAGTTGATCGCCAGTATTCCTAATGCGATACAAACGGGAAAAAGAAAACTGCTGCAGTAGGACACATTCAGAGCAGTCCTCACAGAGGATAAGTACTGTTCAGTCTTTAACATGGCCTTCCACGTCCCTCAAAGATTAATTTAAACAGAAACAAAGAAAGATTATGATCATATAGCAGAGAAACTACTATGCAAGGAAAATAATTTTAAGAGCGTGATAATTTAAACCTACCAATCTGAGGGCTGAAAGAGGATTCAGCCTTCTCTATAAACATCACAGAGAAAGAATATCATTGCCAGAGAAGAGAGAAGCTGAAGCCAGGGGGGAGTGGGGTAAAGACCATCATCTGACCAGGAATCAATAGGTTGGAAGTGAAAACAGAACTTGAGCACTGGAACAGGGATACTCTGAACCAGTCTTTCAGGATGCCCAGCCAGCAATCCTGGTAATGGGACAAACCTCCCCCTCTCCCTAAATCTAGTTTTAGGTCAAGACTTTAGATGTGTGACACAAATTCCTAAGAGAACAGCATCTGGGAAGATATGGAAATGGACTCCCAGAGTTGCATCTGAATGGTCAGACAGGGAAGTTTCCTTAATATCTGCAAAAGTTGGTAAACTCTTCTTTCATACACCTTTTGAATTCAGACTTACCTGGTGCTGCTACTTTCTGTCCCCTGGTGGTACTTCTCCCATTACACCATGAGCACTATATTCATACAACTGAACCTAGTTGTCCTTTCACTGTCCAGCACTGCACTGTCTCCCCTCAGGCAGCCACTTGCTCCCACTGCATGCTCCCCTGACCATGAAGTGTTCCCAAAAACAACCAGCCTGGCCCAGCCCATCTGTACCCATCATGTAGCCATAAGCACATGTGGCAGCAGCCTTCCCATCCCTTTATGGACACGTCTGGTTGAGGGACTGGACATTCACAGGTTCAAGTGCTCCACTTCATGTTAGTCCATCTCATCACATGGGCAGTCATTTGCCCAACACGAGGTGCTGGGTGCCTGTGCCCTGGTTACACACTGTGCAGTAAGGGAAGGCACCAAGAACAGTGCTTCAGGGAAACAAAGGGGGTGTGCCCAGCTTGCCTAAGAATGGACACCCCAGACACATCCTGCAGTACCCCGGGGAGGTCCAAAGAACAGTGCTGGAAAGTGACAGCTATTCTCAAGCAGGCTCATCTCCCCAGGCCATATCCTGGCCAAGAACAGCAGCACCCTCAGAAGAAAATGACACAGCAGTGGAACTTTACACCCATGTCTATGATAGGCAGGTACATGTAAAGTTTCCTGCCACCACAGGTATTTCTCCCACTCCCGCCAACACTGCAGGCCTGCCTGGCTGTCACCATAAAGCAATGTGCAACAAACCCTTGGCCCTGTTGCTCCAGCAGTGGCCACAGTGTCCATCCACTGCAGTCCACCTACTCCCCACCGCCCACAGATCATCACACCTGCAATTAATCAGTGCTATTCCCAGGTGCCTGCTCTCCCTGTGGCTTGAGGAAGGGAGGCAGAGCCACATGGCAGCCGAGATCAGGGACACCTCCTTGGCACTCAGGCACACAGGATTTCTTCCTTCTGTACTAATTCCCAGCTGTTTCAGCTCCATGACCACATGCCCCTCAAGATCTAATTTAATTTCTAAAAGAGACCCTTTTCAGATATCTTTTTCTTAAATTCCCACTACTCTAATTTAGAAACTAACTCAGAAGCACCAAAAGAATCATGAAAAAAGAAAGTATGGACATAGTTGCAAAATAAATGATCCTGCTTAAATAAACTGTGTATGAAGGGTATTTAGTAAGCAAAATAATTTTCTAACTCATTGGCACATATAAATAAAAAAAGAATATTTTCAGAAATACAGAATTACCTATCCACACGTGTATATGTGCTTTGAGCAATGCAGAATGCAAAACTACAGCTGAGACTTTGGCAGAATTTCTGCTGCGTTTTCTCTAGTAAACCATAATGAACTGCGCAGTCATGCAGATGGGTCAGTAACAAACAGTAATTAGATCAGTTATAATCCAATTTTCAGGGGAAAAAATAATCAATTTAGGAATACATAATAAACTGCACAACTCCACTGTGACAGAGCTCCTTAAAAGTCACTGAGATCACCCATCACCCACTATTGCTCAATCAGATGTATCTGCACGTATGTACACAAAAAGTCCACATGCATGATACTTGAATAAATTAATGAGAATTTAATGAACAAGTTGAAGAATAAAAGCTTGGGGACTTCCATGCAATTTCTGAACTGATTTTTTTAAGCAATCTTTTAATGCTCAGCCACAGTCTGCTCTGCTCCCCTTAAAGAAGTGTTAGAACTCCTCTATTTCAGTGAGAACAGGGTCAAGCCAAACATTTTGTATGCTTTCACTCAAACCTCTATTTCAAGTGTACTCAAAATTACCTCTGAAACTTAATACCCCTTTGATTTACAAGGTTTTGGGTGTTAAAAACAATAGGGTCCAATTAGTTAGACAAAGAATGATCCACTTGCCTTTCTTGAACTTATGTATGGGAAGTTTCTTGAGCTGATCCTTCCTAAGCCGATTCCTTCTTGCCCTGTGTCTGTCCTGAACAAATTTTGTTATCTGGAAACACACACAAGATAACATGAACAGTAAGTTACACCAATAAAAGAACAATAAAAGTTTTAATTTATGAAGCTTTGCAGTAAGTTGGTCAAAAGGGAACCCCAGCTAACACAGAATAACCTCTTCCTTTGCCTGAACACAAGGATGAAGCCAAACAAGCACAAAGGACGTTCTCCCTGAATATGGCACTTGGAACTGAGAATACATAAGGGCTTTTTTGAGAGGAAAGAGAAACAAAAGGTATGTCCATACTACATAAAATAGTGGCCATTGCTGCAATCCTCTACTGAGGCCTGTGAAAAGCAGGAAGCTTACTGCAAAGCAAAACACAACTCAGTAAGTTTGAACAATTTTCCTTACAGATTTAGATTATTACAGCTGCTTTAGAGGATTATTCCCACATTCATTAGAACTGTTTCCATATTATCTAAAATAGTAATTTGGGGAGGAGCAAAGGGTTTACTTTGAGTCATTGTTACATGTTATACTATGGCATACCAAGATAACTAAATAAGAAAAATAACTAAATAACTAGTAATACCAAGCTCTCTAAAGAACTATAATAAAGATTCTATTTCCATTTTCTTAGTAATCCCTAATGCTATTTCTGTTCAGTTTCTAAATCTAGCACCTGTGATATGACATTCTTTTTCAAATATGATGACAAGCAAAGAAACGAACAAAGGATATTTGAATCTAAACTGTTCGTTCAGACTCTTACACCACAGCTAAACAATTAGCTGTGTGCACAAACTGCAGTTTTTCTGCTGTCATCCAGATCCTTAGTGACAATCAGTCTCATGGGAAATCTAGTTAAAAACAAGATTGTCTCAAAGCAGCCGTGACAATCAGAAAAGAATGAGAACCAAATCCAACGTGGAACCTCCCTGGGATCAATTTCACTGCACCAATTAATTGTCCAGTATTCAAGTCTATTGATATGTCTCTGTGAAGGCCTCTCTATATGCAAGAGAATCAGCATCTCCTAGTTTAGTATCCTTGGTAAATTTACTCAATGTGTACTCAACATCTCTGTCCAGGTTGCTGCCAGCAACACTGCAGAGAACTGGCCATAAAGCTAAACCTTGATGAGCACCACTGATGCCCAGCCACCAGCCAGGTGTTACCCCTTTCGCTGGAACTCCCTGAGCCTGACCCTTTTGACAGTTCACCCATTGTCCTGTGTACCCAATTACCTTTAGTGGGGTGGTTTTGTCCAGAAGGACACTGTAAAAGACAGGAGCAAAACTTTGCTAAAAAGAAATTCATCTCTAGGTGATCATTTTGCTTTGTTTTCAGAGAGCTGCTGCAATTGCAATTGTGCCAAACATGCCCAGGATTGTCAGTGAAATACATAACTTGCTGTGCAAAAAGTACTAACGCAGAAAAATATTTTAAGTACATGTTTATACAACAGTTGATGAATTACTTGCTTTTTATTAAAAGGTAAAATAATAAATTGGGCACAGATTACAAAAATGGGATGCTAAGTATCCTGAAATAATATACAGCTATGCTACCTTACCATTTCAAGGAAAAATGTCCCAACTGAGAACGTCTACAAGGCAATGCATGTGCTGAGATCTGTGCTGTCAGGCTCTGTGCTTGCACACTCTTAACTACACCAGCAATACAAGACAGTGAGCCCTGCTCTCTGGAACAGTGGGACTAATGATTGTTAAGTTTGGTAAGGTGCAATATGCTCTCAGTGTACAAGAGCACAAGGACAGGCCACTCTGCATGGGGCCAAAAAGCAAGCGGAGTGTAAGAGTGGCAGTGAAGACAATTCCTATTAACAGTTTCACGCTAGGGAGAACATCCAAAAGGCTCCTGATATCCCTTTGAAAAAATCCTGCACCTGTTTGTTTTATTGAGAAACTAAATGATTACAGGTAAGCATGGTACAGCTATGTGCAGTACACACAGTTTCACTCTTCCTTTACTGTATACCTCCCTTTTAACTTCAGTGTGTGACAGTTCCCTGATGATTTGAAAGAAAAAAATATTATTAAAAGAAGAAACTTACCATAAATATGACGATGAGAATAAGACAGATCCCTACAATTATTAAGAAAGGGATTAAGTAGTACTCCAAAGGAAGACTGAACTCTGGGATTAACACAACATGGCCACTGTGGAGAGGAAGAGATAATTTCTAAATTAATGAGAATTTAATGAACAAGTTGAAGAACAAAAACAACAGCAATTTAAAAAAAAAACCCAAAAAACAACAAAAAAACAAAAACACACCCCAAAATATTGTCACTAGACACACTACAGGAATCCTACATGTGCACAACAACATAGAAAATTCAGTCCACACCCAAACAATACAAAGACAATAAAATAAAAGGATAAAACACTGTTTCTTAGAAATTTTTTGAGTTAAAACTATTTACTGACCTCAATCAAACCTAGAGAAACCAGGAAAACCACCTCATAGCTGCTTTGACAGCAGAATGAAAAAATATAACATGACTATCAAAAGATAGAGTGAAATCATTCTTATTTACTAAAGCATTGCAGGTTGCTCTCAGATTTTACCTGAACAGCTATAACCTCTGTCATCACAACATCCTATTTTAAAGCCATAAATATTCAAAAGAGACAATGATCTAATGCAAGGAGTAACACAGCTGCATGAGACTTAACCTACCCTTTCTCGTAAGTAAATTCCTCTTTAAGAGAATTAGCTGACGTCTCACCAATAAAGACAGAAGGAATGTCAATCTTCTTTAAAACCTCAACTGTATAAAAAAAGCAGGAAAATCAAACTATTATTACATGGACAATCTACGGGTACTCAAGATACAAGACCTGAACATGATGAAACTATCACAACAGGAAGATATAACATAGTGACATACAGACCAACACACATGCATGTTACAGCTTTACCTCATATAAGTACTATTATTTTTCCTACACAATTTCTACAGAATTTATTGCAGGTAGAAAAATAAAAATTCCTAATGAAATAAAGTGAGCAAACCAAAATATGTTGACAAAAGAGGAACATAGTTTTAACCAGAACACCATTCTTTACTCAGAGATTCAAGCAAGTCACATAGTTCCATTGATTTCCAGAATTTCTGGTAACTTACATGATCTTGTGATCTGGTTCTATAAGTTTTAATCTGTCTTCCCGCCTTTTCACCCCAAACATAAATAAACATAATGGAAATAACTGTGGCTAGATAAGGTCAAAAAGAAGAAAGAAGAAAATTAACAAGTCCCACATCTGCATTTCAGTCTCAAGAAACTGGATGAACTGTTGTCTTCTCTCTTTACCAGTGAAGGCAGTAATAAATGAAAACTTATCAAAAGATAAATCCCATATTCTAGAAAACCTTCTCCTCAGCTTCACTTTATATTAATTTTCCCCCTAATACTTCACATTTAAGGCTCAAAGTAACCTGAGTTTAGTCCATGTCAAAGCAGTCAGGTTCCCCAAGGCAAAAGCACAAGTGGCTGAACGTCAGCTCACACTACGAGGTTTGTGTTTGTTGTGGACTTGTCCTACATTTTGGTTACTCAGTGAAACCTGAAAGTAAGATTCACATGGGTTGAGAATTCATTAAACCCACTTTCATGTAACTGCCCGGGCTACTCAGCTGCCACTTAGTTTGTCAAAGTTCATTCCTAGTTTACTCAATGGCATTTCCACTGGAAAAGAATTTATTTTCCTCTTATTTATTTTCTTGTTCCATATTGAACAAGTTGAACAAAATAAATTGGACAAAATAAAGAAATGCCACAAAGAAAGCAATAACAGCACTAGAAACACAAAGCACATGCCACAGAACAAACCCAACATTCTGACCAGATTTCAAGATGTTCTGAACATATTCACTCCATGAAGGTTAAAACTGGAACAGCTAACACAAGAACCAAATAGTAAATGGTGCACTGGTCTCTAGATATTCTTTTTCCAACTGAAAATAAGTGCACGTGATATGCTAGAATCCATTGGTCCAGAGGAACAAGAAGATGAACCCAAAAGTGCGATGACAAACTGGAATTACTACCACAGATGAACTTCATGATCTTAAGTCTTTTCCAACCTAAATGGTTCTATGAGTCTAAATACTAAAATGTCATATTATAAAGTCTGATTTTCTTCCAAATGCACATTTCCTACTTTTCCTATATTTCTACTTAATTAACAACACATCAGCTACTTTCCACATCACTAATATAAATCTAGCCCAGAACACTCAAACTAAAATTTGAAGGAAAACCAAAAGAAACATTCAGAGAAGGCACAAGTCAATGTATTTGTTCTTATGCAAAAAGGCACAAGTCAATGTATCTGCTCTTATGCAAATATCTCCTGTTATTAAACCTAAAAAGCAGGAGGATTTCTCTGGGGTTTTTGTTTAGTTTGGTTTTTGTTTGTTTGTGGTGGTGGTTTTGTTGTTGAGGTTATAAAGGGTTTTTGGTGGTGCTGCTCTTTCCAGTGGGTGAAATGATATTCAAACAGGAGAGAAGTGATACCTGTACTTACTGTCGTTGGATCCCATGCTTATGAGGTCATCAGAATCAACATTGTGAACTATAGCTGCCTTGTATCCAGCTCTCTGGGCATTTAAGACCTGTAAGCCACACAAAATACTTACTGGAAAGACTATTGCTTCCAAATACAGCAGCCTATGTGTGCTTTCTGAGATAAGGTACACTTTCACAAAGAGATGAATATGGACATAATTTGCTCTCATAAACAACGTATCAACTTTCAAAGCAAAATCATATCATTATTCTTACACTCATGTAATTATTATTTTAGAAAGCCATTTTAATATTGTCTGCAGACAGACTATTCATATATATTAAAAATATTAAAAATAGAATTAAAAACTTTCTGTGGGTAGTTAAAAATATACTTGATTGTAATTGAAAATAAAGGCACCAACTCACTCTGGTAATATAGAAATTACCATTTGATTGTTCATGAAGTCAGATGAGTAGCATCTTTTCTGTGCTTTAGAGATGTGGAATATCTCACCGGAAAGCCCAGGTATAAGAAGCTTTCTCATGGAAAAGCACAAAATTATAACTACCGGTACAAAACTATTAACATCCTGTGTACCAGTTACATTTCTAATATAGTCTCACCTTTTCATCAATACAAGGAAAACCCAAGGTCCATGTAAATGGCACTTACTGCAGTGACTACAACCAATGTAAACTTAGCTAAGTTACAATTGTTCATCTTGGATATTGCTTTTACTGCATCTACCACAGTATAAAAAACTCCTCGCAAGCTGCAAAACGCTCTTAGAGCACCTTGAGAAACTTCTAGGTTTTATCCCATCACCACTGATTCTCTTCCTATATAGCTAATGACTATATTTCAAACAGCAGAACAATGTTATTGGAAAATGCAGAATGCAGACACCTTGAGAGGAAAAAAGTAAATCCACTTAGAGATGTTAACATACATGCATGGTTGGGAGTTTGGCCAATATTGGCATCACCACAGAAAATATCCATAGTGCATACATAAAGAAATCAAGAAATAGTTATGTACCTGAACTTGTAATTTTCAACACAAAACAGAAGGAGAGAGAGGACTTTCAATTTTTGTTAAAATATGCTTTCTGTCAATCTAGTAGCTGAGCACTCAGTGCTCAGGTGTAGCTGACATAATGCAGTTTAGTCATAGGTAGGTAATTGGTTGGACTTGATGAGATCTGCTTTATCTACCTAGAGATAATAAAATTCTCCCTCCCCTTCATATCAGTATCTATTCCACTGTTAGCCATAGAAATTTTTCTGAAACACCAGTAAATTCTTTGAAACAGAGGGTGGGGGGAAATCAAATCTTACCTTGACATCAAAGTTGCACTCCAGCCTTCGGATTAACACAATAAAAGCACCAGAGGAGTTGTCTCTCAGCGGAGGTGGCGCTATAGGCTCACATGCATTCTCTGGTTTGGAATTTATTAGAAACCCCTAGAAAAAAGGAGCAGAAACAGAAGCTTCATTTTTCTTTAACAAAAAGGTCAGTAGTCAAGTATATGGAAAAAAACCTACATATTTTCATACAATAGCTAAACAAATTCTTATCAGCTCAGTCCTATATCATAGCAAGAATTCTGCTACTTCCCTGACTATGTATTTTGATTTATCAGAATCTTTATGTAAAGAATTAGAAAATTTGAAAGAAAATACAGTTTTTCTAATCCCATCATACTCAGACTTTGCAGTGTAATTCAAGAAAAAAGATGGCATATACTACACTAATATAATGTAACTATTATTCTAAGACATATGGAGACTAAACAAGAAACCAGAAGTCCAATGGCCTAAGAAGTACCAACACAAACTCAGTACTCGCCAATTAACAACAGAACACAAGCAAAGTTTCATGCATGAACCCAGCACTGACCTAGCATACAAAATAGTTGGTTTGCTATGGTAAGCAAAGATCACTCAATAAGCTACAGCTGAAAGCTCTGAGAAGTAGGAAACACTGGCAATATCAACTTTGAAGCAATCACTGAGTTGTTTTTAGGTGGCTGAGCTCTCCACCACTGACAATGTCAGAGTAGAAAATCTCCTAACCTCACGCTTTACATCTGCTGAAAACTTCTCTGGTTTCTCTCACAGGAAACATGCTCACCTGAATATGGGATGTGCTAGCATGAGTTCCACTCCCCAGCGCTGCAGCCAAATCCCTCCAGCCCTCCTCCCCAGTGCCAGAACTACTCTGTAAAGCCACACACTACAGTGCCAGTAGCATATGAGGCACTCTGCACAGCACTGCCTGTCCAAGCTCTGAAGGGAGTGGGCTGGCCCTTTTCCCTTTGGTAGAATGGGCTTGCTTCCTTGGTCAGCTCTCTAGATCACCTGAGAAGGAGCTTCTTGATTAGTTAGATTAACTTTAGTTAATTATTAGGTTGGTATTAACTAGTCGCCCCTTTGTTAAGTCTTTTCATAACAGATTGTGATACCAAACTACAGAAAAATCCAGACTGGACATCCAGAGGAAGTTTTGCCTACCCCTCACATGAAATACCCCTCTTCAGAAAATCACCTTCCTGGGTCCTGATGATACAGCTACAGTGTGACAGAGGCTTTCTAATGCTAATGCAACAAAACAGCATATGGCAGAGGAGTATTCCTACCAGACTTCCAAGTTATCATACAGGTAAAGAGAGGTTAATTGCCCCAAAATAAGAATACAAGTCGTGTGTTTTATGCAAATAAAGATCATGAGAACTTGCACTGCTGAAGAAATTATTGCTAAGAGTCTAGATATATCCTCAGCTTTCAGTTTTTACTGACAGCTTTAGATAAATAGAGATGTCATCACCTATTTAGAAATATATATAATAAATATATAATTACATATCAATGTACAAATTAACGGTTAGTTAAAATATATAAAACATGCTTAGGTTTTTATATACAGTTTATATACACAACATAATACACATACAAAAATATATTATAGTCTATATATGTATATACAGACTATCCTACATACAGTATATATTTATATGAACCATCAGTTTAAATGTACTTTTAATTCTTTATATATAATCTTATACTTTTAATATATGTTATTTATAAAGTTTACTTACAACAGAAAAAAGAAATTTTGTTTTGAGGACTTGAGTTTTGCAATAATATCACTTTTGGCAGAGAAGCTGCACCAGCAGTCTTGTTCTTTGCCAAGTTTGTGGTGACAGGCACAACACTACAAAGTCTGTAACAATCTAAAGCAATAACCACTGATAATTTTAAACTGAGTCGCTGACAGCCAAATGCAGGTTGCTAAGGCTCCCCGATTCACACAGCACACACTACTCCCTGTACGTGGCTCCATGCAAAGCCTTTTCTCAGCTTTAACTAGACAGCCCCTCGGGGAACCGCCTGTACTCTATGTAGGGGTTTTACACAAATCACACAGCACCGGGTCACAGATTAAGGAATGCATCTGCAGAAGCCAAAGGCCAGCTATGCCTGGACCACCCTGTCCTTAATGTTACCATACATTCTTAACTGTCTCTAATCGAGGAGCCATTCAATTAAGCAGCACCTACATTTATGCTTCAGCACCCGTTACTCTAGAATCTGACACACCATGTTTTACAACTTGCATACTAACAAATTTTAATCACAAGCACTTAAAGAGTATACCATTTTCATCCTATTGTAACAATTATCTCAGCACATTTTAAAAAGTAATTAAAATCTTAATGCAAAGAAGTTTTCATGTAATATTCAGGTCTAAAACACCATTTCTACACATGTGATGACATCTACCTTAATTAAGACATACAGCTGTCTAACAGTTAAAAAGGTCAGAATCAAAGCCCCTTATATCTATTTTTGGTGCATTAAATTGGCTCACTACTTGAGTAAATCATTTAATCACCCTCTGATTCTCAATACAGTCAGTAAACAACCACACAGCTTTAACACACCTTCTCACCATGATAACACCCACTGGGCATGGAAATGAAGCCTGCTTGAGGGGAACTGCAGAGAAATTCCTGAGTTACAAGAATCCTTACAGTACTTTATTAGCCTTTGGGATTAAAAGGGCTACATGGAATTAACGAGCGATCCACCTTTTTTTTTTTTTTTTTGCACAGCGGTTACTTTTAACACTGCAACATTAACAATGCTGCAGAGCCAGTTCTTGGGGCCATACAGGCCTACAGACAGAAGCAACATGAAAGCAACTCCCTGCCCTCATGGATTATTCACAGTCTCCATAGAGGTGTATATGATACAAACTTCCTTTCTCCAGAACTTGGAAGGTGGTCTGCCTGAATTTCTGTGTAAGAATTCTAAGTTGTAAAAGCATACACATCTCAGTCATAAACCCTCATACACTGTTCAAAGGGGACAACAAGACAAATAAATCACTGCCACATGACTGATTCCATGTAGCCACTTCCACAGTAAAAAAAAGAAAGGAAGCCTGAACTGCCCATAAGCCCTAAACCACCTGGATGGTCAGACACAGCCTCCTTTCTCACAGACAAGTGCTTCAATTGCTGGAGTGGAACAGAAAATACATTTTATCCAAAATGAACAAACTTACTGACACTGACTGTTCAAATGTGACTCTAAAGGAAACAAATGGTTTCTGTCACTGCAGAGCACCTCAGATCTTCTCTAATACTAGGTGCATTTTACAATTTCATATGGTATATTATGTTTTTCCATGTAAATGAAAATGGGATTAAGAAAATTTTTTAAAAATTAAAAAGCCACATGTATATTTTCTGCTAATTCAACAAATCAGCACTTTCTAGTGCCTTCTCTTTATAGCATTGTGACCAGTTTTCAAGTTATGGTTCAGCATTCCTACCCAACACGCTATTTCAAGAAGTAAAGACACTCTAACAGATAAGTAACAAAAATGTATATGCATATCTGCATTCTCCCCACTTATTGATACAGAGTAAAATAAAAGAGAATGAGTGCAACCCATGCTTGAAGGGGCACTGCAAGAACAAGGAGACTTTCTCACCTTCTATGGGGTATGGATTGCAATTGAAATGAAACCATGTAAGGAGAGGGTGCAGGATCAATCACAATCCCTGCCCTTGACCCCAGTGTTGGGCACAGTACACAAGCACCATGGCAGAGCTGCAGCCCTTGAGCTTCTCCATTCAGCTGCTAGAGCAATGCAACAAGAGTAGCAAACACACAACAGCTTAACTTCCCAAAAAACTGAGCTACAGTTGCTTTACACAGAACACATAATGTGGGCCACATGCAAGGAAATATCTCTTGCCTTGCCACCCTTCACAGCAAAGGGCTTCCCCAACATACAACTGTACAGAGACAATGAATCTGCCAAATAAGTTTTTCAAAAAATTATATCAGCACAAAATTTAGTCTGGCATCCGCTGATTCCAGTGCAAGGTAACTCACATAATGTATCAGTATTGCCATAAAAACCGAGAAAACCGTGGTCTACCAAACTTACCTCAGACTTCCATTATTTACCTATTTTTAATTTATTTGTTAAAAACTTTCAGCAAATTCTCTTTAAGTAGACAAAGATTACCAAAATTCTCTTCTTAGGAGAAGAATCTGCCTATTCATAGACAACATCAGATCCTTTGCACATTTGTTTTGTTTGAGCAGTTGATTAATAATTGCTGTCTTTATTTTTCCTTGGTACTACATTCCTTTGATTTCTATCTTTTTTTAGCTTACAGAGGAAGTGTTCAGCAGATACAGTTCTCTTTATGTATATTCAACACTGAAATTCAATCTAGCACTTCCCAATCAAATCTGTCATTATCCCAAACCCTCTGTGCCCCAGAATGAGTGCCAAAAAGGATTCTGGGGGTTTTATCCCATCCAGCCACTAACTCACTCTCTCACCCACCAGCAGGATCAGGGAGAGAATTGGAAGGGAAGAAGCTAAAGAACTTGTGAGTTGAGAGAAAGACAATTTAATAGGAAAAGCAATAGCCACACACACAAGCAAAGGAAAACAAAGAATTAATTCACTGCTTCCCATGGGCAGCACAGCCTCGTCCAGGAGAGCAGGGCCCCATCACACAAACAGTGACTTGGGAAGACAAACACTATACTCAGAGAGTCCCCCTCCCTTTCTCTTCCTTCACCCCACTTTATGTACTGAGCTCGATGTCATCTGGTCTGGAATATCCCTCTGATGATTCTGGGTCCTCTGTCCTGCTGTGTCTTCTCCCAGCCTCCCACACTCTCCCAACTTCCTCACCAGCATGGCAGGAGGAACAGAAAAGGCCTTGGCTATGCTGGCACTGCCCAGCAACAACAAATTAATCTCTACATTATCACCTGTGTTCAGCCCAAATCCAAAACACAGCTCCATACCAGACACTGAGGAGAAAAACTAGCCCAGGTTAAACCAGCACAATATATATTTATTTCTTTTACCTTCAAGCCTTCTGCTGGTAGTCTGTAGCCAAATCTAGCAGGTAGATCATCAAAAGTCTGGGTTCCATTTTCAAGGTTATACTAAGAGAAAGACATTTTTTAAAAAATTAGGTTTGCAGCAAGACAGAAACAGTTAACATGTATAAACAAAACCTAACATGACTGTGTATTTTTTAGATTAAAATATTTATCACTTAGGACATCTTGTTCATGTCAATGAAATCACTAAATTGCTTATTCCACCTGACTTCTACTCACATGTTAACGTCATTCTTTTCTTACCTATTCTTGTCAAAACAAGAAAGTAAGTAACAGATATTCTGTTGAACTATTTATATGGTAAATTTTTCTTTGTACCGTCTAAAATTCAAATACCATCATATGTGCAGAACAGAAACTACAACCAAACCAAGCGAGCAAAATCTGAAGAGCTGGGATGTTTGGATGTGGAGTTTTCATTAGCTGGTGATGGTTGGTTGGGCATTTTGCCCTGAATTCATTTGTGTACAGGGAAGAATAACTTTTAAGAGGTGCTTTACTGCAGACAAAGAATAGCCTCCATATGCCATCCCTTCCCAATTCCCTGCTATAAATTTAGACTAGTAGCTGAAAACAATCTCTACAGTTTTGTTTTATAATAACTAAGAGCTTTTATTTTAAAACAGAGGAATACTGTAAAAGACCTTAAATCTGTGGAAGCTTTGTTTCCCCTTTCTTTGTTCATCTTCTCTGGCTGTATAACATGCCTGACCAATACAGAATTAATATAGAAAAAAGTGCTAAGTGTATATGTGGTATATTTTTTTCATTTAAAAAAAAGTGCTTCCTGCAAAAGTTGTGAACTCTACAGTTAACTGACTTGAACGTGCATCAGTTGTTTTATTAAACGATTTAGTGAGTCAGAAATGTTTTAGTATTCATCATACGATACAACTGTCACACAGAACAGCCAAGTAAGGATCGTCTTTCCTTCAGAGGGATGATTCCTACGAGTCAGCATAGACAGGGGAGCTCAAACTATAGTTCAGAGAAAAACACTACCATGATCTATCTGAAGCCTTCCAAAGGAGTAATATTTTGAAGGAGCTTTCTTCCCACAGACATTGAGGGGGAAAAGGTAGGAATGGAACCAAATTTCAAGGAAGCTTCTTTGTTCTGTGTAATCAATGTGCGCCACACAATCTCTCCTCCTGACCTTCCACCACAGAGAGGACCAGTGCACTACCTTCTTCAAAATGTCCTGAGCTTCTGCTACTGTCAGTTTTCCCTTGAATTACTTAGCAAGCCCCAGCTTAAGAGTTCAACACAAACCTACTTCTCTTCACCCCTTTTTTACAAAATAACCAATCCTGTCTCATGTGTACATAACAGCACTTTACACAGACATGATCCTCTGAAGCTGCAACTATACGAGAACACAGAAGCATACAACCTCTCCTAAATTAAAAAGGAAAAGAAGAACTTCTTTCCTTGGCAAACCCAAAACTTCCGCCAGAGTTTTGCTAACGAATAGGTAATCATTAAACCGTGAAATCTCTCAAGACTTTAAGAGATCTGTACACCAGCAATTCCATGCGACACAGTGCAAACATTCCCTCTTCTGAGCATCTCTTAAGCATTCCACTGGCTCCTCTGTATAGCAGTTTAGTATCTAGTTCATTTCTTTATTTCTTACTTCAAGATATTCTCAGAATAAATTTGCAACTTCCAAATATCCAAGAATAAGACACTTCATTTTTATATGGAATTATTTTAGAATACTACACACAAAAGCTTAAATAGAAAAAAATCAAACTAAACTTCCAAAAGGCCCTGTTTTCCTTTTTTGATATTGAGGTGGGTTGTTTGTTTTAAATAACTTTTCTAAGAGAGGAAGAAGCAAGAACGAAAGCTAGATTTTTATGAAAAGAGGAAGCACAGCCTTGGTGACAGAGACAAGGGGGGGGGGGGAAGGGAAATCCTGTTTATAGTAGAAAGACAGTTTAAAATTTCACAATAAACTGCTGATGTCAGTGCCATAATAAAGCAATTATCTATCTGCATTGTTTCTTTACATTTTTTATACAAAAAAGTATTTACAGAATAGTAACAACCAGAAAATCCAAATACCATACTATAGTATTCATCAACCCCACTTTACCACAAACTTTTAAGTAATTTTATTTTAAAATTTGTTTCCGAGAGTTTGTCACTCTGTTCTCCAAAACTGATATGACATGAACAACTCTTCTCCATATCAGTGGAACAAGCAGGAGCCTACAGTAATTAAGTTTAATTTTTTCAGCAGTTTAAGCTGAACCCTACAAAGACATTTACAACTTCCTCCTTAAAATGCACAATATGTAAAATCGGTAATAAACAACACAATAACAGCTTTTACCACTGACCTATGTTCATTATACTGTTCATTAACCCGATCATCTCAATTTCTACACACCCAAAATTATTTCCTTAATGATAGCAGATATTTTCAGCTATTTAAAAACTGTATCTAGGTGTAATATACACAAAACCCCTTACTGACAAGGCCTCCAGCCCACACAAATAAATTATACTAGCCATAGAAGATTATTTAATTTATTTATAACCAGTAGCCCTGCAAAATGGTACCCATCACCAAAACTTGAACTGCTGTCTAAACCAAAGCATGAAATTCTTTTAACAGGGTTATAACATGCTACAGAACATTTGGTCAGAGTGGAACTTCGTAAATGACTAAGGGAATTAGGTGCTTTCACTGTCACGGTACCTGAGAGCATACCATCTGTAAACTCACCTGAAAATGTACCATTTATTCTTTATTGAAGTAAACTGGTAATGCAGTTCCATTCCAAGCAACCTGCTACAGCATTTATTGTATTAACTGATTCATTAATAGTATAGTTGAAGAGATGATTCAATTTTATAGAGATTTCATTCATGTAGAAAAACATTATACTTACTGCTAAAATATCTGCCTCCACAGGTAAAAGATTCAGGAAGGCAAATAACTGCACAGTCACAATAGTGTATATCTGAGTGGCAGACAACATCAGCATTCCTATTGACAACAGCATATTTTATTCAATATCTGCAAGAAAAGAATCAGATTCAAGGCACATAACAAATACTTTCCTGTGTCATTTTACAGGACTCTTGGTTATTTAAAACTTTTTTGCTAAAGAAGCATGTAAAATGTTATTCAATGTACACCTTTGAGAAACAAGTAATCTTGTAGTTAAATGATTATTTTAGACGTTCCTTCTGCTAGAAGCATGTTCTTCCATGGGAGGGACTGTATGAATAAACTACAAAAATTGTAAGAGCAAGACTTCAAAAGGCTTTAGGCATCACAAGGCAATGCAAGGGGTACAAAGAAAGGGATGAACATTCACAAGTATATTAATCATCCTTAGACACTTAATTTTACACTTCCCTTCTTCTAGCACAAATCCAAATCAGCAAAATTCCTGCTGTACCTGGAATAATTCCACTAACAGTATGCATTGCAAAAATACACTTGCAAAAGCAATGCAATACCAACTTGAAGGAACTTTAGATTTCTCTCAGGCTTAGCTACATGACTGTGGGCAAGCAATCTCTTAAGAACACAGAAAGCACAAAGTACCTTATTCCCTTTATAAAAGCTCACACCTAAACATGATCAAATTAGAAAACCCAACATTCAGAATTTAAATATCCATGATCCAGTACACCTCATACTCATGAGTACAAAACAAGCACCAATGAAGTGCTACATTCAGCAGGAAATCTAACCACTTTCACTTCTGATTGTAAGAGAATTGTATGGTCCATGGTTGGACGACTAAATCTCACTAGAGATTCTTTCAGTCTCAAAGTAAGAAATTACTGGAAACTACATAAAATAGTCGCAACACAAAAAACCAGAAATGGGTCCATTTCTTGGTCCAACATACCTGTAAGAATGAATTTAAAAAGTGGACAGTATGTGCTTAATGAGATAACTATCCAAACATCTGGATCTCCTCTAACTTCTTTTACTGGAGTAATTAAAAGTACTTCACAAACAGTTCAATTAGGTCATCCAAAACATTTGTTGAAACAATTTTTTGTCAAAAACCTCCAAATTCTGGCTTCTTATATAAATGGTTCCATGTGACTTTGTTTTCATCTGACTGTAGATATTTCTTCTGAAAACTGTCTGTTGACTTAACACTTTCTTTTCCAGAGTCAAAAAACACCTGAAAATTCATGTCCTTCTGACCTATCCTTCATGGGTTTTTCAAGCAAAAAGCATTGTCCCGTGATGTGAGGTTCTCAATGTTAATTAAAGCAAATACCAGAGAGATAGACTTGATTTAAGCTAACATGAAGATAATTAGAGTTCATTATCACTTTTTGGAGGAAACAGCGAATACTTTCAAAAACAGTTCTCATGATTCTAACTTGGTCAGAATCAGATATATGCTTTGTGAAACTTTCAACTGGTTTACAGAAATGAAGTTACTCTCACCAGAAAGAAATGGTAGTGAGTTACAAAATTAAAGAACTTTTATTACTAAATTAAGATTTATCACCTTCTCTCATCAGCCTGCCCTAAAAAAGAGGACATCAGTGAAACTGGAAGGATAAAAAAACCATCATTTCAAAAATACAGCCATTTTTACTATGACAGAAACAACAGTACCCTTGAAGCTATCACAGCACTTTAACCAACACAGTAAATTCAGCACAGAGAAAAGCACCAGAAGACCATTAAGCAAGGTTAGAAAATACCAGAAATAAAGTGGTCCTTGCCAACAAAATGCATATATGGTACAGTCTTCCCTGTCAAAGTCACATACACACAAATTCTTCTAGGCTCAGAATCTGCTTCCTCACATGCAAGCCTAAAGGCCTTACAGTTTCTGAAATTCCATGGTTCTTTGGAAAGCACGCCCCTCAGCTGAGGGAGGCAACTCAGAGCAAACAGAAATGCAAGTGTGTGGAAAAGGGCTATACTGTAAACTACACAAAACAAGTTAAACCTGACTGCAGTAATCTTCTGCACTTTACACCCGATTTGCCAGCGTGTATAGACAAAGTTGTCATTAAATAACTTTGAGCATTTCTTCCCACTCTCCATGCTAGAACTCACAAACCGAACTGAGCCTGAGGTGCTGCATCCCTCTGTCATGGGACTAAACAGGACAAAAATGAGGAGGAGGAAACGTGGGGTGTACTGGACCAGCACAGTTATGAGCAGCAAGACACCCCTGAAATAAACACTCTAAGCACATTTAAGGTAGAGGTCACAAACATGTTACACAGCTCAAGACACACACAAGAACTTTCACAGCTTTTGGCAAATATTCACAAATCAGGCTTCACAAACTACACATAAATATGAAATTTTCAGATATTTACACCTCAATCAACTCAAAATGTGTTACAGAGCAGAATACAACACAAGGCAATTCGATGTTCACACAGTTATGTTCATGTTTCAGCTCTCTCAATAAAATAGCTTTTCCCTCCCACTTTAAAAAAAAACAACTTGTACTGTAGTATGAAACAAACTTAAATTCTATTATTTAAAAATCAAATACAGTTATAAATCTTACGGCAATCACAAAAAAACATATGGACGTACCAAAACTTTGTGACAAATTCCAAATATTTTGGTAGACTAGGCTGCACCTTCCAAAATTTCATAAACAGAGGATGAACAAAAACTATACAGCTAATAACAGTAATCCACATCCTCTAATTCCCCCATATCTGAATTCTTGCATTGTGATGCCATCATATCAATACTTACACAAATCTCCATCTCAGACCTACAACAAAACCAGACAGTGATGCACGCGAAGTAAGATCAGCATTCACATCTGTTAAGACGCAGGAACAACTCCTCTCAATAATTTTCGTGTTTTTACTAAGAACTCGGCTTTCAGCCGGTCATACTCCAGGCTACTCCTTATCCTGCAAACCCAACCAGCAGCTCAGTGGACAGCCAGCCTCAAGAACATCCGGCAGAGACGAAACCAGGGGTCGAGCTTTCACCGGACCGGGAGCGACGCTCGGGGAGCGCTTCAGGGATCTCCGCTCCGCCTTGCTCATCTCCCTCCCGCGGACCCGGGCAGTGCCGGGACCGCGGCCGCTCCAGTCGGGCGCAACCCTGGTTGGGCCTAAGCCGCCCACGGAACCGGGCCCCGCCTCGCCTCTCCAAGGGTGGAGGTGAATAAGCACTGCGCAATGGAGCGCCAGGCCCGTAAGTGCTCAGCCGCCGCACAGCGGAGCGCTCAGGGAGCCTAGCGGCCGCGCCCCAGCGCTCACCTGCGGCCCGGGGGACCCGCCCCGCGCTCACCTGCGGCCCTCGGCCCCGCGGTCCCCGGACGGCCTAGGCCGAAGCCATGGCGCGTTCCGTGCGATCGGCGCCCGCGCCGGAAGTCCCGCCCGCCGCTGCACGATCACGGGCGGTGGCCCGGGACAGCCCATTGGCCAGGTGGGCTGTCACTCAGCTGCGGGGGCGGGTCTGATTCCGCCGGGGGCGTGGCTCCGCATCGTCTCCCGCCCCGCCGCCAGGGGGCGCGCGGAGCCCTCGGGGCCACAGCGGCGCCTCCGGGAGCGCCTCGCACACCTGGGAACAGCTGGGGAACAGCCGGGGAACGGCTGGGAACAGCTGGGAACAGCTGGGGCACACCTGGGAACAGCCGGGGAACAGCCGGGGAACGGCTGGGAACAGCTGGGGTACACCTGGAGAACGGCTGGGGCACACCTGGGAACAGCTGGGCTACACCTGGAGAACGGCTGGGGCACACCTGGGAACAGCTGGGCTACACCTGGAGAACGGCTGGGGCACACCTGGGAACAGGTCCTGCGAGGGCAGGAGGCAGTGCTGCTCTGCAATTCCACGGACGTATGGATGTGTATGTGGCGTTCATATGGCTGGAGGATGTCTTGTCCTAAACAGCAAAACCAAACTCTTGGCCGAGAGAGGAGGAGACAACCGGACTCGACTGGCTTTCACAGGAACTTGTCCCTATTTGCCAGCTATAACACTGCAAATATTTCCATGTAAATATATCTATGGCAATTTATAAGTTAGAAAATTGAAAAAAAAAATTATGCTGGAATGCACAGTATTTCACCTGGGAGTCTTTTCTCGAAACACTGCATCTGCATGTATGATTCTGGAATTTGTAGTCAGAGTCTGAAGCTAAAACTTGACAGTGTTTTAATTGCGTAATTCACTCCATATAAAAAAGCTTACTTCAGTCATTGGGATGGCCTGTGTCCGTGACTGCCAGTCTTGCAGAAAAGTGTAGCATTGTTTGAGCAACAGCTAGTGCTTCCAGGTGGTAACAAAATGCAGTAGCATTTTTTTCCGCTCACATTTTCCAGACGTTCTATTCTAAAAAAAAACCTTTCAAAAGTTGTCCAGCCTTTGTGTTTAACAAAATACACTGTCTGTTAAAGGAAAAACAGTTATGAGAAATTGTTGTACATAATTTTCATAATTTTAATAACTCAGAACTCTGGGGTTTTTTGTTTGGTTGGAGGTTTTTGCTGTTGACTTTATTTAACAAGGAACATGCATTTTGCTGTGGTTTCAGCACACCGGGGCAGCAGCATCAGCGTCTGGGTGGCACAGCACAGCGAGATCTCCACATTACTAGGGCTGTACGTGGAAGTGGGTTTGAACTGCTGCTTGAAGGTGGAACAACAGAATAATCAGGAAGGAAAGGAAACACAAAATTAACCTGTTACCTCACTTCAGCACAGGCCCGTGAGACAGAAGAGCGGCGCCGTTGCAGCAACACGCAACACCTGGGGAGACCCGTCACTCCGTCCGTCTGCGGCGCGCTGTCCCGCAGCTCCCCGGGCCCCGGGACGCCAGCCCGGAGCCGCCGCACCTCGGCCCCGGCCCCGGCCCCGCGCAGGCGCCTGCCGGGCACCGCCCCTTCCCGGCGGTGGTGGCGGAGCCGCGGCGATGCTGCTGGTGCTGTCGGCGGAGCACAGGGCTCATCTGGGCTGTTTGCCGCGGGCCGGCGGCGCAGGTCGGGGCCGCGGGGGTTCCGCGGGCGGGGGGAACTGAGCCGGGCCGGGGCTGCAGCGGGGTCTCCTCTCTCTGTCCTTACAGGCGCTGGCGAGCTGGGGCGCCTGGCGCTGGAGCAGCTGCGGCGGGGAGCGGCACCGCGGGCCTGCGAGACCGCCGCCAGTGAGAGCCGGGCCGGGGGAGCGGGGAGAACGGGGCCGGGCCGGGGGAGCGAGGGGGACGGGGCCGGGCCGGGGGAGCGAGGGGATCGGGCCGGGCTGGGGGAGCGGGAGAACGGGGGCGGCTGGGGGAGCGGGGAGAAACGGGCCGGGCTGGGGGAGCGGGGGAACGGGGCCGGGCTGGGGGAGCGGGGAGAACGGGCCGGGGCGCGGGGAGCGGGGAGAACGGGCGGCCGGGGGAGCTGGGGGAACGGGCGCGGGCTGGGGAGTGCGGGGGGAACGGGGCCGGGCTGGGGGAGGGGGGGGAACGGGGACCGGGCTGGGGAGCGGGGAGAACGGGGCCGGGCCGGGGGAGCGAGGGGGACGGGGCCGGGCCGGGGGGAGCGAGGGGAACGGGGCCGGGCTGGGGGAGCGGGGGGAACGGGGCCGGGCCGGGGGGAACGGGGCCGGGCCGGGGGGAACGGGGCCGACACATACCCTTCTCTGTACCATGGCATAAGAAATTGGTTTTTGTTTTTCTTAGTTTTTTGCTTTTGATGGTTTGGTTTGAGGGGGTCTCTAACATGCTGTACGTTATTATTTGAAGGATGTGAAAACACGGGGTTTTTTTCTCTAAGCTTATTTTGCATGTTAAGCATTGGATAAATTTGCAGCTTTGAGTCTCATTGCTGCAGCAGTTAGCAGGTAAAAAGCACTTTGTGCTTTCTTTAAAGGAAAGTTGAACATTGACGTTGACATCATTCAGCACGGGGTAGAAGGACTAGTGTATCTTCTTACTGAGAGTTCCAAGCTTATGGCAAGTATATATTTTCGTAAGGAATTCAGGGATACACTCAACAGATGTCTTCTGGACACTTACACCTTTAAAAATACTGGTGAATGGGGAAAACATAGCTCAAAAATTTAATGACATGTATTGTTTTAATTTCAGAGAAAGGTGTCTCATGCTGTTGTCTTATTGAAACACTGCGTCTGCATGTATGATTCTGGAATTTGTATTCATTGTCTGAAGCTTAAAACTTGACAACATTTTAATAGTGTCTTTATTACATACAGAGAAGCTTACTTCAGGATTAAGCTCTAAAGAATAAAACTCAACAGTTTGTTGTTCATCTACTGTACAGGATGTGGGCTAGACTAGCCCCCTGTTCAGCATTGCTTTGTCCAATGTGATGAGTTTGAGAGCTTTTTCAGCTCTTGGCATCAAAAGATTGAGTGGGTATAAGCAGATACTAAAGGATTAGTACTTGGGCAATTACTGTTTCCATCAGAAAGACTGGTAACTATTGATATAGTAGAATATTTGAGCAATGACTAACTACATGGAGAATGGATACAGACACAAGGAATGCCAGATTAAACTTGGGCAAGTGTTGCTCCCGAGAGTAGGTAGGGAGGGGATGGAAATGGTGCCCAGCCTTTCTTTGAAACAAGGGGTCTTGACTGACAAGTTACAGTGTACTGTGGTAGCATGTGGTTGGTTACAGACTGTGTTTAGGGGGTGGTGCATTGAAGAGGTACAGTGGCATTTTCTGTGGAGTCAGTAACAGCTTCCCCAGTGCTGGGCCAGGCTGCTGCAGTCAGCACAAAGGCCTGTGAAGCTTCTCCTGCCCTTGGGACAGGAGCCTGAGCATGTGCCTTGTGCCACTCACGTGCGGATCGCTGCT
Organism: Eopsaltria australis; assembly: GCA_034509425.1. NCBI lineage: Eukaryota > Metazoa > Chordata > Aves > Passeriformes > Petroicidae > Eopsaltria > Eopsaltria australis. Next base: position 217,795 of record JAVTVJ010000786.1, on the reverse strand, counting down.
GGGTGTTTGTAGTCTGGTTATCAGTGGCACAGCAGCACCCCGACAAATGGATTCACGCAGCATGTCCTGCCTTGTGACACAACTGAGGTGCTCCCTCATGCTGTGTTTTGACGTTTGATGTAAAGGCTTACATGTGAGGGGGTTGAATGTTCTTTAAAAAAACTGTTCCTGAATCTCATGCACATCTGCAATAATACATCAACATCTGTAAATCCTTTAAAACCTGCATATTTGTTATGTCCGAAGTGTAGAATTGTACTTGGACGTTCCTGCAGGAAAATAACTGCACCATAGCATATGCGATGTTTAGTTACAGTTTTACTTGGTTTTCAAGGAATAATGATTCCACATTAAGGCCTGAATTGTTATTTCTAGATTTCTGAGGTTGACTTCCAAGATTCCATTCATGTTTTGGGATTCTCAGATGAACTGAACAAATCCTTGCTCCAGCTGTACCTTGACAACAGGAAAGAGATCAGGAGCATTCTTGGAGAGCTGGCACCAAGGCTTCCCAGCTACCACAGTCTGGAGTGGAGACTGGATGTGCAGGTGACTTCCCTGATGTTTTTAGTATTCCATCTTTTACTTCACCTTTTTTTATATAATAAAAACCTGCCAAACAATGTATAAATAATTGAGGCAGCAGTACTTCATGAATTCAAAACTGATATGACTTACTTGGTGTCACACAGCCAGTTGTGAGATAAACAGGATATGCAATGATGCAAAGTACTTGTTGCCTGATGAAAATTGAATTCATGGCTCTATTGGTGTTTTTAAAACATTAACATATACTAAACATATTTGGTCTTGATTATCACCTAATTTTCAGAAATATTATGAGAGTATTGATTAAAGTGGATTAGTATTCCTTAATTATAAAACAGAATAAATAGTAGCTTGTGTGTACCTTTAGTGTGGATGAAAAGGGTTTGTGAACAGTTGTCCAGGCAGGTTGTACAAACCTGATGAGAACTGTGAAGTACAAACCTTGATAACCATTGATCATTTCCCTCTTCCCGTCCCACTGAACCCCTCCTGCAGCTTGCAAGCAGAAGTTTGAGACAACAGATCAAGCCTGCTGTGACTATGAAGCTACATCTTAACCAAAACGAAGATCAAACTGCCCAGGTGTTGCAAACTGACCCTGCTACCCTTCTCCACCTTATCCAGCAACTGGAGCAGGCGCTGGGGGAGATGAAGATGAACCACTGCAGAAGAATAGTGCGCAACATGAAATAACCTTGATTCCTCTCTGCCCTCTTACTAAGCAGTTTGTAAAACAACTCAAAATACTGCTCACAAATACATTTTGAGGAAAAATAAACATCTGGATCAGATGAACTGCTTTCCTGTGCCAGGATCTTGAGCCAGTATTTACTGGCTGAATGTCCTCGGCTGCCAGCTTTGCACATCTATATGTGGTGACCTTTTTCACAGAATGATCTTCATATATAGTACATGGCAATTAAATGTGATCAAATGTTACTACTTGGGATTTTTGATTAGTATTTTTTATGCAATTGACCTTTGTTTTCAGGTGAAACACAAGAATAGCTGATACATAGGTGAGTGGTTTCCCTCATTCCTCACTACAGCCATAGTCTGGAACTCAGGGCAGCAAAACAGGAGTTTCAGATACAAGTCTTAGAAACTTTTTGTGTCATCTCATTACTGCCTGATGAATCTGAACATATTTACCTTTTTCTCTCAAATGTTTTTTAAAAATCCAGCTGCTATAGAGCTGACTGGCATCATGGTAAGTGCTGGCAGCCCACACATGGGTCATATCCTGAAGCATGTGCTAACTGAGAAGACGGAGGGTTTTATTTGGATATTCTGAGTAAACTGGTCAGTTGAAAGCAGCTACTGAGAATGCAGAATGTCACTGGAGAGCCTGTATGTTCCTTTGTGTGGTGTGTTGCAATATTTTAGAAGGAAAAGAGGAAAAGCTGCAACACTGAACGGTTTTGTTTCCTTTTACAAAAAATTACCTCAATTGAGGATGGTCAAAGGTAAACTTTGAAGCTGGGTGAAACTGAGAGAAACTCAAGCTCTGACAGTAATCCACAAACAGACTCAAGGAGAATGGGAAGGAGAAAGATCCTTTACACCAAGCATCTTTCTTTTAAATTGTACCTTTCAGTTTGTTTTGGGGGAAGTACTGAGCCTGGAAAAACACCTGCTCGGCAGCAGGATTTGGGCTTAATGATTGGAAAGGCAGATTTGCCTTTAGGTGAGGTTGGAACTGGTCTATATCTCTGCAAGTTCTCACTTCTCCGTCTTCACAGCATCCAGGGCAGCTATTGAGGGCTTTGCACTCACACCCCGCTGGTGAGTGTGGCTGCAGGGCAAGCGGTGCTGGCTGCCAGTGCCTCTGTGGGGCAGCTGAGGCTGGGGACTGAAAAGGCCCAGAGATTCTGGTAAAACAGGAATTCATCCATGGAGATGGAATTTTTGATTTTGTTGTAAACTCTCAAATTAAAGGTGGCATATAAAGCTACATTTAATGTATCTTCTCTAATTAATTTGCATTTGCTTTATTGAAACCCTTGAACATGACAAGGAGACTACAAAGCATTTTTTACAAGCTACTAAAAAAATGTTACATTGCTACTTTTAACCCATTTTATTTTTACAGGCTTTTAAAAATCTATTACTGTTCCATTGTGTTCTTTGTTCTCCATTATTTAGTTCAGAGGTGTCATGGGGTAATTGCTGTTAAAAATTCCCGGTGTAAAAAGAGGAGGTGGGGTCGGAAATGAGGTAGCCAGCATAAACTCCGCCTACCTAAAAAACTCATAAAAACCAGGAAAGCACGTGAAGAACTTTTAGGTTTCCAGTTCGCAGAGGAAAGACGCTTCTTTCCTCCCCTCCGCACCAACTGGGTAAGGTCTCTCCAAGCCACACGGCCTGGGGCTGCCAACCCGCATGGTCTGGGGGGGAGGGGGAGGAGAGAGAGAGAGAGAGAGAACTCAAGCTGCTTCATCTTGCTGTCCTTGGCTAAAGAACTTCACCAGCTCTGTTTGTCTAGCCTGGGCCAGGCCAGTTTGCCCCCCCTCTGTGGCACGGCCCAGCGGGAAGAGGGTTTGGGGTCGGGCCCCATGGACCTCGGGAGGGCCCCGCCCGGTTAGGTCCACAGCAAACTCAGCACGGGAGAGGGACAGAGGGAGCTCGGACTGAGCCCCTCCCGCAGCTCGGGTGCAGCTCCCGCCGGGCAGCCCCACACACACTCTGGCATGGAAGGGGGCTTGAACCAGCCCCTGCAGCACAGGCGCGGTCCCGCCGGGCTCCTGCGATTCAAACGCGGCTTAGATGGGAGCCAGCATGGACGGGCTCCTTTCCTTCTGTTCGGGCACGGACTTAACAACGCTCAAACTACGTGACTATTGTCCAGCCAAAAGACAAATTAGCTGTTCCTTTTCTAATATTAAAATGAGACTTTAAGGGCATTCATTTCCCCCTCCCACACAGAAAGAGCACAAGGATGAAGGCACCTACGAAAAGTACAACATAGAAACTTTAAGTTAATAAATATAATTAAGCTTATTTTCAAAGAAGGAAGAGATGAGGAGTGCTTTAATGCTGAAAGTTCTTTTGTAAAAACATGTTGATAAAGTTAGCTGTAATACACCCTGGAATATATGAATAATGATCTAAAGAAGGTGAGAAAAAGAGAATGTAACGTTCTAAGTTATAAGCAGTAGACTGAGACTTTTGTGTATTAAGATTTTTTTCTTTCCTTGCCCCAGGAAAACAGTAGAAGAAGACTTGTGTTGCTGATAATAAAGTAAGGGGATGTTGTTGTCACTGTAATAAGAACATTTGCTCTCAAAAAAACCCACCTCAATGATCATCATACGTCCATTAGTGTGGCCCTGGGAAAGCTACTGAAATGGGAAGGGGTCTGGAAAAGAAAATGCCTCCCTTCAAAGAGAAAATTGCTTACTAGAAAGCTAATAACCATAGAAACTGTGTTTCCTATGAGAGTCAACATGATAAAACAAAAGAAAGCTTCTCTCTGTATATAAATTAAGAAAACTGTTTTGTTCCAGAGGTGGTAGATTAACTATAAGTTAAAGTGTTACCTTTTGTATAGTCGGCGAGAAAAAAAAATAAGAAAGGTTGAGGAGGGGAAAAGAGTGTTCTAAAGAGTTTGGTGTTGATGTCTGATTATTATTCCTATTTTAAGTCTGTTAATAAAATTCCTTTTTGTATTCCTTAAAGTATAAGCCTGCTTTTGCCTACTATTAATCCTTATCTCACAACAAAATCAAATAATCTAGACTACAAAATTAATGTTCATACGTAATTTTGATCCCCAAACCTCTAAACCACAACAAGAGGAACACAAGTTCTCTGTTCCTACATGGATATTCACAGATGGACATGGAGCACCCAGCTGTAGTTACTGCCTGCTCAGAGTCTCCTTGCACAGAGCAAATCCAAAGCAGAGGCAGAACCATGCCAGGCTGCGCTGTGTGCTGGTCACTTGGTTACCCAAAAAGAACAAGGCCTGCCCAGGGACCCTGTGTGTGTGACATCACACATGCTATTTCACCTACGTAGGCTTTCTCAGAAAAATGTTCATTTATGAAGAGCTTTGACATGGAGCAGTGATGGATTTAGATTAAAAATTACATGTGGCATTATTTCTTTAACTCGTTAGATGCTCATCATATAAGGGTACTTTTTAAAGTGCGCTTGTATCTTCAGAGCTGTTTGCTTGGGTTTTCATTGAAGTAGAGATTGAACTTGCTGCTAGAAAATTCACAACAAATAGGATAAATTCAAAGTACTGGGCTTCATAAATCCATCAGATGAACGCAAAACCTCTGTACTATTCAAAAACATTTGAACAGCGTGTGAAATTGAGATAATGTTACTGTCTTTTTTTTATTTTTACAATGTACAATCTTGCAATAAGAACAAAGAAACAATGATAAGGAGCTTTCTATGTTACGTTTGTGATTTGATTCCCTTATCACCCCATTGTCATGTAAGTGTTCTTGTCTTCCACTGACTTGAATATAGTGAGTCACTTCCCCTAAAAGCTGGTGGTCATATTTTTTTGTCCAAAGAAGGAAGTTACTATTTCTAAACAAAGACTAATGACAACAATACTATGAAAATTTATTTTTACAGTTCTAATCACTTCCAAATTATTAAAGGAAAATGCTTTAGCCTACACCAAGTGGTACAATAGCAGATAATTGTATTATTCAGTAAAAAGTGCAGCTGAAATACATCTTGTTGAAGAAGACAGTTCTAATTGTAATAAATGTGGCTTAGGTTTAGGACAGATGTGTACATACTCACCCATAAGATGCCATGCTTATGAAAGTGGTCTAATTAACATAGATGAGATGCCCCATGCATGGGACTGTCAGAGCCTTCCCTTGAATGAACATGTCACCTGGAAAGGAATGGAACAGATAGAGTGTGTGATTTGTCTTTACTCAAAGATACAGAGCCCTGGAAGCAAAAAAAAAAGCTCTTTTAAAGGCTGTATGAAAAATCACTCATGTTCAGATCATTATCTGTGCAATAACCACATGCACACACCCCCAGAATCTCATCTGCAAAGGATTTAAATAAGGATAGTGCAGGAAAGAATAAAAGATATGTAATGTCTACATAGCCCTGGAGCAGGTGCTGTGATTAGCACTGCTCTTTGGGCTTGTTGCAGCAAGGAACCCCGTATGAAGCAGTAGAAGAATGGTACAAAAATTCTTTGGGAAGGGAAACATAAAGAAGTCTCAGGAATACTGGGTTTCCTGACCAGAAATACAGTATATTTTGGGAAAAATAACAAAAACCCAAAAACCCTCAAAACAATAACAACAAAACCGCCAGACTCCCACAAAAACAAAGAACAACAAAACAAACCTCAAGAAGATCTGCCAAGCCAATGGAAATACGAACAGGAAATGTGATGAAATGGAACTGACAAGGAATATTTGTTGAAGCAAAGCCATCAGGAAATGCACAGGATCTGTTTCACAGAGCTAGCTGTAGTTCATGTCCAGGCTTAAACCACAACTCTGAGAATCTGCATAACCAACATTATATGTAACAATAATCTGAGGGACAAAGATGGTTCAGTCACGCCTACATTCTCCACTAGAGAAGCCAAATGCACTTTAGAGAAGCTCATGCTTCTTTTAAAGAAATAAGGAATAAAGTTCAGAAAAAATTACTTACTTAAGATTTTTCTAGTGTAGATTCTGATTACTGAGGAGGGTGTATTCTTACCGATCAGCATAGCCTGGAATCTGTCCAAAATGCAGAAATAAAATAACAAAATGCATTACTAAAATAAAGCCGTGTTTGATTAGCCAATGCGTGATATCTCTATGTATGTAGTCATAAAAACACTGGATGCTTCCCTCTGTAAAAAACAACACTAAAGTTGGAAAGGGAACAGTATTATTATTTATAGACATAGCTACTGAATTTAAACAAGTTTTGGTCACATCGCCATTCAAAAGTTATTCCAAGTGCACCAAAAAATGAGACAAGATTAAAACAGCAATTGTATTTATTAATTATAGAAAACCTCAGGTATGCATTTTGATGACAACTCATGATGAAACCTGATGACAGGTTTCTAGTATAGGCTCAACCAAGGACAGCTGACTGAATGGGCACTCAGCAGAGATCCACAAAGCATCACGCCTGCATTTGAAACTGCCCCTATGGACAGTGAGCTGGAAGGACTTATGATACAGCTCTGCACAGGACTCGTACTTGCCAGCAAAGGGCCAAACCCTATCCAAACCAAAGCGAAGTTGTTGCTGTCCATGTCACTACTTAATGTCACGCTTCATTCCTCCCCGATCGCCATAGCATCACAAATCACGCAATTAAACTTGTACGTGAACTAATTTAAGCATAATTTTGCTTCTAGAAATTAGTACCACCCATTAACTTTCTGAACAACGGTTTTGGAGCAAAGCTCGTTAGCTTGGCAGAGACAAAGCGCTCCGAAGGTTCCCCGGGCACCACCAGCTGGAGCTGGAGCTGGGGCTGGGCCGGGGCAGCCGCTCCACGCGGGGTCCCGGCGGCGCAGAGAGCGGCCCACGGCCCGGCTGAGAGCGGCACAGCGACGGCGACGAGAGAGGGGGTGAGGGCGGGGCGGCCTTCAGGGCCGTCCCGTGCCCAAAGTTACCGCGGCAGTTGCATAACTGTGGGCGGGGCGGCGCGGGGGCCGGGCTGGAGCCACCGGCACTGCCCCCGTCCCGCCGCTGCCCGGCCCGGGGGAGGGCGCCGCGCTGCCCGGGGGCCGCCCGTCCGTGCGGGACACCGGCGCGGCTGCCGGGTGCGCAGAGGCACCGTCCGCCCGCCTCGCCTGGTCCGCTCCCGGCGAGCCCGCTCACTCCGGAGGACCCGTCCTCGGCGGCGGCCCGGCACCGGGGCCGGCCCCGGCCACCGCCCGCCCCGGGACGGCTGCGCCCGCCGTCGGGCCAGAGGGGCGGACAATGAACCCCGCGGCCGCGGCCCCGCCGCCGGGGCAGCAGGTAATCCATGTCACGCAGGACCTGGACACGGAGCTGGAGGCGCTCTTCAACGCGGTGATGAACCCCAGGCCCAGCTCCTGGCGTAAGAAGATCCTGCCCGAGTCCTTCTTCAGGGAACCCGACTCGGGCTCGCACTCGCGGCAGTCGAGCACGGATTCGGGCGGGCCCCCGCCGCGCCTGCCGCCCGTGCACGTCCGCTCGCACTCCTCGCCCGCCTCGCTGCCCGGCGCGGGCGCGGCGCCGCAGCACGGGCACCTCCGGCAGCGCTCCTGTGATGTCACGGACGAGCGGCCGCTGCCGCCGGGCTGGGAGATGGCTCTCACGCAGACCGGGCAGCGCTACTTCCTCAAGTGAGTGCGGCGGGGGACGCGGCCGGGGCCCGCAGAGGTTGCGGGGCGCTCGCTGGGCGGGAGCTGCGCCGTGAGGCGGCGGGGTGGCCTCCGGGTCCGAGGTGTACGCGACATTGCGGGGGCGAAATCTCTTCCCGGTGGGAAGAGAGGGACGAGGGAGAGCCTGGGGTGCTTCCGGAGCCGGGCAGAAGTTCTGCCGTACCTGTTGATAACGCATTTCTTTCCTGCTTGGCCACACGTCCAAGATTCTGAAACTTACATTTTTTGAAAGTAAGTTCAATAACAGTTATTCCTGGGAGTTTCTGGAACGTGGGAGCCGAGCTCTGCGTGTCCATGACGTGTCGGAGGGAGAAGGGGCTGGGGATGGGTGCGAGCTGCCCGGCCCGGCTCCGGCCGCTGTGTGTCTAAAGCATCCCTCCCTGTCTGCGGGGACACGGCCGGAGACCGCCTTGTTCTAGGGACAGATTTTAGAAGTGTGGTAACACAACTGAAAATACCTCTTCTGGCCAGTCATTTTAGCCAGAGTGTTTTATGTATGACATTTGACTTTTGATTCAAAGCCGTTTAATAGGCCTGAAAATACAAAATAGCTGTAATAAATGGTGAGGCAACAGTGCTTTGTTTTGGTAGATTCTGTAAGTCAGCTACAGATTCATTGCAAACTGAGTCGCACTGCATAAACTTGGTAAATAAGATAAAATGTTTACTAATGAAATAAAACATTTACTGATGAAGCATCTACCTGAGATTATTGAGAGAGTTAAACTGCCAGGACTTCAGGGCATCATTTACTTGCTCGCTGCAGCCTTCTTCGTCAGAAGAGTAAAATCTTGAGTTCACATTAAGCCATGTGTGGGTATTCAGCCATCATAAATGTAATACAGACAATGTGTGAGTGGGAAAAAGAGACAAAACTGTTTAGAAAAGTGAAAAAAGTAATAATCTACTTGATTGTACAGTGATTTCTTTGCCTCATGGGTTTGGAATCTCTAATGGATTACTCAAGAACCCAGTCTCCGAATGACTGCAGAGTTTAGATTTTTTGCCTTTTGTCACACTCAGCTACCAGCAAAGCATGTAAATACCTTTCTGCATGTCACTGTATATCATTTATGAGACTGTGTGCATATTTCCCAGCGTCCAAACTTATAAGTTTGTTATTAATCTGGTTTATCACCTAAATGAGAAGATCACGTGTCTCTACACTTTGCATGTATTTTTCTCAATAGAACCTACAGAGAAGTAGCTGACTGACAGGAGCACTGTAACAGACCATTCATAAATAATTCTTCAGTATAAATTCTTGCTAGGGTTTAGCCAGGGGGTGTTTTCAGATATCTCTGGCTACAAATTGCATAATATAATCTTTGTCTGCTCTGTGTTTTTTGACTAATATCAAAATGAGCTCCTGTGGTTTTACCTTCCTGTCATGCATTTCTGACCTAGAGACAGTTTTCCAAGTTGATGGTTTCTTGTTGCTGAGGCAAAAAAGACAAAGCATTTAGCAAATAAAAAGCATAGGTAAAAACTCAAAGTGTTTTTAATTTTTTTTTTCAAATCCTGTCAACAGTAGTACTCTGGTTAACAGCACCCTTTTTAATATAAAATACAATATTCATTGTGCATGTAATTTGTTACCTAAGTTAATACTTGTTTTGTTTCCCCAGTTTTATTCGTCCTACAGAACTTCTCTTGTTTATAAAAAAAATTAATTGGAATAATGCATTTCTTTATACCTTTAATGTATTTTTTTATACCCCAATGCTCTGGGGAGTAATATTTAGCTATAAAATGCTCACATATGAATTACGTATTTTACAAATAGTATAATATTCTTCAGGTGAAAATACAATTTAAGATTGATCATGAAAAGTAGCATTTAAAGCTGTGTGCAATAAAATAATAGAGGATTTGAGTTAGGTGATGTGCTAAAAATCATATTTGACAAACTAGGCATATAAGGTCACATTTCCCTATATTTAAAGGAAAAAAAAGCCAGTGCTTTCCAGCATAACAGTAAAGATTTGTGTCTTGGCATTAGCAAAAAAAAAAAAAATTGAGAAACCAGTTAAGAGTAAATAGACAAATTAGGTCCTATTAAAACCTTTATTATTTGTTGAAGTTTAGAATGCAATTTGTTGCATTAAGACATATTTTCAATAATTATTTAGCAGAAGTATTAGTGTGAGTTTCAATGAACAGTGAGCTCACCTTGTTGACAGGGAACCAGCTACAGCTTGAAGCAGTTGCACTCCTGCATGTCAGTTCCTGCAGAAATTTTCTGGCTGTGACTGGAAGAAACATAAGTAGCCTGGGGACCACTCCACCCTGTAATTAAATACCAAACTGCACAAGTGGGGCTGGAAAACAGGCTAATGAACACGCACTTGCAGCAATGTTATCTAAAGCATTTTTCTGTGTGAGCATGTGTGGAAAAAAATATGTGATTTATTTCTGATAAAAAGCATTTCTGTAGAGACAGGCTAACTGCTCTTATGCCTGTGAGTGGGGAATGTCAGTTGCATATTGATCCACACGCTGGGCTGTCTTTCAGTAATATGTTTCACGTATTGCTTTGTACCAGTTTGGGTTTAGGTGGTACAGTCTCATATTTCAAATGGAGGCTGAGAGTTTAATATTTTCTCAGTGTGTGCAGAGAGCTTCTTGGTCAGACTCTCATAAACAGATTTGTGAAACTTTTGCCACTGTTATCTTTATCGCTGTTATTTTTAAAATGTTACTGTAAACATTTGCCATACCAGGGCATATTTGCCAGTAAGTTCTGCTCAAGGGTAAGAAGGCTAATTACTTACAATATTTCATTTACTCAAAATGTTCGGATTTTTTCTTACTGGTTTCTGTTGTAGAGCTTGATTTAACACATGGTCAGTTTTATATAACTGAGCATGTTCAGCAGGACAGCAGAAGAGTAATATAAATAATATCAATACTATAGAAAGTAATACCAATTCAATGAAAAGCTTTTTTCCTGAGAATGACAAAAGAAATAGTACTAAGATAGTTGAACTGCTGAAGTGATTTTCTAATATGATCTTTCCTTGAAAAGCATTTGTGTTAATTCTGTAGAGACTGTTGTTATTTTACACTGGTGTTTTGCTTGGTGCTGAACAGCATTCATCATAGAGAAACTTTTCCGTCTTGGGAATGCAGTTACACAGCTGGAAGTGGGGGAGGAGATGGGCAGTACTTGAGGAGGTAACTCAGTTAAGTTCTGGTAAGAAGGTGGAAAGCACTAACATCTTTGTAGTACTTGTCTGCACTGTTGTCCCACAGGTATGACCACAGTCACACTTGGCGTGGTGGATGTCCTACAAGGGGGGCTCGTGTGGCTTTGGCTTTCCTTGGTCCTGGCAGGAGAGTGGTGCAAGGCAAGAGGCCGTGCATCCCTGCTGGCTTTAGTGTCAGGCAGTAGAGAGAGACATTTCACAGATCCGTGCGGCTTTTGGAGCATTTAGTCCTCACCTTAAGGGAATTGCTTTGTTCCCTGTTTCCAGTGACTATTCCTATGGGACTTACAGCCTGCACTGTTCCCCTTGCCAGCATCCCTTTATTAAAAATAAATTATAATGTGCTAGACAGTACCAAGATGTATTACTGCCAGTGGCTTTTATCTGGAATTGTTGAGTGCATTAAAGAGTTCTTAACAGGCAGGAAAGCTGTGAAACACCACCAAGGTATAATTGTCAGAAATTCAACTATAGCTCACGTTTATAACTCGTTTTAGAGATACGTAGGAAATTCTGAGATTGGAATGCACACATCAAAACTAGATTTTCAAGCTATAATTGACAGCATTAGGGATCTGTCTGATTGCTTCTTTAACTGGTGTCCAGAGCTCAAGTGCTGATTTAATGATGATGATGTCAGAGTTCCACTTATAAAACTAGGAAGGATCCATGAGCTACTGTTTCTTCTCTGAATTTGGCAGCAGAAACAGCTACAGAGTTTCTGATGAAGGCTGGTATTTATTCATTTTCTGATCCATGATGGTGTCTTTCCATGATGAACAGACTGGTGTTTTCAGAATCTAAAAATCATGTCATCAGTGGTGCTTAAAAGAATTTGGTGGTTAATGTGGAGCTTAATAAAATCTGAGGACAGAAGCAGATAGGGAATAAAATTGCTTGAGGAACACATTTGATTTGCAGGACATGATCCAGTTCCCTCTCCTATTGAGTTTTATGAGTTAGGATACAAGCTACATTTTAGAATTGACTGTAAAGCATCAGGGAAGAAAGCTTTAAGCAAGACTGCACTGACCCTAGAAGCATTTACAAGAAGGGTTTCCTTTGAGGAGATATTTAATAAACTTTTTGTAAAGGGCTGCCTAGAAGCAGAATCTGAATTTTGGTGTATGCATTTCTAAATTATTTAAGGAGTCAGTGATAACCATCCTGTACAGAGTACTGTGTTGATTTAGAATTTGATAGATTGGGCTAATGTACACTTTTAAGATAATAAATTAATAATGTACATGCAGAATTACTGGCTTCATGAAATTTGTCTTAAGTTTGTCCTTTAGTCATAGTGTTAAACCCAAAGTCCTGGAGTATTTGTTCATTAATGGATGATAACTCTCATACATTGATCTCATTAGATGAGCTGAAAATACAATTGCTTTATGCATTAATGATTAGGAAATAGTATCAATTAGCATATTCTTAGAAAGATATATATAGAATTGATACAGGTGTTAATTAAGAATGCTACCATGAAAACTGGACTTTCTTCTGAAACCATCTGAAAGGGTTTTGTCTTTACTAATGGTTTGGGTTGTGCAAAGAAAGAAAATGAATAGTAGGTTTATTTTTATCATTTTTGTGAGCTGTTATAGCCAACATGTAAAAGTTGGTCTGCCTGGCTATCTTTACTCCGTAATTAGTAAATGACAGAGTGGAGAGCTGTCTGCTTCTGAAGGTTATGGATGCGTTCAACTTTGAACAGGCTTGGCAATATAGAATCTATAAAGTCTTCCTTTCCAGCTTTTTGCTGTTTGCTCCTTCAGATAATGTTGGAAGAGTCAGTGGTTGGGATTTGGCTTGTTTCCTTTTGGATGCTTTGGCTGAAGTTGGAGATTCTGTCTTTTTGATGTGGAGGCCTATTACAGGACAAGAGCTTCTTTGTAACAGAGTGTTCGGTGCTCAGGGGCTTTGCTTGATTGGCAGATAAAAACTCTATCAAAGCAATTAAATCCAAAGGAAATGTCATGTGGGCTGAATTTCAACACACAGACTTGTGGCATTTTCCCTCTTCATTTAGGGAGAGAAGTCAGCATGATGTAGGGTAGAAGTATTTTGCGGGTTTCTGTTTGTTTGCTTGTGGATCTTTTCTTTGATTAACTCAAAATCCAGACCTAGAGAACTCTTCAAGAATGGAAAACGTGGGAACACTGCGCTGTCCTGCAGTTTTCCCTACCTATGACTCTTCTAAAGGCAGATGTGATGGAAGCTGCACTGCAGAGACAGATACAGACTTGCTAAGAGACTTGAGCAGAGTGTGTTGTGTTAAAACTGAAATAATTGCTTAGAGAGTCACCAGAAAATAATGCAATATAAAGGGAGATGTGAGAGTGGAGTTGGCCGCTCACGTGTCCTCATGATTCTCCGTGTGCATTGGCAGTCACAGCACAAGCACAGCAGCAGCAGAGCTGCAGGTTCAGACACAGCTTTTCCTGCAGTGACTTGTTTCTCTGATCATATGTCTGCTGACCCCTCACTGTTTGCATGGTCAAAACGCTCCTTTTTGTTTATTGTGTATTGATCTGTCCCTGATAATTTTTGGATGCATTATTCTGACAGTCTTCCAGGTTTGAGAATAGCAGGATGCTTCCATGGTACATCTGAGTTTTTTTCTTGTACCACAAGTAATCCTTTTTTTCTACCTGTGATCAATTTTCCTAGTCTGTTTACTGCTATTGTTTTTATTAAATGTTCTATGTTCCTGTATTTCAATGACAGGTTGATGAGCAAAGGTGTGAACATTACAAAATGTAGTAATAGTCCTCGGTCAAGCAATTCTTGAAGTTGTATTAAAGTGCTTTGTTTCCAAAACCAAAAATAGCATTTGAACTGTGAGCCTTAAATTTTGTGTGGACTTTTAAAGAAGTTCTTGAAACTTCTTGATTGATGTATTTTCTTAGTCTTCACTGGCACTGTGAGGCCCCTGAGTACAGCAGCATCTGAGCAGAAGGAAGTAGGAATCATTGGGAAGCTGACCTAGGCTGAAGGAAACAGCAGTGGGTTCCTGTTGTGCTGCCGAGTGTGGCTCTTCAGAAATCACGTAATTTCAGTGCCTTCTTTTCTGGGCTTCATTTCAGCCTCTCTTCTTGTCCATGAAAATCCTTCTGTGTATTGAAACAGGCAGTGTACTGTAATAAATCTTAAATATTGCTTCATGGAAGTTGTTTCTTACACTGCAAGCTTATACCCTTTTGTGTTCCCATGGATCAGCTCAGACTTTAATCACCAAAATATCATAAGCAGTTGCTGGTGATTCCTCAAAATCCCTGAAAAGAATGCAGATTGCTCTTTAAATACACTTCTGCTGCTGGCTTGTTTACAAAAATTAGCTATAGTTTGTACAAACGACAGCAACTCCCCAAACACTTTTGGAGATAGAACACACAGAGGAATATACAAGGAAGGCACCTTACCCAGCTGGAGTCTGTTAGATTTTCAGACTACATTTCCAAAGGTCTCTTCACCTGATAAAATCATCTGGCCAATATGGGTTTGAAGTCGCCTTTTTAAAAAAAGAATGGAAGAAAAAAAGAACAAAATTGATGTGTCGGGTGTTGTTTGCTTGCCTAAGCAGCCTTTTGTAATCTTAACGTAAAAATGCCAAAGTTATTCTCAGAATTTTCTTAAAATCCTGTATTTTCAAATGCTTCAGGAATAAAAGTGGTTTCCATTTGAGAAAGGCTTTGGATTGTCTGGTTAGTCAGGCTGTTTGGACAAAAGCAGCTTTTCTAATTTTGACATGTGCTCCATATGGTTTCTCTCAGAGCACACAGGCAGTTCCATCGTGTGGATGCCCATCTCTGCAGCCTCCTGCCAGTGCCCTCTCCTGCATTGGGTGTCTCTGGACTCAAACAAAGCAGGCTTTGCCTCAGGAAATTAGTGCAGCGTGTGCTGTGTGGGCATCATCATGCAGCTCTTTGGGGAACGTAGAAAAGGTCAGCCTTTTGGAGCTGACAAGCAGAATTTAGTGTGGGAATTCTTCACAAAAGGTTTCTTTATTTCACATTTGATTTTGATACTGCATTTCCCATTTCGTATTTTACTCATGCTGCTGTATGTGTTTAAACAGAAATATAAGTGCTTTTGCTTCAGAGATTGGGAAAAATATTTTTTGCAAGTGAAGCAAAATTAATAATGAAGAAAAGATGATGAAAATAAATGCCTACTGTTACTTAAAATTTAATTTCTGAAGGTATAAAGCAGACTGAATTGTATTGGCACATGTCAAAACTGAGGGTTTGATGTGAGTGAAGTTAATGTGAAAATTGTGGACCAGATTTTCATTTTAAATAAATGTGTGTCTGTGCAGGCAGCAGGAGGGGTACAGTGATGCCAGTGATTCTCACCATCCCTTCACACTGCAGAGGATATCCCAATGCTTTGACAGCCATTCCTTTGATGGAGACTTTTCCAGTCATAGGATGGTATTTTCATAGATGCTGCCCTTGCTGTGTCTCAGCCCTGACATTACCAATAGTAGGTTATAATATTAGATAAAGCTTAATTTTTATTAGAGATGCTGGAGGGCCCTAGTTCTTTATTCATGTTTTATAGCTGGCTTTTTGATTTTTGTCTGTTACTGGAAGACTTTATGGCAATGGAAAATCAATGAAATTATGCTACTGCAAGACAGCAGACAGTGTAAAACTTAATAACTAGAGTAAATCAGATTTCTGTGAGACTATTTACAACTTACTGAAAGCACAACAGTAAATAATTTATATTTAAAAGAAATTAAGGTTTTGTTAAAGATTCAGCACTGAGCCTAGTCATTAAAGGCATGTATGTTTTCAAAGCTAGGAGAGATCCTGGTTTGAGATTTGTGACTTTATAAAAACCTTAGCAATTTTAGTCTATAAGTTGTAAATGAAAAAATAGCTCTTGCTATTTACTAATACTCACCCAAATATATGAAGAAATATTATTTTAAGCCATCATCTGCAGTGACTGGATGATTCACGTTACAGTGTTTATTTTATTTCTGTGATAGTCTTTCTTTGAGGACAGAGGGAAGATCTAACTTTGATTCCATAAACTCCGTGTAGTGTGTATCTCGTGAATTATTTGGCAAATTTGCCATGATGTTCCATTGCCAAATATCTGGAAGACGTGTGGTGCTGCCATAGCAGGTCCCTGTTTTGTGTTGCAGCATGGGAGTGAGTGAGCAGTCTGTGGCAACAGAAGTGGTTTCAGGTGCTGTACATTCTAGAAAGCAACTCCTGTGTTGATTTTCTTGTCAAATAATTGCCAAAATTTAGGCATTGGAATGATCCTGGTGTTCTTGCTGTGCATTTCTAGTCAAATACTGCTCAAAACATTCATTAAATTTTGAGGTTTTCATATGGGTTTTTTTAGCACTTATGACAGATGTTTCTTGTAGCAAAGAGTAGGACAATAAAGGGTGAAAGAGAAGTGTAAGTTTGCAGATAAAACAAATGGGGGTGCAGTTAAGACACAGGAGCTCTGTCAGTTTCCATTTGTGCTGCTTTTCCTGCAGATACAGGCATATGTTTGCATTTATTCGAGTAGTTTGGTGGTACTGCCTGGTTTGCTTTACTAAAAGCATGCCTTCTACTGAGGATATTGTCTCATGAACATTTCCTTTTTCTGTCAGGATGGCTTCTACTGGAACAATATTTTCAGTGGTCTTTTTTTATCTTAGAGAAACAAATGTCTGATTCATTTTTCTAGAGAAAACAGGAAGCTGTGAAGGAGACAGACTGGAAAAGAAATGCATACTGTTACTTTAAATGTAATTTCTAATGGTTTAAAGCAAACTGGAAGTAATTCTTTGTTAGATTCGAAGGGGGTGATTTGAAAGAAAGATCATGGATGTGAAGTTTTCTTGCCAAAAAGTTATGGAAAAAAGTGCCTTCATGTTTTAATGCAGTCTGCATGCACAAAATAGGCAGTTTTTCACAATTGGTTATGAAGAGTTTTGTGTTTAATTCATTTGTTTGGAATGTTTTTATAAAAAGTGAGCTGTAATGAAGATTAATAGCAAACATTTTAAATAAGCATAAGCAGTTGATGACAACATTGGTTTTTAATATATTTTGTAATGGATTGTTAGTCCAGTGCAAAAATATTTGGACTATATTTTAGCATATTGATTTCCAGTGGTTGCAGCTGGACTGCAGGAAGCTGATCAGCATTCAAGACTGATAGAGTCCTTCACTGTGTGATGGAGGAGTGCAGCATTTGGTCTCTATTGCCACACTTTGTCTTTGCTCTTGGTAAGCCAGGAACTTTTAATACTAACTGTGATCCGGAGCTGGTTGAATCTGGCTGAGTCCCAGAGGTATTTAATTGGAAGATGCTAAGTGAGTGGAATATTATTTATCATTATAACAGACTTACAGGATCTCTATAGAACTGTTACTAAAATTGGTGGATATAAGCCATTATTTTTCCTTTGTAGTTCTGAGAGTCACCTTTAACAGATCCATTCCTTTGTAGCATGTCACAATGATCAAAATAGTGGCTTTTTTTGTTGATGTGACATTTGTGATTGGTGGAATGACTAGACTGTGTCTTAATCCTTAATCTGTTATTAAGATAATTGTACTTTCACTTCATGCTTATTATTTAAAGTAATTTAAAGCAATCTAAAGCAATTTAAAGTAATCTAAAGCAAGAGGATGATCTATTTAAATATGAGTGAGGCTTACATACTTATTCTTCAGTTCACACAGCTGGTTTGACCTTTCTTTTCTATATGAGGTCAAACCTCAGATATTTGGGTTAACAGTGCCATGAAAAGGGCTACAAATTTAAATGTGGGGTTGATAAATTACATACTTCCTGCTGCTTAATTTGGTCCAGATTTTAGTTCCATGTGCTTTATTGCTTTATTGTAAGCACTGACTGACAGAGCCTTCTGTGAAAATAACAGGTAAACAATATCTTTGGTATTGGAAAATATTGTGACATTGGAAATAAAAAAAAAAACCAAACCAAACCAGGTATAGTGCTTGAACCCAGTGGATGAGTAAGATGAGAGCAGATTTTTGGGGAAATGTAGAAGATAATTTCCCCCCTCCTCCTGGGGTTCAGTTGGCACAGGCCCCCAGGCTGCTCTCGGGTTCCTGATGCTCTGGCTCTCACTTGGGTTTTGCTTCTGGTGGCAGTCGTGGAGAGAAGGGGCTGGAAAGTGGCTGCTGCTCTTGCTCTGCTCTGGCCCTGGCACAGAGGGTGGTCAGTGAGACAGGGACCAGCTCTGTCTGGTTCTCTGTTCTGGGTCATTTTGTGTGAGAACAAAGACAGCTGCACAAAGCTCTGTCACAACAGCAATACCAGGACCCTCTGACTTCATCTGTGCTGGAGTTGTGGCTTTAGGGGCACCAATCTGATGTGCAGCTTGAGTTGTATCCAAGAAAAAAGACTCTCTGATTTTGTTTTGGCTGAGGTGAGCTGAACTGAAAATGAGAACACAGGATGATCGCTCTCACCACTCAGGCCATAATCTGATTATTTTCATTATTGTGAATTATGAAGCTGTCAACGTATAGTTAAATTTTACCAGCTAAATTTTTAAATAGGACTGCTTTATTACTCTCCCCTGAACTCAGTATACCAATAAAACATCACAGATTCTCATTAAGATGAGAAAACACCTTGCAGGTCATATCTTAATTTGCATTCTCACAAAGTTTCTTTTGCCTCCTAGTGGTTTATTTTTGGTCAGAGGTTCATTTTCACTTACTGTTTGACTTTGGGTGTTATAAAATCTTTGGCCTCTTTGGAAAGACCATGAAGGATGTTAAGGCGTTGAATAATAATAAAATAGAGTCCAGCAAACCATTTGTGATGTGAAATTGTAAAGGAGGGCAGAGGTTCTGGATTTGTGCAGCTTGGAGAGGAGGAGGCTGAGGGGTGACCTCCTGCTGTCTGTGAGTTCTTCATGGAGGGAGCAGAGGGAGGTGCTGGGTACTTCTCCCCATCCCCTGGGATAGGACACAAGGGCTTGGCTGAAAGCTGGGATGGGGAAGCTCAGACTGGACACCAGGCTAAAGCTCTTCACTGAGAGGGCAGTCAGACACTGGAACGAGATCCCCAGGGAAGTGGCCCCAAGCCCATTGTTGGTCAAAAAGTGTTTGCATGACTCTCAGATAGCTGGTTTAGCTTGTAGGTTGCCTTCTGTGGAGTCAGGAGTTGGACTGGTTGATCCTCGTGGGTCACTTCCAACTCAGGACATTACATGTTTCTATTAAATAATTCTACATTTATTTAATAAGAAGTCCAGTTGAAATACAGGGAGACTGTTTTCCAGGTAAGAAGCTGGTCTGAAGTATTTCATTCCTACTCAATTTTAAAAATCAGATTTTAGGTACCAGACCTTAAATGGTGTATTAGGAAATTTTACAGCACTTATGACACTGCCTTTTGAATTATATTTTTCAGTCAGTGTCAGGATTTTTTGTAGCTATGATACAACATTTTCATATTAAAAAAGTCACACCTTTTCTGAGGGTAGCTGACATTTTTCTCCAACCCCTCCATACACACACACATCCCACATCACTCCCCAGTCAAATTTGTATTTGTTAGCCAGCTTAAATGTCTAGGCTAAACATCTAAATATTGCCTGATCAGTCTCTCTCTTGCATTCCTAAATAAATAGATTTGGGGACTGCATCTGACTTGCTAATAATATGTGTAATTTGTGCTGCCTCCATTTCACAGCCTTATTCCTTTTGAATACAGCAATGTATTCCTGTGACATGTGCCCATCTTCTCATACCAGGAATCCTCAGACATGTGTTCCTTGCACCCCATTAGAAATCAGTAAGATGGAGCTACATCCGATATTTTTATACTTTATTCTGTGCTTGTCCACATTTGTACTTAAATCTTAAAAATACTTCTTTTCAAATAGATTGTGTTTGGTTGGAATATTACTGCAGTGTCAGAAATGACAGAAATTCCTTATGTTCAGCTAAATCTTACTTGAAATTCTGGTCTCATTTTAAAGTGCTTATGTACAGAGAGCACCAGTGCAGAACTGTCACCCTTCCTAAGCTCAGGTCAACTGTCAGCTTTGAGATACCATTTCTTTATTTTGGAGATGTTTTGTTTGAGAAAAGACTTGGTCTTTTAACCAGCTCCTGCTTTTCATCTGTTTTTCATGGCAAATGATCACATTTCCCAACCATTTGCAAACAGTGACTGTCTGGCAGGATTTCCTGGATACACATTAGTTTTGAGATTGTAAAAGGTCAACTTTCTGAACTCCAGTGATTAGCGTGGTTATTTGTCCTGCCTTTTCTTCCATGGGAGCTAATCAGCTCATATGGAAGGTAGGGATGAGGTCCAAGAAAAATTCATCTGCTTGCTAATCACCTCCACCATGAATCAGAAAGAAAAAAATAATCCAAGTAGGACATCTCCTGACCTTTGTGTACTAAAATTTTCTGAACAGCTGGAACCAATATGTTTGGAGTCAGAGTTTTGTAAGAAACTTCTGAAAAAGTTATTCATAACCTGATCCCATTTTTGTCTATTAGAGTGAGGTACTGAGGCCCTTGCAGCACATAACTCCTAAGTTGAAGTTGTGTGAACAGAGGGCAGTGGATAATTAGTGCTGACTGTGAAAAGAACCATTTCTTTTAGACCTTTTTCTTATACTCTAAGCTGACCTTCAAAATTAAAAGTAAGGGGGTAATAAAAACAGGTAAACCAACAGATGTTTATAGAAATTTGACCAATTTTAATTTGTTTCTTGTGATTCCACTGGAAGAAGTTATGGGGTTTTTCTCATGTGCATATGCCATGTAAGAGATTGAAACCATGGAAATTTTTCAATGTTGTGAGGGAACCCTCTAAATGGATAGCAGGGAGTAGTAGAGAAGATGCTGATGTTGATAAAAGACAGGTTTTTATCATTACTTGCATAGAACCATCAGACCTTTCTTCAGGCCCTGAAAGTGAGGACTGTGTTTGAATATCAGAAGTCCTAATGGATTTCTTAATCTTATAGGGAAGAGGAAAGAGCCATGCTCCACATCCCTTAGCTCCAGCAGTTGAGTTTGGTTGATTGCTTTTCTTTTCCTCACCTTCTGAGGACTTAAAAAGAGGGCGACATTCTGTTCTACCTTTTGTCTGTTAAGAATTGTGTATCTCCTGGATTGTCTCTTGTCCTTACTGTATTCTCAGTAGTGATTAAATGGTCCAAATGGAGGAAGTAAGATAAGTCCTGATGCATTCAAGGTCATGGTTGTCTCAGCATACATTTAAGTGAAGCAGATTTTCTCTCATTGAATTTATTTTTCAGAGGAAATGCCAAAGGCATCCTGATAGCTGCTTTCTCTGCCTGTGGTGTCTGGAACTTTTGTTCTGCTGTATGAATGAGATCTGAAAGTTTTGGATTTGTAGGGTTGGGACTGGAGGGGAATGACGGGCAGCTTGGTTTGCTGCTTTTTGGATAGATGTGGATTCTCACCCCCTCTGGTGTCTGTAAGAATGTCCCCAGTGCCACTGCAGCTGTGTCAGTAGAGATGCTGTGTGGAAGTTTTTTTAGACCTTGCAGAATTGCTTGGCCAGTACAACTCCATCAAGTGATCACGTGTTCATGTCCTTACATACATACTGCACATGATAAAAGAAATTTGTAGTGTTCATTTAACTTTAAACACGTAGGTTTGAAACCATGGTTCTTACAATTCTGTGATTAATCTGCACCATATAACACTTAAAAGGATAGCAGGGACCAAAAACCAGAATTTGTGGTTGGGTAAAAATAGAAGTGTCATGCATTGAATCATGGGCAAGTGAATAAAACTTCAGTATTTACAGGTACCAGTCACAAAGTTGTTCCTGATGATATTTTGATAACAAATTATTTTCTAAAATACTGAGAGATTTGAGTGGCTTGATATTTTAAATAATTCTAGCTACCTCATAACCACTATTGAGGTAGATAAATACAGACCCAAAGCAATTTTATTCATCTAAATAGTCATGTCTGTGATATACTGAATGAAATTTGTTGCCTAAAAATTATTTTTTGTTGGTTATGTTGTAACTAAATCATAGGAGGAAATGCTTTTCATATGCTCTTTGGCAGACTAAAGTCTTACTTACAAGATGTAAATCTTTGTCTGAAGAGTTAGGGATTTGGGTCATTGAGGGGAAAAAATTTAGTATCTAGTTTGGCTCTGAGTGTCTGTTGTGCTGTAGCTACTGGCATTCATATTAAAATATAAATATTGCTGTCTGTGAAGTTCAGAGAACAGAAGTTATTTTGACCTTTTTGGAGCTTAATAAATGTACTGACCTGAAAGCCGAGGTTGTGAGAATGATCTCTGACTGCAAGCTGCAGTACCAGGAACCGCTTTGCACAAATGTGTGTATTTTGAGCCAGTGTTTAGTTTCTAGTGAAGGAGGATTGTCTGTTTGGGAAAGCTATTCCTCAAACCAATCTGTGTTATTGTTTGGAAATCCTGACCAAGCAGTTCAAAAGCTTGTCACAGGAAAAAGTTAGAACAACTGCTGTGCATTTGTAGAAAGAAATTCTAGAGACTGTGGTAACACTATTTTGTTTTCTTTTGAAGAAATGCTGTTCTCTGTATGATTTCAAAATCAGAAGGTAGGCAGGATTGCAGATGGGCCTATTTAGGAAGTAGAAAATAGTTTTATTTCTGCAACAAAAACCTTTTACAGAAGTGTATTTGAATATATTGCTATGATCTGAAACTCTTGACAAGTTATTCTTCAAATTACAAATTGAACACGGTGCATAATTGTTAGTTAAATGGCAAAATAGTGTCTTATTGGTATTATGGTAATTAATTCAACCCTCTAAATTCTCGGATTTAAATGGCACCAGTACTGGAATTTTTTTTTTTGTTTGTTTGTTTGGGGTTTTTTTTTGTTTTGTTTTTGTTCGTGAACGTACCAAAATGCACAATGCCCTGGAAACACTAATGGTGATTTTCTGACAGACTCAGAAAGCAAAACATGAGATAAAAATCTAGATTACAGAGGAGAATTCTGGGACTAAATTCTGCAGAGTCATACATTTCTCTGCCTCTGGCCAGTGCAGTAGAATATAACGTTAAGTCTTTTTTCTATAACTTCCAAGGGATTTTGTATCCTGTTTTGTTCTGGGTTGTTTTTCTATCCTACCATCTGTTCTTGCCTGGGGAAGATTTTCATTGTGTCCTTACAAGGGGACTCTGCGTAGTTGAAGGGGGAGTTTTTTTTTGTGTATTAATGCCTACTAGAATGCAGAATATGTTAAAATAATAACAGCTTGTCTAGAAATGCCATCTTGGTAGTCAAAGAGTGTTGATTAAGTTGGGCCACTTCTCCCATTTTTGTTACAAGACAGCACCAATTTATATTTTATGTATGCAAACCCTGATTGTTCATAAATATGGTTCCTTTTGACATGGCTTTTACACTGGTAAAGCAAGGCATTCACAACACAGCCTGGTGATAGCCCTCTAGCTCAAGCAGAGGACAGACCTTTCATTCTGTAACCTGTTCAACAATTTCAGAAACTGCATGTGTCTGAAAATGTCATGTATCTCTCACAAAAGAATGCTTTGTCTTCAGATTGCTACATTTTCCCCAAAATAAAATAAACATGGCTTTAATAAAATCATTAATATGTCTCTTTAAATATGAGTGCTACAGGCACTCCTCAAGTAAACAAATGCATTAATGCTATTATATATTGTATACATTAAAAAAACCCTAAGAATGTTCTATATAATAGCTTCATTCAGTACCTTTTTTTCTTTCTCTCAAGAATTGGGATTTCATCCAAATTCTAAAGGTTAAGTTGTCAATAGAACTCAAAGGGTGTTTTGTTTCCATTTGTATAACTAGTTTAATGTTTTCTAAGGCCTCCATGTACGCCAACAATGGAATCAGTCAGTTACAGGGGAGCTTAGCAGGACATTCTCAAAGTTCTCTTCACAGCAGCAAATTATGCTGAAACTAATTCAGGAAAAGAGCAACTCTCTTCACTGAAGAAGTTACTTAGCATAGTGTAATAAATATTCAAACACAGATGTAATGTTCCAGCTTCAAGATCAGAGATGATGATGAACATGCAGCAGGAGAACAAAGTCCATGGTTCAATCAGTTTAATAATTACATTGTGGTTCCTTGTTAAAGCTTCATGTAATTTTCATGAAACATTATTGGTGTCTGAAAAAGCAAGTGCCATGAATTTGATTAGCTAAAACCTGTGAGTTGGAGTTCTGCTGATCTCACTGAACTCCCACAGTAACAATTAGCTGAACTATTGAATGTTATTAATTTCTACACTCTAAAGGAAAGTGATTGAGAAATATTGGATTTTATATTTGTGTGCTTTTAGTGATATAAGGAGTGTTTATATTCTTTTTCTTTCCACCTGTTTAACAACAGAAATGGAATCAGGAGCATGCAGCTTTAAGCTGTGCCACCCAATAGCTATTTTCGTTTCACATGTGTATACTGCATGCGAGACCTTTGCAAAATATTATTAACATTTTGGCTTTGCAAAAGGCAAGATTTTGTCCATTCCTTATGAACAGTGAGTAATGTTGGCATATAGTTAAATTGCTGAGGCAGCTGTTGTGACTGAGCCACCGATTGTTTTGAGGTGTCCTTGGGGGCACCTCGAGTGCTTTGCAACAGCTGTGGGCACACAGTGGCTCCACCAGGTTCCTCTGAAGTGCCAGCAAATGCTTTGGACGTGCCTGAGGAATAGGCAAAATTCTTCCTTTACAGAGATAGAAGTTCTTCATGCTACAGACTTAGTACAGCATGTGTCTTTTGATGTCTGATTTTGGTATGAAATGAAAACACTGCTGTAGATTTTTGTTAACCTCTCCCATTTTTCCCTCCTCTGTCAGAAATCACACAACCAGAACTGGCTGTGAAATAGGCTGACACTGTCCCAGCCATCTCACAGCTGATGCTGTCCTGGCTGCAGGGCACTGCTGAGAGCAGTGGCCTGACCCTGTCCTCCTCTTTCCAAATCTCTTTCTCCATTTTCTTCACTTGGGGCTGCAGGCTCAGGCAGATCAATCTGTTAATCTAGCTGAAACAATCAGCAAGATTTGTTTCTGCAAATTTGCCAAGCTGACTGAGGTGTCCATCCTTGTCACCTTGGCACTACAGGCTGTTGGCAGGAGCAGCTGCCCTGAGGCTCTACTGTGACCTTGGAGCCACAGGCAAGTGGGTTGTAATAGCCCTCTAGCTCAAGGGTTGTGACACAGTCTGCAGGGTTCAGCTGGGACCTTAAACTGCCTCCTGCATAGTTTGTCATTTAGAATGCAGAAAAATAGAAGAGACTTTAAACTTGGTTTTATTTGTAACAGCCCAAGTGCCCTTTGGTCTGCCCTAGACATTTGGAAACATCAAGAAATCTCAACATTTTGAGGCACCTGTGGTAAATCGCAGGACATATGCTGTAGCTATCTGATTTTCAACGTATTGTCCCTTGAAAGGAGCATCTTACCCGTTTGTCAAGTTGTATCTTCACCAGGTAGCTTAAAGAAAGGCCCTAGTCCTTCATCTTCTTTTCATCTGTTTTAGTGCTTGCTGAAAAAAGTAGATTTTTATCTCCATACAATTGCATGAAAGGGTGTATGTATTTGAAAGTAAGAACCCCCTCAACCTACACTAACACCCCCGCTGCCCCCCCATCCCTCCCTGTAATTTGTAATATGCACAGACTCATAGTGGTAGCTGAAGTCATTGGAAGCTGTTTTGAACACAAAAGCAATATGTATTCTATAGATTCAGGGGCTAGATGTTTCAAAATACTCCCTGAAAACACTGAATACTACTAAATATGTTGTACCCCTGATCTGTAGAATGGGGATAACCTTGCAAAACCAAATAGAGGTGTCTGAAGTTGCACTGTAATGATTTTCTCATTATCTCTTAAGGATAGTTTATTACACTTGTCCCTGAAATGGAGTTTGAAAATTTTGCAGTAGGTGTGGGATGAAACTGCATGTTAGTTAAAGAAAATACTTCATAGCACATCAGAAACAGAGGCTTTGAAGAGTAAAATGCACTTAGTGAGTAAGACAGGTACTCTGGAAAAAGCCTGTGATTAGATAACTGTGGTATCACAATGCATGGCCGCAAGGGAGTGAAGAGAAGCTAGCACTGTGTTTGCTGTGTTCCTCGTGTTAAACTTTCCACATTCCTTTTTTTTGGGGGGGAGGGGGTAATGTGAATATAAGCTGAAAAAAAGTCTGAGACAACTGTCAGCCTAATGACATTGATGCTTTGTCTGCACAGTCTGGCATGTAAACTGTTGATGCCAATCAAGAATTTTCTCCAAACGTTTTCTGTGTGGGTTCATGCCAGTGTGAAGCTTATTGTCTTTAGCAGGATGCGATTCAGATAATAATTTAACTCAGTCCCATTTCCACTTAAGTTTGAATTTAACAGAGCTATAAACAAGTGACAAGCCATAAAAATTGGGCTGTCCTTCTGAACTTGCAGGATTCTCAAGCATTTGTAAGAGAAGTGACTGTCTGTTGTGTGTTTGAAGGTAGCTCCTACATCACGGGGACTGCTGCAGCCTACTTAGAGAGCTACAGTTATCAAATGCACAGGCGAATGCATGACATTAGGACATGGTGCTGTACTATCTGTTAAGTCTTTTCATGTTGTGATGAGAGCAGAACTTGACTTTTGAAATTTTCCAGTCTATGGTGAGAGAAGGGGAAAAGCAGCATGGCAAAGGAAGACATCCAGCTGCATCTAAGGACAGAACTCTGTATTCATGCAGTTGTTGGACCACATCCTGCCTTTCCCAGGAAGAAGCATTCACGAATTCTCTTTCAATATGCAGGAAAACACATAGCATGTGTACAGGCTTTTTTATAAGAGGTAATCTAAAATGTTTCTCACTTACTTTTTTCTAATGAACAATAAATTCCTCCTGCTTTTAGGATGAGAAGGATGACAGTAACAGGAGTGCATCCCCAGGTGTGCAGAGCCAGCAAGTGCTGGCACAAGGTGACCTTGGTGGGACAGTGCAGAGGGTGACAGGCTGTGCACGCTCTGGCAGCGGCTGCTCCTTGTTGTGGCACTCCCAGCCAATCCTCCCACCAGCTTCAACAGCTGCCATGAGCTGCTGTGAAGTACTGCCTAATTATAGCATTTTCTTGAGCCTCTTGATCCCCTTCGGAGATTCCTGGCCCTACCCTTGGCCAAATTCACCACCTAAAGGCAAGGCACTCGTGGAGGTGTGACAGTGGCACCACTGCTGCTGCCATCCTTAGGGAGGAGGTGGTGTTTCTGTGGTGAGAAATGGGTTTGGGGGTTCCTAAATGTCCCAATAAATGTAACTACTGCTGGTAAGCATTTAAAAATACTAAATTGTGAGTTATATTTTGCCTAAACCAGTATTTTTATTTTTTTGTACAAATGGGTATCATCTTTCTCCTGCTGAAGTTTCCTAGGAACAGACACGAGACCTGGAAATAATTTTGCAGTGTGTGAGGGAAGTAAGATCAAAGGTTCTCATAGGAAAAAAAGTTTATTTTTATATGGACAGTATTTTTTTCCCTAATTGTTACACAGAACTAAGTACTTGTGCACTTTTTTTTTTGCTTACCTTAAAGGTGTAAAATTATAATTCTGAAAGTCACTTCATGAGATTTTTTTTTCCGTGGATGAATTGGAACCTTGTGACTTTACTATTTTTTTTAAATAAATGAAGTCTCTACTAAGTAGATTTCATTTCTTTAGATTGTAGCAATTGTTTTTGAATTCCCTGTTTAATGACAAAGAATATCGTGGTCTTTCCTTTCACATTTATTTATTTGTATGGTGTAAAAGATCCCTGGTAGTTGACAAACTGTAGTGGGCTGATGGTGACCCGATGACAGGCACCCACCAAAGCCACTCTCACTCCTCTCTGCAGCTGGACAGGGGAGAGAAAATATAGCAAAGGGTTCATGGGTTGAAATAAGGACCAGAGAGATCACTCATCAAATACCATTGAGGGCAAAACAGGCTCTAATTTGAGATATGCACTGAATTTGTTACTAACAAAATCGGAGTGGGATTATGAGAAGTAAAACAAAACCTTAAAAACACTTTTTCCCCCCTCCCTCCTTCCCACCTCTACCTCCTACCCCAGGGGTGGGGGACAGGGCATGGGGGCTGTGGTCAGTTCATCCCCTGTGCCCTCTCCTGCTGCTCAGGGACAGGAGTCGTTCCCCTGCTGCACCCTGGGGTCCCTCCCATGGGAGAGTTCTCCAGAACTTTTCCAATGTAAGTCCATCTCACAAGCAGCAATTCTCTGCAAACTGCTGCCACATGAGTCTGTCCCACAGGCAGCATTCCTCCTCAAACTGCAGCGTGGGTCACTCTTCCACAGGGTGCAGTCCTTTGATGACAGCCTCGGCTCCAGCCTGGGCTCCCCTCTCCATGGACCTCACACAATCACAGCCTCCTCTCAGGCATCTGCCTGCTCTGGCATGGGGCTCCTCCATGGGATCTCTGCATGCCCATGGATCTCCACAGGGTGCAGAACAGCTGCTACACCATGGTCTTCACCACAAGCTGCAGAGGAATCTCAGCTCCAGTGCCTGGTACATGTCCTGTCCCTCCTCCCCTGACCCTGATGTCTGCATAGTTGTTTTTCTCACCCCATTCCTCTCTGGCTGCAATTACAACTGCCCCATAACTTCTTTTTCCTTTCTTCTTAAATCTGTTATCCCAGAAGTGTTACTACCATTTCTGACTGGCCCAGCCTCGGCCAGAGGCACATCAGGCTTTGGAGCCACCAGGGGTCGGCTCTGCTGGACATGGAGGAAGCATCCAGCAGCTTCCACAGAAGCCACCCCTGTAGCCCCCCTGCTACCAGAACCAGGCCATGCAAACCCGATAGAGGGACTTTGAGAGACCTTTCCTGGGTTTTCTTTTATAGCCCCGTTTGATAGTGCAATGTCATACATACACACAAATTCCATCAATTTCTGTGAGAATTAGACGGGCACATAGGGTAATTGTTTCAAAAGATAAAAATCATTCCCATTCATATCTTACGTTTTCCTCACCTGTGACTGTAAGACATAAAGATCACATAAAAAAGAATACTAGAGCTAAGGTTTTTAAGAAGTAGATGATACTAGACTTTTAGAGATGCCCAGGATTCTGTGAGGTTGTACACAGTTCCCCTTTTGCTGCTGCATCCTGCATGGTGGTGGTTACTGGAATAGTGTGAGGCTTGGCTCTGGCTGTAGTTTTACCAGAAATTGCACTGCAGTACCCTGAGCAAGCTCAGACAATAGGCTCTGAGGTAATTTTCTTAAATTTAAAAAACTTCCCATCTGTATAAAGGCGTATCTGCCACATCACACAGCGTCAGAGCAGTGTGAATGGCCTCTTGACTTCCAATACACTTTCTTTCTGTGCTGTTCTTGTTTACAGGGAGCAGAGGGACAGAGAAAAGGTTGGGCAATGCTTTGGCTCTGCTGCAGGAGATGTAAACAGATTTCCCAATGTTTGGCTTTGGCGGTGCAGGCGGAAGGAGGCTGGAGGTGCTCCAGAGGCTCATAGTGAGTCAGATGAGGGCTCTGCATGCTGTGAGTCACAGCTTCCCACTCTGTACAGCTTCACTTTGATGTGGCTCAGGCGCAAAATCCACACTCAGTCCCTGTGTTAAGCCCTGATAAAGGACCCCAAAAAAGCTCAACACTGTTAGTCAAACTCCATGTTTGTGTTAGTTCAGGTGACAGTGCACTTACAGAATAATCAGTTCGTCCTTCTCAGTTCCCCTGCAACCTTTTTAGATGAGTTGCTCTGAATTTCCTACTACGAGAAGAAAAAGAAGATCTGGAAATAGAACCCACTGAGATACATTGTTTGTTGGAGTGAGTACAAGCAGAAAGAGAACTGGTGTCCCTCATGCTGTTGCTTTCTGATTTAAACTCCCTGAGATGTCTTGGCATAGTGGAAGTCACGGATTAGAGCCTTGCAGTTACAAAATGCAGGACAAAGCAGCGGCAGAAATTCAGAGGAACATTGACGTTTCAAAGCGGGAGACTGACACCCAAACAGGAGCCATATAACAAAAGCCTGAGGTACAACAGGTGGAATAGAATCCTGAAGTTCGAGTAAAATACTTAGATCTGAGCTTTGGTTTGATTTTTCTTTAATGAGGGTCCACTTTTGGGGTACAATTTGCCACTTGCTGAATTGGGGCACTGCAGGACTTTATGGGTGGGAATGCCATGATCTGAGCAGGTTGGAGAAGCAGTTATGGTAGCATGTTCTCTGTCCTGTTTGTCAGATTCTTGTGTATCTCATTTGAGTTGTAAATACGTAACTTTCCCAGATTTTATTGGAACATGTAAAGTTCTTGTTTGCATATGGAGACCCATGATGCAGAAATAGAAGCTAAAATGGACATCTCTGCTTTCCTGCTCTGCTTGTTTATGAATGAAGACCTTGCTGAGAAATGGCCTGCTCTGATATTAGAATTTATAATAATAAGAGATGCAAAAATTGCTTATGAAAAATGTGAAAGTGAGAATGGATTTTGGGGCTGCTTTGTCATATGTTTGAATATGCCTCAAATAAGAGTCTTATAAAAGCAAGTCATAAAAGTTCTTTACTTATCTACATAGTTCTATTTCAGTATTATAGATGAGGCAAGATACTGTTAAAGTTTGAGGCTCTTTGACTTCATGCACGATATTCAAGAATTCTTATACTTGAAATGTAAGAGTAAAGAGGAAAAAAGCAAACATTTAATAAAGATTTACAATGAGGGGAGAATAAAGTGTTTTAATCCTAGAGAGAAGCAATGGTGAGTGGTTTCATTATGAATTATAATAAACA
This sequence comes from Eopsaltria australis, assembly GCA_034509425.1. Lineage (NCBI taxonomy): Eukaryota > Metazoa > Chordata > Aves > Passeriformes > Petroicidae > Eopsaltria > Eopsaltria australis. The sequence goes on along the minus strand of JAVTVJ010000786.1, from coordinate 186,850 downwards.
AATACTCTAGAAGCTGTGAAGAAAGGAAGTGATTCAGCAGTTTGAGGCTGAGTAACATTCTCGTGAAAGTGTGATCTTCAGTTTGAGAATTGTACATGAAATGCAAAATATTATGAAAATGGCTACAGACTACATAAAGATGTCACATTTTTCTATTCTTTAAAAATTGGTCTAGGTTCTTTTCCTTTTTCTCTGCTTGTAATTCACACTGTTTTGGTAATGCCTGTGATGTGCATTACAGTATAGACTGAAACTTGGTTCTGAAATTGTCTGGTGATCAGCTGGGTGTGGAGTGGTGGCACAGTGTGAGCAGTGGTGGCTGTGCCACTAGAGTCAGCAAAAGCAATGCCAGGTTCAGGATGGAACTCAGCAAAGATTTTAAAGTGTTCTTTTGTGAAAGTTGGATTGAAATGGTTTTCCAGACACAGAGTGTTTAAATTTTTATGCCTCTTGTTGTGTTCTTAAAGACTTATCTCTATGTAACAAAAAAACTGATAGAGGAGACCCCATTCAAGTACAGACAGTAACCTGGTTAATTGGTTGGGCTTGGAGACAGGCAGGTAGATACCAGACTCTTGATTACTTTAACATAGTTCCTTTTTCATTTCTTGTTTCAAATAGAATTACATGCTCATCCTTAAAATGCTTGTCCTATTAAGTTTCTTACAAAACAGTTGCATTTCAGTGTGAAGTTTCAACAAAACCACAGTTCTTTCATCACTGAATTCTGTGGCCAAAAATATTTTACAGTGATCATTGTTACAGTTACCTTGCTGTAAAATTTGTGTATTTGCGTGCAACTCCACTGTTTTCAGGGTAATACTTGTACATGAGAGTTTGCATACTGAGATGGTAGGTATGTTAACTACATTGCAATAAAAACTCCTAGTGCCTTTACAGAGAAATTGGTGATTACACGTGAGTCATGAGGCTGTAATCTGCCTGGTTTGGTAGTGGGGATATATGCTGGTATTCTTGGAGACGTACAGAGACTCGTTTTCATGGTGTGGAAAGCAACAAATCAGTTGGATTTGGCAAGACAATCACTTGTCTTTTCAACGCTCAGCAAAATGACTATTGCTGAGTGAGGTATGGCCATATATTGAGTATGTAAAAAAAGACTGGTAGGAAAGGAGTAATCAACTTTTGGACAATTAAATAATCTGAAGATGAGTGTGTATTACAGATTTTCACTATGACAATAGAATTTACCAGTTGTTCAAGTAAAAGTAATTATTCAGCAGTAGAAAAAAAGAAGTTAGAACAGCAGGGGCAGAAGATCAGATGAAAAAGTAAACAACCAGATGTTAGATAATTTCAAGTGAGTGACGGTGAGGTGACAAGGGCAGACATGGAATAAGAAAAACAAATAGGACTTTCATGACATTATGCTTACCTGTTTATATAACATACCAGGTATTTTATGTTAAGCTTGTATCTTTTCTTTCTCAGTCACATAGAAAAGATTACAACATGGCAAGATCCTCGAAAACCTATGAACCAGCCACTGAATCACCTTAGTCACCATCCTGCAGCTACATCCACCCCGGCGCCGCAGAGGTCCGTGGCAATGTCTCAGCCAAATCTCAGTGAGTACTAGTTGGCATCTCTCTAGTGAAAACACAAAAGAGATAGGAGACATACCTCCTAATTGGTTTGTCAAAGTAATTTTTGGTTCAAGAAGGTGGCTCTGATTCTTATTTCAGACCTAACAGTATGTTCTCCCCTTCATTTACTTAATTTTCCTCTCTGTAGACTTGGCAGCAAGTGAATTTGTACTGTTTGAGGTGACGTTCTAGCACCTTATGTTCTATTTTAGAGCCTTCATGGCTTTTTGGTGTATTGTTAGACACAGAAAAATAAGTTCTGTCTGAGCTTTTCTGTTCTGAGATGGTATAAAACCCCCACAAGCCCCGTATGGTGTCCAGGCTGTTGGATAACCTGTTCACAGTTAGCCCTGTGTTTCTTCAGGTCAGAAGGTGTAGCTGGTTTGCTTGTTAGTTTGTTTATGGTGGTGGGGCTTCTGCACAGTGAGGTTCTGCACTGGAAGCAACTTGCAAAATACTAAAAAGTCTGCTTTGCAGTATGAATTACCCACAGAATTCTTAAAACTGGTGTGGTTCCCTTTTTGTTCCTGTTAAACACTTTGAGTATAAATTTATTTGTCAACTTACATCAAACTGATATTGCTGGATTAAGCCTTAGTGAAAATAAAGCCATGAAAACTCTGAAAATTTTAAAGAAAATCTGTAAATGGAAGAAAACATTTTCATGTATAATTGAGAATTACAAATAATCTCTTAACATTTCACTTCTGGAGCTTTAACTTTTCTACTACTCAAGATGAGAACAGGTGAGCTTACAGGCTCAAGATCACAAAACGATGTCAAAAAGGCAGACCTAAAAACACACAGTAGGTTCTTCTGGTTAATTTTTGGTAAGTTGATCTCATGATTTCCTGATTGTCCACTTACAGCGTGGTTCATGAGTGCTGTCTCTTCAACATGCCAAGAAAATCCTGAACATTTGTCTGCTAATGATCACCAAGAGAAGTAGTGCAGTGTTTACTTTTGTCTTAAATTTATAATAAACACCTAGGCTGACCTCTGAGGTAATTAACTTCGGTTCTTTTTCCTACCTTTGTCTCATCAACTGCTTTGCTTGCATATATGCAGTAAGAGTGTTGGTTGTGTTACAAGATTTAGTGGGCAGTAGCAAATCATAATGTGAGAGTAGATATCTGCAGAAGAAACCTGAATAAAATCTGAAAGGTTAGGGTGTCTGCAGAGTGTCGTAGCAGACGGTAAAACTAACAATTGCTCTCCTGTGGCTCCAAGCCACAGCTGCGTGTGGGTCAGTCTGTTTATAGCAGTGCTGGAATGGCCGAGAGGTAAAAACAGGACAGCAGGGTTTTTGTTCATATCAACTCCTCCGCATATGTTAACATCTGTTACATTGTCCCCAGTTAAAAAACAACAGTGCCAGAAATCAGGACAGTGTACAGAACATTTTTTCCCCTAAGTTTATTAGTGGAAGTGAATGAAAGACGAATCCTGGACTGAAACACATGAATACTGAATTTTGAATCTTGATATTCAAAGAATTAGAAATAAAAGTCTATACCTAGTGAAGAGTCCATTCCTGAAGGTATTTCATGTGCCCAATAAGGGTATTTCCACAGACTTTAAAATCTGTCCCATTAAATACAGTCTATATTTCATTCAGTACTTTTATGTATATATATATGAAGAGTAGATATATACATATACTCTTCGTATATCTAGATATACTCTTCATATATATATGTGTATACATATGTGATAAGGTTCTACTTTTTATGTAGGTATTTATGCAGTTCTTGGCATAGTGGTTCAGATGTGGATTGAATTTCCCACTAGAAACAGTATGTAAAAATCTACACAGTGTCTGTATTTATTTAATCTAGAAAGCATTTTATCAATATGTCTTGGTGAACTTTCTTCTCATTTTGATAGCTTTCAAAGGCACACTAAGCATGATACTATTTTACTAAAAAATATATCTTACAAGATTTAATCTAAAAACTGTGTGTATATGTATGTATACACATACAGAGAAATTACACAGACAGATTGCAGTAATCTGAACAGAACACTGTGGCCTCTGAATTCCTCGCGTGGCAGTTTAAAATACATGTGACTGTCATTTCCAGTACTAAAGTAGAATGTCTCTATTTTTAAATTGCTGTAGCCCAAAGGAAGGGCCTTTCTGCTGCTGTGAGCTGGCACAGTGTGAATGCTCACAGGGCATTTCTGGGTCTACTCCCCCTGGAGTGGGCAGTGCTGGCCTGGCAGCCAGAGCTTGGGGCCAGAAGAGATTGTGTTGACATCTCACAGACATGGGAGGAGCAGCAATACCACTCTTCTGGCCCTAATTTTGTGACTTTGCAGCAAATGAAGTCTGTGCATCTGTCTTTTGCCTTAGCTTTCTATTTTTTTTTTTTCTTGTACTGTAGGAACTAAAAGAAGTTTTTCTTTTGAAGATGTGCCACTTAAAAGGAAAGGATTTTAAGTATTTCAGGTCTGCACACTGGTTTGCACTTCCAATTGCTAACACATGTGTTTTCCTTGTACTTCTTACAAAGAGGAGGAAAATACAGTTTGTTTTGTACAGCTTGTTGCTTTGGCTTATAAACTCCTTTCAGCAATATTTGCTGGGAATTGTACAAAGGCACTTACAAACATTTTATCAAAGCACAGAGTGTGACTAAGTGATACCAAATCATAGTATGCCTGTGTTGGAGGCATACAAAAGCATATAGTGAAAGTTGGTTGAAGTTAGTAGTCATAAAAAATCTGCTGTATTCTCCTACCTTTTCTCTTATTATGGTTTTATGTTGCCTATTATGAGCTGTAAGTGAACACTTCATTAGTGTTAGTTTTCACCCTAACATGTAAAGCACTGCCTTTTAAATATTATAGAACAAAGGCATCAGGTGTTTTTTCCTTCAATGCATCTTGTTAAATTTACAGAAAAATAATATATGTAGGCAAGTTTCTGTGCTCATTTACATATCACCACTAAATTCAGTGATATTTCATGAACGAAAAGGATTTCAGAAACTTCATTTACTGTGATGCTGATTCTGCACAGATCCTAATTTTCTGCTCATTCTAAAAGAGTTTTTTCCAGCTGATTGATAAGGTATTAACTATCTCTTGCCAGTCAATTATTGCAGTAGAATCAAGAGCCACTTGTGGAAGGAGGGATTATTCTAAATTTTTGTTTTAGTTGTCAGGCCCAGGTCCCTGAACAAGGAGACCAATCCACAGGGACCCTCTGTGCCTGGGAGGAAGGAGAAAGCAGCTGCAGTGCACCAAGCCAAGGGTCACACTACTGCCTGAATCCAAGCTGCACACGCCCTTCTGCCCTCATGGCATTCCCTGGTGTAAAAAGGTTGTGGAGGATGATTTTGAGCTACGTGTAGCAAGATTCAGAGGAAAAATTAGATCCTTACAGGAGTTTATTTTGTAAGATTTTTTAAATTAAATGCTGCTTGTTTTGTAGTCTTTCTCTATTCTACATTATGCAACACTCAAAACCATTGTTATTTCCATCCTTCTCCCTTCAAAGTGTTTTAAACAGATTTCTTTTGTGATTGTACTTTTCATCCAGTGGGTAAGCACAATCTGGTCTTCATTTAAATATTTTCCAAATTTAACAATTTGCAGCTTACTTTGCCATAAAATAATGAACCCCTCTAGTAGTATTTATGTTTTCTGTATAAGTTAGCTTGAATTTATAAGTGAGTTCCTTAAAAAAACTCATACAAAAAGACCATACTATTTGCAAAAAACCTCAGAAGACTTCTGGCCCACCCTGTGGCACAGTTGGATGTGGCATTTGGGCCTTGGAGCAAATAGCAGTTGCAGGCTGCAAGGCACAGTTACTCTCTGTCCCATGTGAGTGACTGAAACGTGTTATGCAGTGCCAAGAGTTTGCTGGTTTGAGAGTTTTGGCACTGCCACTTTGTGAAAGGCCTCTGAGTTTGTTTGGGTGTGGATAGGGGCTTTCAATTTATCTAACTGTGGTTAAAATTGGTGTTTGGTCTAACTCAAGGCGCCAAAGCCCAGCCAGGTGGGGTGTCCCTGATTGCTCTCTGCTGCCCGGCCACCACCATCCCCTTCGCCTTCCTTCACAGTGGACACTCCAGCACCAGCAATTACAGAAAGGTGTGCCTGGTTTTACCCCTTCTGGTACAAAAGGGAACTTGTGTGGTTCATCAGACTGTGCACAGAGATGGGATTGATGGGCAGAAAGGGTTTTAAATGTTGTAGTTACTTTTGACCTGGCTGTTAGGGAGGGGGTGACGAGGTCTGGAGCTCAGGGACGAGCTGTGTTCATGTGGATCTCTTAAGTGTTAGAGCTAAGCCATCTTCTATTACCCTCTCTGTTTTCTCCCTTGCAATGTATCATTTTCCATGTAAGTTTGGACAAGATGGTCCATCCAAGGTCCCTTCTGAGTAGGGCTGTTCTGCCATGATGGTTGATACCTGTATCTGTTGACCCAGGTAATGCTGCCTTCAGAAAATGTACCTGGATCACTCTTAATTCTGTGCACTGACATAGTAACTTATATATTCCCTTAGGTTCTGCTAAAATGAGTTCATTAGTATGCACATTTGCAGGGAAAGAGATCATAAATAATGTTACAGTTCCTGAAATTTTCAGTGTTCCTGTATTCTATCTATATCTGGAGCAGATTGTAATACTTTATCTCTGTGCTACTGCTTTATCAGCTGTCTGCTAGTCACATCCTCAAAGAGGTTTGACAAAAACCTCATTAGTGGTTCATCAGGTGTACTGAATGGAGGGACAGTTGCTGAGGGATCAGTATTAATGAACTCACAAAGGTGGAGATGCCTGTTCTGAGGTGAGGATTTCTTTCCTGGATGAATTTCCACACAAGGCTGAAGCCTTGCACAAGTCAGGATTGTGTCCATCACAGAACAGCTTAGGTGGGAAGAGGCCTTGTGAGGGCTCTAACCCAGCCTCCTGCTGAAAGCAGGATCAGTGGTGGGACCAGAGCAGGAGCTTGGGACTTTGTGCACTCAGGTGTAGAAATCTTTTCTTACAGAGGAGAAGGTCCTGGTGTAGTTCTCATGTGTTCTTCAGGAAGGAGATTGGCACACAAAGGAAGTGGATGGTCTGTCATCAGCACTGAGTGGAGGAGTTTCAGAACATGTCACAAACACACACACACACACACACACACACACAAACATTTAAGAATGGAGAACAATTTCTGGCAGAGGGAGAAAGGTGCCGCATGTACTTCAGTCTGCTCTTGATATCTCTACTTTCACCTGATCAGATTATGTGTAAATACCGATTATAAGAAAAACAACATGGCTCATCTCTGGCAGAAGTTGGTAATATTTGTCTCCATTTTATAAATCAACCAAATCAGGCAGAAAACAGTGGAAAGCCTGATGTTATTTTGTTTAGGGTCAGTGTATGCACTGATCCTGAGACTTCAACTACATTTACTTCTTGTATCAAACTCCAGGTGAAGAACTATTTAATTTTTGTTTTTCCTTTCTGAAGAAGAGAACCTTACCTTAGAAGGTACTCTGTCAAGACCCATAAGCAGGCATGACCCAAGTGGTACAAGCAGGATGGCTTTTACTACTAATTCACTGGTTCTCTAAGATGAAGGACATTGGATATTACAGATTAGAATCTTTTATTGTGAAGAGCCTCTGACGCTGACAACTTGTTTAATAGAAAGTCATCCATTAATCCAAGAAGTTTAGCTTTCAGCTGTATTGCTAATGGTATTTCAAATAGGTCTGGTCAACTGGGAGTTACAGCACTTCACCTCTGCTTTCATTTTTTTTTGACCAGCCAGGAAATCCAATCAATAAAACAATGCCAAAATCCTATCTAGGGACAATAAACACATGAACCAAAGTTTCCATATCCTGCCATGATAAAAGAGGTGTAGCTACTGTTGTTTAGGGATGATAAAAGGCAGTTTTGGTAACTATGTCAAAGCCAGTCTCTGGAGATAAGAACACAGAAACTCCCAAAGTGTTCAAAATCAGATGATGTGTATTTTAGTGTTCACTAATGTCCAAGATTTTTCAAGTCTTGGTTTGCATTGGCTGGAAATTTGGTTAGAAATGCGTGACACTGTGAGGAACATGTTTTTCCCTCTGTGTAGTCCATACCCTCATACCACCTACATAGTGGAAAGGCTTCCTGTTCCATGTAATTTTTAATTACTGGATATCCTGAAAGAAGCAAGCACAATTCATTTGTGGTCAGTGTGAATAGTCTTGGCACCTGCTTGTGATGATTACTTACAGGAGAGCTGAAAGCTTTATAGAGGAGTTGCACGTTCAGTGGGAATGAGAGTTTTGTGATGCAGCTCTCAAAAGAATAAGGGAGTTTTGGTTGTTTGCAATTAAAACCTTTAACAAGCAATTTATCAGGCAGATTTCAAATTCAGTAATTTATTTATTTTTAAGGACAGTGGTTAATAGGTCCGGAGTCTAATAGGAATTAGCTTCAGTATCAGGTAAATTAAATCAAAGGACACACACCTTTAAACCATCTAGTAAATCTGAAATGTTGAAGGTTGATGTGTTCAAGAGAGATGTTGGCATTTTTTCAAGGTCTAGTCATTTTTAATTTTGACACAAGTTCCTGTTGGTGTAATCATTTCTCCTCAAGGTTAGTTATCCAAACATGTGCCAGTGCAAGAGTGGAGGGTCATTTCCATAGTTTCAAAGTGAATGAAATGACAAAAGCTGAAGATTGCATGAAGCAAAAGTTAAAATAATTTATTAAATATTTTAAATCTAAGAGTCATCAGTGATTAATCATTATCATTAAAGCTGTCTCTCCACTCAAGCAGCCCCGTCATCATTTTTTGTTACTGATTTATTGTTAAAAGTGCTTGCAGAGTAAATCTCTAATCTTTTAAATAATTTCCTGCTAAATCATAGCTTTGATGTTGCACCTGCAGATTGTTTGTGTTGGTTTTTTTTAATCTTAAATCATCGAAGACGGGAAAGTTTAGTTAAATATGAATATCACAGACCTTAACAGTTGAAACTGTTGAGAAATCTCTTTGTAGCTGTTTTCAGCTCAGAAATCCGAATAAAGGAGTCTCTGTGCACTGGGATAGTGCAACTTTTTGCTATAATAATTTACAGATTTTTGGAACAAAATGCACCAGAACTGAAAAGCAGCATTTTTTGCTGACCTTGTTGGAAGGCTAATGCTTCTTTCTGGGAAATAAATGAAACAAGCAGTTCTTTGTTGCATGAAGCAGAGAGAGAAAAGGAGGGGGGAAGCCCAGTCTTTTTTTCTTTACAGTGTCATGACTAAGTTAGAACTGTAGTATGACTGGGTTAATTTTTTTTTAACCTTTGTAGACATTTGTTTTTCATCAGACTGTGTTGCATGAGACCTGGCACTAGCTAGTTCATCTGAATTTGGGTCTGGGCTGCCTATAAACAGAGCAGAAAGATCCACAGTTGCATGCAGACACTTCTGACACTTAAATAATAAAAGTTGGTGCAATCAGTTCAATGCATATGTCAGAAATGATTAACACTTGCATGTTTTGGCTTCTGCAACTTGCTGTATCTCTTGTCCACAAAATAATCCTTGCCTAGTATATATCCAGCAAAGTCCTCAGCAGAAAGGTGTCCTACAATGTCAGAAACCGTAATTCACTAGAATATCATTATTAATTTAAAAGCAAACAAAAGCAATAAAAGAATTCTTTCATTTTTCATCTAACTGGAAAAAAGAAAACTACATAGATTTAACTTGATGTAAACTAAATAGTTGCATTTTCGTGGACTGCAACGAAACTGTGGTCACATAGTTCAGGTTTGGAACTTAGCTTCATATTTTAACTTGCTTTCATTTGGGCTGGATAATTGTGTAATGTCTGTTTATTGAAATGGCTTCATTTTTGCAAAATAAATTTGGTTTTCCCCAAGGGAACTGAATTCAAGGCCACTCTGAGTCTGTCTGCTATAATGATGAATACTTTTCTCCTCTTATGTTAGACCCAGTCTCCTTTACCACAGAATGGTAGATTTGAGCTTTTGAATATTTTTTTCTTTGCAGAACTTTGGAAATGTTACACTTGAGTCCCAGACACTGCCTAGTGAATTGAAGCTTACTGAAGACCAATTGTTTTTTCTTAATAACTTTTTGACGTCTCAAAACCAGCCCCACAGTCCCAAGGCTCGGCAGAGCTCAGTCTGAGAGGAGCTGCCAAAGGTCCCTGGTGTGTCTGGTGGTGTCAGAGTACTGAGAGTGGGCTCTGTGTCAGGCAGCCTGGCTGGAATGTGAACTGCAGGTTTTTCTTTTTTAATCCAAACTCCATTATGTTCCTCATACCATTCAAATTCAGATCTGAAATATAAATTAAAGCAGGCATTACTAAAACCTCTTAAAAAGTACAACAGATGTGCCATATGATTATATCACAAGGAACAGAGATTTGTAGAATGTCACTGTTAAGTTGCTCACTGGGACTGACACAAGACTTTCCTTCCACTGGGTTTATTCAGACTGTTAGTGACAAGGAGTTATCAGCTGTATACCAACCCACTTTTACTGCCTGGGTTCAGTTCTGGTTCAGTTGAGCAGTTCCAGGAAAAGCACTCAGGTAAAATATTTCTCACAAACAAAGCTCAAGTGTATACCACAAGGGTAATTTGTCTGTTGTTGGGATTCTTTTTATTCTACCAGTGTATTTAAAGATTCGCTATTAATTTGAAGTCTAGACAATATCAGACCTTAAAAGTCTTCCAGATACAACGTTTTTCTGTTTTCCCTTTGCATATCGTAGCTCTACCCTTAAGAAAGGCAACTTAGTTTATTTAATTTTTTTCCTTGTTGTTTGAAAAACTGACACAGTGAAAATTGCTAAAGCAGTAAGAAGTCTTAGCCGTGTGTCAGCTGTATCATCATACTTTGCCACACTTCTTTTGAGGAGACTGGTGTTCTGCCTGTGTGCTGGGGTTTGCCCAGGTAGACAGGTTTGCAGGATAAAACCTACCTGACGTTAGTGTTGCATATGAAATTGTATGAAGATCTAGCCCTGGTCTGATAGAATCAGAATCATTGAGTCATTTGGATTGGAAAAGCGCTCAAAGATCATCGAGTGTAACCAGTAACCCAGCACTGCCAAGGCCACCACTGACTCATGTCCTCAAGGGCTCCAACCACACAGCTTTTAAATGCCTCAAGGGATGGGGACCCTACCACAGTTCTTAGCAGCCTGTGCCCGAGCTGGACAAACATTTTGGCAAAGAAATTTTTCCTAATCTCCAATCTAAACCTCCTGTGGGATGACACACTGGCATATGTCTGTGCAGTACTCTCCAGAGCACCTGGTTCTGGAAGCAAGTTGCAAAGATGGTTTGGATCTGCCTGCGTGCTTTTCACAAGGTCCAGAGGGATTTATTAGTGTGGGCTTTGCACCACCTACAGGTAATAAAGCTGCCCTTAGGTCCAGACTGGCCCTGGAGATAGCCCAGGACTAATTCACACCTGGTCCATGCAGCCAGGCCTGATCTGCATCAGTAATGAATCTAATCTGGGTCCTTAACAAACCATAGAGTTAAAATGTTGAAAATGCACTGTGTTTCACTCCTGGTTTGGAGAGTATCAATGCTGGGTGCTGTTCTTAGTACCATAAATGGGAAATTTGTCTTGGTAAGTCAGGAGTGATACCTGCTGTCTGAGGTGACAGGACATTCTATTAGCTTTGTGACATGTTGGCACCAGAGTGACACACAGAGAGCTACACAGACTTGCAATTTCTTTCATAGCAGTTCTATTAATAAAAATGTCCATCACACATCTGAATTTGATCAGAAAAGATGATATGCTGATTTAAGAACATTAACAATCTAAACAGCATTAACATGCTCAGCAACAGCCTTCTGTCAGCAAGTGAAGGGGTTTGCCTGGTTTACCTGGATATAACTCGGATTTGCTTACTAAAGGTCCTGTTTCTAACCCTGCCATCTGTGGTGTTCCTCCCCTGTCAACCTGGTGAATATCCTACCAAAGGTGGGGGATTAATGGGTCATATCCTAACAGAAAAGTTTTCAGTTGTTAATTGGAAATTACTTTTGGTAAGATTAATAATTGATTTAAATCTATCAATAAAGAAAATGTTAAGTTGAAATATTTTTTACTAGCTGACTGCATATTATAGGCACACATTTTTAGGAATTTTCAATTTAAAAATCTTTCATGTTATTTAATAGTTCATTAGGTAAATATTTGAACATACCAGGATAAATATTAATACTTGTTGTATTGTAAGTATTCTTGTTTGATATACTCAGAAAATTAAAAATCATTTATTAAGCAATTGCTAGTGCAGATCTTGACGGATGGAATAGTTCTCTCAATCATTTGAAGTACAGTAATTCTAACAGTGCATTCCTGTAAGTGAGCAGCATGTGTCCTGGCCCTCTGTTATATGGAAGTAAAGTTCTCCCCAAGGTGCCATGAGCTCTTGTGTTTCCCACAGTCATGAATGCCCAGCCCCAGCTGCCCCCCAGCACAGCCCTGGCACAGCAGAGCTGCCCCCCGCAGCCCCCTGCCCTGCTGGCCCTGCCCAGCCCACTGACCACGCAGCAGCAGCAGCAGAAGCTGAGGCTCCAGAGGATCCAGATGGAGAGGGAGCGAATTCGGATGCGTCAGGAGGAGTTACTGCGACAGGTAACACCAAAGATACTCTTACTTTGCTCAAGAGCTTTGAGTTAAATGCATCCAAATTTTTAACAAGTGCAGTTAGTAGCTGTTACTTTATGTCAAGACTAACTATGGTTTTACAGAAGGGTAACCAAAAAGCTAATATAAACAGATCATTTAATTTTTTTTCTCAAAACATGCACTGAACAGAACATGGAATGGCCTCAGTCAGAAGTTACAGACCTGGCATCTTTCTTACCAGTCTTTCTTAATAGTCACTAAAGGGCCAAATTCTGTTCTGCATCTGCCTGTAAGCAGCTAGGGCAACTAACGCTGATTCGTGTGCAGTTTAACTTGGTTTGCTTAGGAGACTCTGTTCTTACTTCACTGAAGATAAAGGAAGAACATATGGAGTTGTTCTTGACTCCGATCCCAACTCTCTTAATCTGCACTCTTTGCCTTTTAGTTAAAATAAAATCACATTCACATCTTACAGGAATACCTGTGATCTGAAGACTTTTCAGAGTTGGTTATTTGTGGATGTTTTGCTTTTTGCTCTATTTCTTAAGTTTCAGCTCTGTATAATGACTCATATTGTACAAAATAGATACGTAACTCCCTTTATACTGCCTTAAGAAAGTAACGTTTTAAGAATTGTGTTCCATCTATTACAGACAAGTCCACTAGTGGTGTTGTGTTTGCATGGCATATTAATTGGATTCCTTAGTGAAAAAATAACCTGTTTCTCTCAGAAACAGCATGAAAGAAGTACACTTTATCAAGAAACATATCATTAGTTGTGGCCTTGCAAATGCTGCAGTAAAAATGGTAACTTTTACAAGATTAAGGTGGTGGTCTCTGACATGGGCAGTGGTCTCAAGTCTTTCGTGTAGCTTCTCCTTTACCATCAGGAGCTCATGATAGAGATGGGTGTCAGAAGTGTGAGGATATCTGGTATGAGCTTAGTCACAATTGTCATCATGCTAATGACATGTTTGGCTATTTTTACTCTCTTTGGCTCTAATCTTGATTCAAGACAAGAGCAAATTAAGCTGCAGAACAGTTGTGCCATTAACACAAGGACGGGTTTTGCTGCTTTGCTGACTTTGAAACTGATACATCCACAGCACTCTGCAGCTGTGCCGTACTCAGTCGAGACCTGCACTTACTGTGCCCAGTACCACCCTGCCCCTGTGGTGTTTGTTCAAGCTCCGCATTGCACGAAGCAGTACAGTGTCACTTTGCATTGCTAAAGGTTTTAGAACTGGTGTAACTCTTAGGGAGGAAAGCAAAATGCAAAATCTCTTCTTCCTAACAGAATATTGTGAACTTCCTTCCAGTAACCTCAGTATCCTGAGCCCTGGCAGCTGAGGGTGCAAGGAACCCCTCAGGTCATCAGTGTCCAAGTAGAGTTACTCCTGTCCTGACCCTCCCTTGCTGTTTTTGCTTTTGTTTTTGTTTTTGTTTTTTTCTAGTGTAACCTATCTAAAGGGAAAATGCTGAGTAAGGGTATATGCTGCTGCTGGCAGCTGTGAGGAGATGCAGAGCGTTTGAGTGAGAGGGGAAGGATTCTTTGGAGGGTCACAATCCTTTCAGCCCAGTAGCAGCTGCTAGCTTCCCACAGCCATTCCTGGCAGCAGCTGCAGGGGTGGATCAGCATGCCCAGCTGGGAAGAGGTCATAGCTCTGGAAGCTCTTGGCTTAGAGAATTTCTTTCCTTCTTTGTCCTCTTCTTCATGTAGTTGCTAAAACCCTAGAGCTCTAGATTGAGTACATGCAAGAAGGGCAGCATTTCTGAAAATCAGTATGATAGCATCTTTTTAAATGTTTCCTTGCTCAGTTTTGTCATTCAATAAGGAGTTAATGTTCTTTTATACTAGTTTGGTTTTGCCAGCTTTCCAAAGGAAAAGAGATAATCTGCTTACTGCTTAAGAGTTTCTTGGAAATGGAAGTCAGTAGAGGTAATGTCAGTGAGAAATCTCTGAAAGGTCCAGCAGAGAAGGTGCCCCAGCACTTCTTTGTGTGCACCAGGGCCATTATGCACTGTATTTGGAAGGGTACAAATAGCCCCAAAAAGGCTACACTTCTCAGAGGCTGCTTTCTGGTCCAGGGGCTCCTATTGCATAAATTTTCCACAGAAGGTTGCAGAGACTCAGAAGATGCTGAAGAAGCAGTGGAGGAACATGCAGAGGAACATTTATCACTGTTTTGTCCACGCAGGGTAGGCCTTTACTGTCCTGCTACAACCTGAAGAGAAAAATTCCCCACTGTCCTCCTTCCACTGCACAGCCTGGCCAAGGGTGTGATTTTCTGGTGGCACAGGCTATGTCTACATCTCTTGCTCTCCACCCCAAGTATGAGGACTGGCAGAAGAGGAATTGCATCTACCAGCAATGTAAACCCACTATAAAAATGCTCTCACTTATCTCCCCCAGCTGAAAATGAGGGTTTGGCAACTAAGGATGGAGCTCAGGTCAGTTCTGCCAAGGAGAGTTCCAGAAAATGTGACAAAAAATTTCTGGGCTTGTCTGGCATATAGCTAACAAAGGGTTTACATCACAACTGTGTTCTGAGGCAGTGAATCATTCAACTCACTGTAATGCTGTGAAGCTTTTGAAGTGTTTTGAAGATAACCACTGGTGAAGTTTTTGACATGACTTTGTGATATCAGAATACTGTGGGGTTTTGGTACTTATTTTGAAAGTCGTCTTTGGGTTTATGAACGTCATAGTGCCAAGCAGATCATTAAGGGCATTTGGTCCTTTCTTAGCTGAATGCCAGAGTTGGTCTCTGCTGGCCAAAGTGGAGGGACCCTCCTGTGTTCAGAGGCTGAGACTGTCACATTGCTGCTCACAGGGCTGTGGGACATATCTGCTATTCTTTGCCAGAGCAGCAAATAGGGTAGGAGATTTACAAATATGCTTCTTAAAAACCTTGTAGTCATGCTTAGAATAGAGAACAAGACATAAGAGGGTATCACACAGCTTTGGGCATTGTGGAGTTGATCCATTTCTACTGACCATTGCTGTAATAATGTCAGAGGAGCAAAGGAATCTGCCCTCTGTAGCGGTACTAAAATTGCTATGTGACTTCTGAACAAATGATCTACAGCAGAAGAACATATGTCATGTATGGTGGAGCCAGCACTCTGCTTCCGCAGCCAAATCTGACTCCAGTGTGCAGGAGTCTGTTGTTCCACATTCTAAAAGTACACATGGAGTTAATATTACAAGCAACATGCAATATGTTGACATAAAGATGTGGGAGGTGAGCTGTTCCCCAAGGGAGAGTAGATCAAGTAACTTTATAATAAATATGGTGTTTCTTGCAACAAAGAAGAGACAGGGAGTTAGATTATGTAACTGATAGTGGGAGTTTTTCCTTAGGGTCCTGTAGGCTTTTCAAGTTACAAATGTTTTGCTTTGGAAGGCTTATCTAAATCTTTTGTGGCTGTAGATATCATTCTTATGATAACAAAGTACTGAAAATATTTGCATGTAGACAGCTAAAAAAGACATCTTCCCCTTCTCTGAGGTTTGTACACTTTCACAGACTCCAGCTGATTAAATTCTAAATAGAAATGTCACCATTAAAATTGCCACTTGACAAATATAAACATAAATATAACCTATCATACATAAGCTATTAAAAATCTTAAGAATGTTTGTTCATAACACTTGCTAAATACTGATGCCATCTAAAGTAAATTATAATTTATCAATGAATATATTGATAATTTTGTTATAAAGGAAGCATTGCATTAATGGGCACCAATATGTGTTACATTATTCAATAAGAGATCAGACCACTCCTCCTCAATGAAAAAAAATAATTGAAAACATAGTAAAGCATCATATTCTAGCCTTGAAAATCTGTTAATACTTTCTGTACTAGGGAGACTGAATGATTGATTCAGAGGAGAAAAGTTTTCTACTAGGATTTAAATGAAATATTTACTTATTTCATTAAAAAATAAATTGAGTAAATTATGGTAAAAACAGATACAGCTTTATTACTTTAAGGTCTTAGGATTTTTGTTTGGAACCTCCCGTCTGAGTAAGACAACCTCTGTATAGAACTCTGAACCACTAGATGTCATGGGTGTTTTGCAGGGACAATGCTGGAAGAATTTATCTTTCAGGAAGAGTTGTAAAATAAGTTTTCTTTGGCTCTGCTTGCTTGTTTGTCATCCTGCAGTTAGCAGACATGAAACAGGTCATTTGGCAAATGCTTATTATTACACAGAGTGTTCATTCTAAAGATTATTGAGTCACTGTCTTGGTTCCAGTGATTTTCTTGTAGCATGTTAAGTACTTTATGGTTGCTGAGCTGCAGGCCTGGCTTTCAGACATGGCAGAGCCGGCAGCCAGATTCTGTAGTGCTTTAAGCCAGCACAGGTGGGTATGAGAGACACTGTCTATCTACATCATGATTTTCTTCACATCAGTGTAAACAAATACCCATCGGTGACATCAATTGTTTTCCTTCTGTGTATATTTTATGTGTTCACTTGTTACAAGGCTACAGTGTTTCTGAGCTATTGGAATAAACCTTCCCGTGTATTTATGTGTCTTTTCAGGAAGCTGCTCTATGCAGACAACTTCCTATGGACTCAGAAAACATGGTCCCAGTTCAGACAGCTGTGAATACCCCTGCCATGACACAGGACATGAGGCCTATTACAAATAATGGATCTGATCCTTTCTTGAACAGGCAAGTTCATTCTTCTTCATTGGCAGTTGCTTCTGTTGCCTTCTCTAGACTGCTACAGCTGTCTCTCTAAAATAGTCCCTGTATCATCTTTTTTTTACTTACTGTAAACAGGGGTTATGGCTGAGTGGCTGACCTGAAATCTTTCACTTTATGCTTCAAGAAGAAATCTTAGAAAAAGCAATAAATTGTAACAGGTGGTTTAAATTCTGTTGTTAGTTTATATAGAGGACTAGGTAGAGTAGATACATTACCTAAGTATAAATACAACTTTTTAGGCTGTCAGAACTGATTTCAGCTAGAGAGTTATATATGCATGTGTGTATTTCAAAATTTAAGAGTGGCCTCACTTCAATTACTTTGTTGTTTGGTCTGACGTGACCCAAATATGATGTTGGCTGATCAGTGGCCAACAATTGAGAATGAGGATTAATGACTCAGTATCTATTTTTAATATGTAACCTACTGTGTTCTCTTCCAACACTGTGTTCAGGAACTGTCTATCAGAGCATCTTTACCGAGTCTTTTTCATGTTTCAATTTGTAGTGGGCCGTACCACTCCAGGGAACAGAGTACAGACAGTGGCTTGGGATTGGGATGCTACAGTATACCAACGACACCAGAAGATTTCCTCAGCAACGTAGATGAGATGGATACAGGTAGAATACTCCTATTTAGCTTAAAGTATAGTCCAGTTAATAACTTTGTATTATGACTAGTAGTGTTTTATAATTGCATAACTGAACAATAATCTCTGGCTTTCCTACCCAAGAGAACAGACAGAGACTGTGGGAGAAAATACCTAGAAGGTGCTTAGTGCCCAGAAGGTTCTCAGCTTTAACTTAGATGCAGATTCTGCTCTTTCACCTCAGACTGATATTTAACAGAATAAGTAAAACCTTGAAAATGCGAGCCTTAGTTTCTGTTTTCATATCATTGTCCATGGTAGGGGGAGTAAAAAGCTTGTTTTGGGTTACATGTACAAATCACTACATTTTCCAACTCTGGGAAATCAGTCTTGTTTGTAAGTCTCTTATACTGGCAAAGTTGGATTTGCCTTCAAACAGAATGTATTTACCTAGTGTACATTTTGATACATATTTATTTTATGTTAGTGTCCTCATGATGTTTAAAATACTGAAATAAATTTCTAGGAAATCAAGGTGTTTTTCAGAGAGTGAAATTCTCAGTACTTCCTCACCTAAACTTCCTTTTGAAGTCATCAGAAAATCAGTATTATGCAGAGAATGAAAGGTTTATCTGTTAAAGGTTTTCATGCTTGTTGTTATTAATTTACAAAAATAAGTGTAATATTACAGAACTAAATTGCTGTAAAGAACTGTTTTCAGTTATTTCCTATGGACAGCATTGCCCCTGGTGCAGAGATCAGGATAGAGGTGTACATGAGGGTCCTCTGCTGCTCCCTGGGCAGACCAGGAAAGAAACTTGAAACTGTCCTGCTTTCCAAGTGGAAGGCCAGAGCTGGGTGCTTTGAGCACTGCTAGAAAGGACCTTTTGTGCTTTTGAGATCAAAGCAAGGATGTGAAATGTATTCTTAGAAAAACATGTACTCTACACCCAAATACAGTTTTGAGATAAAATTTGTGGTAACTAGGAGTGCTCACAAGTGCTCGTGGGAAAGGGGGAATCCGGGAATCCATTTTTATGTCAATTTGGTTGTTTTAAATTACCCACAATAAGAGTTTGAGTCTTCAAATGCTCTTCTTTACTTTCCTTAGGAGAAACTACAGCACAGACAACAATGAACATAAATCCGCAACAAACGCGTTTTCCTGATTTCCTCGACTGTCTTCCAGGGACAAATGTTGATCTTGGGACTCTCGAGTCAGAAGACTTGATCCCCATTCTCAACGACGTGGAGTCAGTGCTTAACAAAAATGAGCCCTTCCTTACCTGGCTGTAATCAAGCAATGCTTGTTGGGCCTATAGTGCAATTCAGATTTCGTTTTCCTCTTGAGGTAGGCATAAAGTATCTGAATTATCCTCAAGAGATACAACATACTGCCTTATTGACTTCTGTTACATCATCTTTATGGTCAGTTTAATATCTGTCTGGATTTGATTGATACTAATTTAAGTATAAAACACACACACGCACACACACACACACACACACACACATATATATATATATATATATATATATATATAAAATACATATATGGATATATATTTCTTACAAGAAACTCCACACCACTTTACACATCTGTGTACTTTTTTACCTTTTCAAACCAGGCAGAAACACTTCACTTTTAGGACAGAAAGTGGCTGATGCTTGTGCATATCCCTGACTGATCTCCTGGGTACTGATTGACATCACAGACCCTTTGTGAATCAGAAAAGCTAACTCCTAGGTCACTTGGTTCAAAAAAAGTGCGAAGCATCAGGACATGAGAACAGTCCTATTATTGTTTATCATAATAATATCAGAAGCTTTTTTTATCAACTTACTTAAGCCTTAAAAATCTTTTTTAGTTCTTAGTAACTAACTGTTCTGTATGGAATCAAATAGTTCAAATCTGATCCATATCAAGCATAATAATTCCTATTATATATTTGTGAAGGCACAAACAATACTATAGCATTTTCTTTTTTTCAGTATATTACTGGATAGTTTTCAGAAAATAATTACTTCCAATCTCAAAGTACCAGAATTGTTTCGCAACATTTTTACATTACAATATTGTTAAAAAATAAATCAGGCTGGTACTGACTGTTGCCTTTTAAAAACAAAGCAATGTATTATAAATAAGCATTTTTTAAAAAATTCTTAGATTTTTGAGTTTATTATATTCAGCGCAATAGTTTTGTAACTTAACACATGAACAAGCAGTTTTTTATATATATATAAATCTGTGGCAAGTATCTTAAGTGCAAAAATATTCTTTTAAAATCAGTTCTCGAAACTGTGGCACAACTTGTTAATATCATATATAGGGGGAGAAAAACCTTCCTCATACTGTTTTCAGTGATGTTTTTAACTGACAATTTCAAAATACATGTAGTTGTATACATGAAAAAAAACCATGAGCTTTATCAGGGCACTGCTAAAGCGACATTGGGACTCGCCTGGTAAAGCTGCTTAGTTTTTATGTCTTTCACTTACCATAACTGATGCACAGGACACGAGGCATGTGCTGTGTGTTTTTACCTATTATATATCCTACAAAACTTCCTTATCAGAAGTTTGGGACTGAGAAGACATCAAGGATGTTAAGCCTGCAGTTCCCCTGAAATGCAAATGAAGTCCTGAAAATTCTTAAATGTTTTGAAATTATTTATAATTAATGGATTTAAGTATTTTGTATTGAAAAATAGGTAATTTTATGAAAGGCATTGTAACTTTTCTCTGAGCTTAATCCAGGCTATGTAGAGAGAAGAAGAGATGTAGCACTAAGCGTAAATGTGTTTGCCAGGTCTGATAACACTTAACAAGATCTTACTGATGTGTCGGAATACTGACCCCTAAAGACTTTTTTCCATCTGGTTGGGTGAAGGTAGGTGAAAAGGTCAGCGATGAAGTGGTGGGAATACAGAGTAGGTTTGGAAGAGAAATTATGAGGTAATAAATGTAGATCCTTGCTGGGAAGGATGGCTGCAGACAGGGATACATAGCAAATGAATCTCCAGTGCTCCAGTGCGAATAGCAGCACTCAATACACTGAATGACCGTGTCCATGATGAGCTGCTCAGTGTACATGGTGTCACAGGATGGAAAATAGAAAGCACAATAGAAATTTTGAAAAAAGAGATGTCAGGCAAAAACCTGCAGTTGTGAAGTTTTATTACATAGTGAAAAGTAGCTTTTTAAAAATGTTTTTTGGGTTTTTTTTATAGAAAAAGAGATGTAACAGCAGAGTTGTGTCTGCACAGAATTTAATCGCTGAATGGGCATTGTGTTTCTTTTATTCTTTTGAGGGGTTATTAGTTGGGTTTTTTTTTAAACTATTCTTGCTAGTTTTGCTAACAGTTGAGATAGCATAAATTTCTTTTCAATAAACGGGGGACCAGGCAGAGCTGACCAATATTACTGTAATTAGTTTTAATCTCTCTCTTTTAGGGATTTCTTTGGGTTGTCAGCCTAAATTAAAAACAGATGGTCCTAAGGCTTTGTTCTTTAGTACCATGACTGATGTCGGTGAAGAATTGGAGATTTTCTGTCCAACTTTCAAGGCCAGGTCACCAGCACTGCTCAGTTCACATAAGGAGCTGACAGCCATTGGTGCTGGAATGACCCACAGCAGCCGTGGATCTCAGTGCTGGTGTGACCCAGGTGATTGTGCCCATCAACAGGTTATGTTTAGAGAATGCAGTTTGTTCATTTGCTAATAACTCTGCACCACTGAACATGTAAGTTTCTCATAACAGAAGATATTCTGAGCAGGTTGGGCTCACAGCTGCTGTGAGGTAGCTGGTGCTGATTCTTGCCCAGCCACGTGCGTTGTTCTCAGCCAAAGGCTGCTCTTCGTGCAGCGAAAACCAATGCAACTTTCTAGTGAAATCACATCAGGTATTTATCAGAATGGTGAAGCTTCAAGCTTGATTCCTTTTTTATTTGGGTTTCTGGTGGTTGAGTGTCTTGGTGCAAAGGCCTTAAAAGGGTAAAGCAATCAAACTGTGTTTCCATGTTACTTCCATAGTAAACCAACAGCAGATCTGAAACATGAGGGTGCTGTGTGGAGCAGCACTTCAGGCTGAAACAGCTGCCAGAATCTTGGGTTAGATCTTTACTCAGTCATGAAACAAATCTTGGTTAAATTAAAAGTGATTCTTTACACTGTCAGCTTTTAATTTTTGTTACGGAGAGGATGTATCAGATGAAGTGCAATGACGATAAAATCTATCTTTCAAAGTTATCTTTTTAAAAATGTTTCTGGCTTTAAACAGGCTTATGGCAGAACTTTTCAGTATTCAAAGCACATGTAATATAAAAATAGATTTATTGTTGACAATATTTCACTGTACTGTTTCAGGTTTTGAGCATTTACTGTACTAAATTGTACACTGTCTACTTGTAGTATAAATACAACCAATGTGCCAGCTGGACAATTTTGCTGTGACCATCCCTGAGGGGGGCATATGTAAGTCTTGGTGATACAGAAGTAATGGGACGTTGTTAAGTACAGTTTGTATTCTGGTAATACTGTTAGAATGTAACTGGGGAGGGATTGGGTCTAATTTTTTGACAACAAATGCTGTTTGGGGGAAGAGAAGGATTTAAATGTATATTTTAATTACAGAAAAATGTGGGTGGTTGTCCAAATAAACTTGTTTCCTAATACATACATCCATGTACATGCTAGTTCTTTTAAGTATTTTATTTACTTTTTTCATTTTTTATATGACTTGTGTGAGCATTTGTTTTGAATTTTTAGTACCTTGCAATAGATTGTATCAGAGGCAATCAGATCAAACTGTTGTATCCTGGGTTTGATTCTGTCTTGTTTTTTGTTTTTAATTATTTCTTTGATCTTGTACATGAAAAAATACAAATGAACTTGAAAGATTTTGGATGCATATTGGTTTTTTAAAATAATTCCTTTGGGGGAGGAAGTGGGTTTGAGGGTTTTAGTATGGGCTTCCCAGGGAACTGTAAAGCACTGCTTGGAATAAAGGTACAGACATACTATTCTGTGAAAAAGGCATACATTTTGAATGAAAATATTCAATTTTATATTGTATATGGTATATTCAGTTATTCATATATGTGTATACATATTCAGTATGTATATTCAATTCAATATATATTTGAATTAAAATATGGGGGAAAAGACCCCACCCATCTCTGTGTGATGGAAGAAGTCAGCCTTCCCACCCTCTGGCAGCTGGAATGGCTCCAGAATTTGACGTTGTTTGCCTTGCAGCTGGTTACACTATGAGTAATGTACAGTCCATGAAGAGGGGGCTAAAGTTGAGCTGGAGACAGGTGGTGAACATTCAGGACTGGAATGATGTGAGAAAATATCCCTTGTTCTGGCCTGAGCAATTTTTTTTCAACATTGTATATGTTACTTCCCTTCTTTAGAGATGAACCTTTTGCAAAGAGTCTCCAGTTAATGCATCATTTCCCAAAAGGTGACACTGTACTGTGCTTAATATATCATTCTTCTGCAGTCTATAAATTGAGGACAATCAAAAAAGAGAACTAACTGTATATAGTTCAGCTGTGCAGGGGCTGAACCAGTTTTGTCCCACTGAAGTGCATGGGCTCAAAATCACAGGTGCACACTCCATGTGTTGTAATCTGAATAGTTAAATAACCAATGTGTATCCTTTTATGATAGCTCTCAGCTGAAACAGTGGCATCCAATGTCAAAGTTGCTGTGCTTTCAGTTGCTGTGCTTTGTTGCTGGTCATTCAGTCACCCAGCAGCCAGTTTTTATGGGTGAATAATGGAGCTTCAGCCAGCATGGGTATTTCTGAGATTTTACAAAGAATACTAATATTCTTTCTTTTGGGTAGTGTGATTTTTACTTCTGTATTAGTGTATGTTGATATTTGTACACACTATAACACACTGTGGTCTTTAAGCTGTTCAGGGTTCCTGAGGTCTGTTAACACTTTCAGCTATCCCTGTTTGTGGCTTCTTTCTTACCATCATCTTTCTGTCCCTTCCTAGCACTGCACTCCCTTTATCTGTGACTTCTTTTCCAGAATTAACACTGACCTTTTACATCATTCTCTGTTATGAGGATCTATGATTAGTCCCTCTCCTTGATTTTACTGGATGCTTTGCTGAGTAAAAACACAGAACAATCTCCAGTGATTGCAGAATTAACACTGCAGATGTGTAATTCCCTTGAAATTAAGTGCTAGGGCAGAGCCTCACATGTTAGCCTTAACTGAATAGATTTGGGACCACTGTTGTTGGCACTTTAAAGAGTGAGTTCAGCTGGGCTGCCAGTTCTGGCTCATTTACCCTTTTTCAATACACCTGAAGGCCAGAGTGTGACTGCAGTCCGGATCACAAAATGAAATGTGTATGCCTTGTGTCAGCATCTGCTATATATTAGCTCATGTTAGAAAGCCATCATGTAGCTGGGTGTCTCTTAGAAGCAGTAGATCATTGATTTTGGTTTCAGGTGTCATAGCTTGCTGCCTGTTATTTCTTATCCCCTCTCCCACAAAGATTCATGTACTCTGTTTATTGATGTATCAAAGCTGTACACTGTGCAGCTACCCATCCCTTTGTTGAATGCTGATGAGAAACATTCCACGTTCCCAAAGGCGTCACATAAATCAAACAAGACAAATGCGAGATGAGGTGCAGGACAGCTGCTCACCACAGATGAAAGAATAGATATGAGATGGTTGCACAATGTGTGTTGAAATAAAGGGTACTCTGAAATTCCTGGGCAATGCAGTAGAACAGGTGGGGGACACAGCTGTTTCTGAAGAGGTTTTTTTACAATTTATCATCTTGTACAACATAATTCTCAGCACTTATATCAAGCTGTTCAACATTTCTGCATATTGCTCAAGAACTTTCAGTGCTTTCAAGTACTTCTAAGTTCTTCAGATATCCCTAGTGTAAATACAAGGTACATGGAATACATTTTCTGAAAGCTTGGGCCACAGAATCATTATTTCAGGAGGAAAATTTTAGGGAACAGATATGGCCAATATCAAGAAGCATTGAGACATCCAGCCTGGCAAGCTGGTTTGTGAAAACTTTTTTCAGAATTTTTTCAAAGAAGCATATTAGTTGATTTGAATCTCTCAAATATCTCTAATCCCTCTTATTTTCTCCTTGGTTCTTTTGGGAAGTAGCTTTTTTTTAAAAAAGTTTTAAAAGTTCTTTCTAAAAGGTATTTTTGCCTTTGAGCTAGCTCTCTATTGTCCTATCTCTTTCATAGCTCTGTGCCAAATACAGCTAGATTGAACTTCTACAAAAAGATTAATAAACAGCATTTGTGCTGATGTATAGATTGGAAGCTTTGAGGAGTTACAAGCTACCTAACTGACCTGAATACAAATTGTAACCCACAATTGTATTTTGCCTGAGAATACACTCTTTTTAAATAGAAACTTTTACAAAAATAAATATGAATTTGAGAGTTGTATTTCACTTATTTTATTCCACAATGAGGGATTTCAGGATGGCTGGAATGGGAGTTGGGACTTCATAACATTGGTGGAAGGAAGAGCCCTTCATTCTCATCTTCTTAGCCAGAGCCAGTGCATCTGAGGGCTGCTTTGTGGAGCAGCTGCAGAAGGGATCCTCCCATGGTGAGGAGAGTTGTCTGCAATGTTCCTATTCTTTAGACAGTTCCATCTCCCTGGAAGAATAAAAACATGGAGGTAATTTCCTGGCTACTGTTGCTGTTACTTTCAAAGGATTGTATTATTTTCTAATGGCAACAGTAGGGTTTGGCAGTATGTGAGGAAACATGACCATGGAGCCAAAGGAAGGCTAGTTTAGTTTTTCAGGCTGTCAGCTGGAGGTGTGTATGTAACTCCTTAGTACACAAAATGAAAAAGGAGAATCGTCAGCTGCTCACCCCACAACATCCGCAGCATTTGCAGTCCCCACAGAGGGTTCCAAACAGGCCATTCACCACCTGGATGCCACAGAGCACTGCCTGGATCCCACTCATGACCAGCAGCAAGGAGAAGAGGGTCAGGTGCCATGGGACAATATTTTCAGGTGCCAGACAGAAGTTCCACAGTCTGTGGTCAGAAAGGTAATTCCTACAGGGGAACAAAATAGTTAGGAAGAAGACTCACAAAGGAGGGTCTCTTATCACTGAGAGGTTGTCACTGCTGTGACATGGCTGGGGTTCTGTTCATTCTGGTAAGAATTTCCATTGTCTCTGGTGCTACTTATCTAGAACATGACTTCAGTTCTGTTTCTAGATAAATTGAAACAAATGATTTGGAAAAAACAAGACATCAGAAGGAAGCAATTGGAGACAAGTATGTGTTTGATACAATTGAACAATTTTTAGTGTTTTGGGAAGAAAAGGTCTTAGCCAAGCGTGTGCCAGATGGGTTTTATCTGTTCCAGTGTTTTGTCAGGAGCATTTTTGCTGCTTTTACTCGATTACTGCATTTTTTGTGTGTGGGGTTGGGTGGGGGACTGTGATCAGGGCATGTAATCCAGTATCTCAAAGTACATTTGGGAACAAGGAAGTACATTGTAATAAAATCAAAACAACTGAGTTATCAAAACAAATCATTAAATTATGCAAGACACCTCTTGCCCACTGAGCTGAAAAGAACAGCTTCTAGATGCCTCATCTAAAGTAAAGGTAATAACTTCCATAATTTTTACAGTCACATTTTGATTTAATTGTAAACTGCTTAACCACTGGCTATATTTCATCAGTATATTTTCAGTGCTGACTTGTTTGTGTTCTTGTCAAGTGATTTCTGGACTGCAACCAAAACTATGTTTGAAACAGAGCATATTTCCAAAGACTCTCAGAATGAGACCAAGGGAGTTCGTTTCCAGTCCTCACTGGCTCATGAACAAATAATCCTCTTCCTGTTTTCTCTTTTTTTTTCTTTTCAACCTGAAGTATAATTTATGTTATGCAAGAAATGCTGCCAAGTCACTCTTGACTGAGGCAGACTGCATCAAAGGTTCTGAAGTGATGAGGAGTTTACTGCAGCCCTTGCCATTCTGTTCTAATCACACCTGCTCTCCTCAGTAGTGTGTTGTGCCCTATTGTTTGTTGAACTTGTCTTCAGCCTGAGCAGTGGGATTGCTGGGATTAAGTGATAATTATACATAACAGTGAACATGTTTGACTTGCAGAGCATGAGGAACA
The DNA here is from genome assembly GCA_034509425.1 of Eopsaltria australis. NCBI lineage: Eukaryota > Metazoa > Chordata > Aves > Passeriformes > Petroicidae > Eopsaltria > Eopsaltria australis. Next base: position 160,125 of record JAVTVJ010000786.1, on the reverse strand, counting down.
AGCAGCTTCCAAACACCACAGCCAAAATAAAATTATACATAGATTATTAATATTATTGATATTATATTGTTAGTAGTAATTATTTGAATACTATTAAATTTCAATATAATCACAGAATCACAGAATGGTTTGGGTTGGAAGGGGGCCTGAAAGATCATCTCGTTCCAATCCCCCTGCCGTGGTCAGGAACCCCTTCCACTGTCCCAGGTTGCTCCAAGTCCTGTCCAACCTGGCATCAAACACTTATAGGGGTGGGTCATCCACAACTTCTCTAGATAGCCTGTGCCTCACCACTCTCACAGGGAAGAATTTTTTCCTAATACTTGATCTAAACCTACTCTTAGTTTGAAGCCGTTATCTTGTCCTGTCACTACATGCTTTTATAAAAAGTCCCTCTCCATCTTCCTTATAGGCTGGTACTGGAAAGCCACACTCAGATCACCCTGAAGCTTCTCTTCTCCAGGCTGAGCAATACCAATTCTTGCAGCCTTTCCTCATAGAAGAGGTGCTCCATCCCTCTGATCATCTTGGTGGCCTCCTTCATGTGTCATTAATAAAGATATTAAATAACACCAGTCCCAGTAGAGATCCCTGAGGAACTCCTCTAGTTACTGATGTCCCTAAGGATCCTGAGCCACTCACCACCACCCTCTGGATGCAACCATCCAACCACTTTCTTATCCATCTAACCCATCAAATCCATCTCTCTCTGATTTAGAGAGCAGGATGTTGTTGGGGATTGTGTCCAGATAAATGACTTTTGTAGTCCTGCCATTATCCACTGATGGAGTCACCCCATCATAGAAAGCTGCTGGGTTGGTCAGGCAGGGCTTGCCCTTGGTGAAGCCATGCTGGTAGTCCCAGATCACTTCCCTGTCCTCCATGTGCATGATCAGACCTTCAAGGAGGAACTGTTCCATGATCTTCCCAGGCACAGAGGTGAAGCTGACAGGTCAGTGGTTCCCAGAGTCCTCCTTTATGCCCTTTTTAAAGATGAGTGTATTGTTTTCCCCTTTCCAGCCACCTAAGGCTCCACCTGACTGCCAGAACTTTTCAAATATGGAGCGTGGCTTTGCAACTACATCAGCCAATTCCTTCAGGACTCTGAAAGGTGTCTCAATGTGTCATTGCTATTCATCTAGGTGGAATTTATCCCCATATGTTGCTTGTTATCCCAAGAATTACCTAGGAGGAGGCTGTATATTTCTCTTTACTGGCCCCTTTGAAACTCAGTAGTTTTGATTGTATTTGCTACTCTTTACATCCATGCTCTTGAACCTTATGAAGTGTGCTGTGTGCTGCAGGCACTTCTAAGAGCTTCTATACTTTAGACAAACAGTATCATTCCCATTTTTATACAATGGATTTGGAATTTGAATAATCTCACAAACTTAAAACATGTATATCTTTTTTTTTCTGATTGCCTTGTCTTACCCATCGTGGAAAGGGTACATCCACTTTATTCCAACGAAACATTTAGGGCCTTTGTTTATGGCTACTGCTGACAAAATAAAGCAGTATCCAGCTCCCAGAAGTCCAACGGCAGCAAATATTATAGAAGAAAACATCTGATGAAAAGAAAAATAATGTTACTTTGGTTCTCATTCAAACAATTAAGTGCATCTTTAATGTCTGTGTATTGTGGTGGTTGAGACCACCTCGGGAGCTACCAAGGAGCCAAGAGGTCCCAAGACAGCAGAGGCTCACTGGTGAGACGGCTCCGAGGTTTGAGGTTTCTCCTGGGCATTGGGTGGTCTCTCCCTAGGCTGTGTTAATCCCCCTGACCTGGTCCCTCACTCTGCCCCTCCCTTCTCCCATTGATGGTCTTTGTATCCCCCGCCTTCTTCCCACCCCTGAGTCCCCAGACCGTTGGCCCTGTATCTCTGTATCCATGGTCACTGGAGGTCACTCAAGGCCATTCAAGGCTTTTCTCTGTTGGACACCTTGAGGAATAAATCGTGTTCGAATATCCACAGTGTTGGGGCCCTCTGGTTCCTTGTCTCTGGCCACGCAGGAGCTATCCTAGGCTTTTAGGTGAGTGTGTGTGCCTTCCACTGGCATGGGTGAGAGAAGGGTGTGCCTGCACAGTACCGAGCTGTACTGGCCAGAGTGATCTCTTGGAGACACAGAGACACTTTCGGTAAACGCAGAGCCACATCTTACAGCCCCACCACCCTCTGCATTATCAGTGTACATTCTCTAAATTCAGCTTTTAATAGTCAAATATCCAACACCTGAGCAGCTGAAGTCTGTTAGTTTTCATTGCATAGTAAATGTGTAATGCATACTGGTACTGGTATTTTAAACCTTTATCAACACTGGCCCCCTGTGCCTGAGGAGCAGGAGGTAGAGGCTAGCAGCAGATGGCACTGCTCCCTCTGGGGCCTCCTGTTCCCTTGCAGCCAGGTGCTTTTCTCAGGAGACTGCAAGCAAGACTGAAGTCTTGGACCACTCAAGGCATTTTTAAAAAGATTCTGCAGTATCCTTTACAAGTTGGTTTTGGTATCTTGGTTATATTTGGACCAAATAATTATAGTTTTCCCTCCCAAGTCTCCCTTTAGGTTTCATATTAGTATACTTTATCCCCTCACAGGTACTTACCAGTGTAAGCTCTAGTAGTGCAATTAGAATGGATAGGAAAGTACATCTTTTATTTTTCTGGCTATTACAGAATTTTCCATATATACTAATGTGAGCAAATAATACAAGAACAAATGCCCTGCTTGAATTCTGAAGTACTTGTAGCCATAACAGTTTGTAGGCAGAGATAGTGTCCTTTACTGGATTAAAGTGATACAGGTGGAGGAAAAAACCCCATACTTTCAGGTCATAGAATCATTCCAGTTGGAAATGACCCCTAATATCATCAAGTCTAATGTGAATTTTTGTTCAGACCTCATCGTAAGACTCTTGCCTTGAGTGCTGGCATGCATTTTTATGTTGATATATGTGACAGGGCTAAGTTTAAAATTATACTTTTGTAGTAGGCATCATAATAATGAATTTCAGCTAACACACAAGACCAAATTTGGTTCTCAATCATGCTGGTGGTGATAAGGCCCGTAGGACTCTTGTAGTACAGTGTACTTGGTACTCTGGACTGTATTAATATTGCCAGTCAGCTGCACTCTAACACACTTGCCAGCAAAGAAGGCAGGTTACTTTGCAGGCAGCACCACACACGTGCAGGCTGGCTCACACTCGGCCAGCGCTCGCAGTGTCACTGTGTGTCACCGTGCCCCTGGTCACCACTGCGCTGAGCAGCAGCACAACCGCAGCGCTTGGGTACCTGCGGAGTGGTATGTGCTCTGCAAAACCCAACTGGCTTCTCCTCACTGCTTGCAGAAAATGGATCATGCAGTGTTGGAAAGAGAAACAGATGGCCCCATTTCCTCCTTTCAAAGTTCCACCTGTTTTGTTGGTATTGCATGAAGACAGCATTAAAGACAGAATTTAGGGGAAACTCTTTGGTCAACCTCATAGTCATGAATCTTTTCCTATTTGTTTTTCTTCTTTTTTTTTCAATTGAAAATCTGTTCCTTTATTTAAAAAGTGTAATGATCTACTTGATCCAAAGAATTTATTTTGAAAGGTCTTATTTTCCTAGTAGAAATATAATTTTTTCTGATTTAATTTTTAAACTAAAATGCTTGAGATGTTTACTAGTACCTGAAAGTATCCTTTGGAAGCTTATCTAGTATGAAAGGACGCTATAAATTCAAAGTGGAGCCTGGTCCACAGTGCTTTAAGTAGGAGGTTGGATTAGGTGACCTCCGAAGGTCTATTTCTTCCTGAAATTTCCTGTGAATCTAATGAGATACAGCTCATTTTGTGGGCCTGAAGTGAGTTGGGAATGTAGTGTCTGACTGCCAGGGTAATTTTAAAAGCTGCCAACAAAAAATGGCTAAGGAGAGAACTATTGTACTCTGCAAAACAAAGTGTAGATCTTTCAGCAATAAATTTTAATTGTGATAGTAACTATAAGTATCTTGTGATAGCAAAAACCAGTGAGGTCATACCATTGTGGTACCTGTGGTAAAATATGAGGGGCATAATACAATTTTTACACCCTGCTATTTCCACTTGCCAGCACTCAAATGGCAGGGCTGTGTGCCCCACACTCGAGACAGCATCTGTCTAGACTCATGACTGTGAGAGGAAGATCCATACATCAGTAACAATTTAGCTTAGAGTTAGGGTTAGTCATAGCTTTTTTGCCATGTTTCCTTTCACTTACCGCAAACCTCTTTCCACAACTCCTATTGCCACAGCATCCACAGCAATCATTATTCTGAAGCCCCAAAAATACCAAGGCAGGGAAGATCATCTACACATAATAGAAATACAGTTTGAATTGGGATGAATTCAAGTTACATCTTCTTTTAAATATAATAATTCTATGGGGTTTTTTTTTCTTATGGTTACATTAAGTTACTTATTGCCAAACCTTTGGATCAGCTATAACTTATTTGTTTATCAAAGAGGAATTTGCAGCCCTGAGAAAATTCAACAATCCAAGTCATGGCTGCGAGTGGGGGAAAGGTAGGAATGTCTGAATTTAGATACTTACCAATATACCCGATCCCAAGATCCCTCCAAAGTACCAAACTTCATCTGTAATGTGTGCATTGTCTTTAGCCACTTTTCCTCCAGGGAAAAACAACAAAATGTTAGCAAGGGTGCAGAGCACTGCCAGGGGGATGAGAGTACCTCCCAGGCACTTGGCGCAGCCTCCCGTGCACATGCTTCTTTAAAGGAATTGCAAACACAACTGAAGACAAAATAAAATCTCTCAGATGTTCTCAGAACTGATTCATAAAAAGAAGCTTCTTGGTGTACTTCACAAAATCCAGTTTCTGTTGTGCTGTTAGAGGAGATGAGCCTGTAGAATGCTCCTGTCGGTTTTCTTGCAGTCGATCCAAAATGCACTGTGCTGGTTTTTTATATGTCCTTGCAGCCGTGATGTCAGTTTTCTAGCGTCCGTAAATAAAATTACGTTCAGCCTCTGATTTTACTATGACAACCCACAAACTCTGTTAATATTTTACTAAGGTGGTTGAGACACTTCATAATCTGGGCTCATGTCATGGTAGATATCTTAGTTCTGGATGATCATTTTTACTACACATGATCTTTCTTCATACTAGAAAACACTTCTTTTGCAAGGAGTGACATAAAAATGCATAATGAGTCAGCTGATATGAATAATGTCTTCATAGTCCAAGTTTTTACATGTCAGAGGCAGTTCTGTAATTGAAATAGTAGAGAAACTGGCTAATACAAAGATGAGTCATTATAGACCAATAAAGATACATGTCCACAAACCCAAGAAAGTTCTTGGATTGCAGCAGGATGAGAAACATTTATTGATATTAGGCAGTTGGACTGTGCCTCAGGGCATGTGTTTCTTCTCCATTTTTGGGATTTATATTTATTTTGTGATTTCATGCTCTATATGACGGAAGACTGTTTGCAGGAAAGACTGAATTGGAAATGCTCTAATATTTAATAGACCTCTTCACCAAACATTAAGTTATATGATGAAGATGAATCAAAACCTGACAGTATTTTCCATAGATTGTATTTTGAAATTATGACATATGCCATGTTTTAGGATAACTCATAAATTTTTTTCCATTCATGGGAGAATATTTTGTGTCACATATACTTAAGCTTATTCAATAAAGGATGGCAAGAAATTATTGTCACTACTGCCAATCATGTGCATTCTATAATATATTAGAAAGACTAATGGATGTTTTTTTTTTGTGAGGACCAGTCCTAGGAATTCCAGTGTCTGTAGTGCTGAGCAGACTTATGATTTCTGAGGAAATGACACTGTTTACTTAGTAAAAGATTTTATTCAGGTATTTATTAAGACCGATTTTTGAGTGGCTTCTCAAGTTGGCATATACTGCAACACGAATTAAGTCAACAGGTTCTAGGTATGAAGTGCAGATCTAGCAGAACAGCCTGGAGAGTGGCAGTGGTTGTTCCTGGTGGACTGAAAGATTCCCATTAATCACAGTGCATTCCAAGCTGTTGGCACAGGAGCCTGCAGCTGAAGATTTACCAAACAGTTTCTGGAAGTTGAGCTGTTTTTGTTTTTCATATGTCATCATTATTCCCTTCCTAGTGTTTTTGCTAGAAGTAGTGGAGGCTGCGAACAGCACATGCTGTTTGGTATAGTTTGGAAAGCATGGCCCTTTGCATCCCACACTGCTCAGCCAGAGCAGCTGTCCCTGTCTGGGGCTGGGAGCTGCCCATGTGCTGCCAGCCAAGTCCTGTCCTGGCATTGCCGTGTCCTCTGCACAGAGTAGACAATGCTCGAGGTGTTGCCACTGGTTTGTTGGTTGGTCCCTGGAGGAGGGAGGAGCCTCTGGTCCCATCTGTGTAACAGCAACATGTGTATGGCCCCTGAGGACAGTGTTTTGAAAGGCACATGCTCATAAACTTAACTTTTCATCTCAAGAAGAACAGCTATTGCACAATTGAAGAGCAGGCAGAGAAAAAAGTCCTGAGAGCACAGTCTACGTGTGGTATTCAGTAGGATGTCATCTGGGCCATTGTAAGCAGTTTTCATGGCTTTCAACAGCCAGCTATTGATTCTGTGGCAAAGATTCAGAACGTGAAAACACTCCATACGTCACCTGATACTTTAAACAGGCTTTCATGACATTTCCATTTGGTAGAGAGCGTCTGTAATTTGGCTCCCACTTACAGGGGCTCAGTAACAGGCACAGGGAAAATGCTTGCTGTTGCTGGAATATCAGTCTTAGTTGGCTTTCTTCCCCTTCTCTATCTGACTAGAATGTCGCTTTTTTTTGCAGTTGTGAATTCTGGCTTGCAGTAAAGAGGAAAAGTTTAAAGTTGTATTGCATCCAGCACCCTGCCATCCTGATTCACAGGAAGTGGCTCAGACAGATGTTTCCACCAGGTTGTTGCCAGATGTTCACAGCACTCTTGCATTTTCCCTTCCTCCACTCACTAACAGTGCCACTGAATCTAGCCAGACCCTGCTGTTCAACTATACTAGTTTATGCATGGAGTTTTTAAACTATTGCCAGGTTTTATGTGAGTGCTTAAGCTACACTTTATTTTTGGCAGGGAAGTGGCATCCAACCTGAGCTGGAAAGCACCACTCAGATTGAGTCAAGTATTTTCCCCAGGAAAAAACTGAGTAGCTTGCACACTCAGCTGCTCTGAAAGAGGCTCTTCCCTTCCATTCCAGCCCTTGTTATCCAGCTCTGTCCATCTATCTGGGAGGAGTGACCCATTGTCAAACATTAGCCACAATTCTTTTCCTGGAATAAATGCTTCATCTTGGAGACTCTGAGGGCTGATAATTGGGGTAGAGCCAGTCTTTGTATGTTGTGTCATCCTGTCCTCTTGAACAGCACGTTTCTAGCAACTATGGTATCATAATGGAAGGCACTCCTTTCTGGTGTACTTTGGGAAGGTGTTTCCTTTGCTCCTCATCTCCTGAGTCATACAAAGCCCATGCTGTGCAGAAGGTGAAATGACATATTATCCTGTGGAAAATTATAGGACTATCAGGCCACTCAGTTTTGGTAGTTTCAGGAGGATAGCAGTGCTAGCAGTGATGATACCTTACAAATTTTGTATGATGTATCTAGTAATTTGGAATTGTAGATAGGTTTGTCTTGATCAGTTTTTTGTGTCAATTATTGAACTCATTAGACAGTTATGTCCTGAGGTCATGAGTCCTTGCTCTTGTGATTTGTGTAGCTGCTTCCATATTTTAAATGTAGTTGGAGTATCTGGAGCTCGATAAGCTTGTGACAAGTACTGACCCTCCCTTAAATTGAGCCAGGAGGGAGGTACAAATTTATAGGTAGGATGGGATTTACAGTAGCCTGGTAGAAAACAGGCCTGTTCAAGCCTCTGCTGTTGCTAGTAAACTTTTATGTATGCATTTATATATTATAATTTATAAAATACATGTGGTGACACATTGATGTCAAGCAAGAAATACTGAAGGATGTTCCTGCATAAAATCGTTCTTAACACATGTAACATGATGTGTGTTGTGCCGTTCCACTGAGGGCTGGAGAGAGGCTGGTAGACTGTGCACCAAGTTCCTTTCTTTGAAGAGAGTGCAAAGGAGAATGAGCTGAAAAATGTCTTCCTTCATGTGACCTAAATCTTCATTGCAGTGAAGGATCACATTAGCACAAGCTGTTCTTTGGAGAGCTCCAAAAAGCCCTCCAGTTGTGACAGCAGTGTAGTAAAGGGGTACATCCAGTGGGATGTGCTCGGGGACAAACCCTGCTCCTCTTGCCGGAGATTCAGCCACTCCTTGCCTGTGAAATGTGTGGATATGCAATGCCTGTCAGTGAGAAGCTGAAAGAGTGAGGCGATGTATGCACAAAAGCAAAGGCCATCATTGCACCCATATACACAGCTTTGGCCTGGGAGAAATTCATTCCCTTTCCTATTCCCAGACTCCTCTGTCAGATGTGGGGGCTGGCTGTGTGTGAGGCACCTGAGAGCAGAGAGGGGATGATGCCTAAGGAAGAGCTGGGTATCATGAGCTTCCTCACGACAGGTTTTCTTGTCCCAGCCCTAGCTGCTGGATTCTCCCAAGCTCAGAGGACAGACTGTTGATGTACACAGCATTTCCCTCATATCTTTTTGACCTTTGTCAAAGCTCAGATGGCAAATGTAGCTTGAACTGGGTGGTGTCCTCAGTGACACATGGAGACCACATCACCATGAATACAAAAAAGCCAGCTATACTGATGACGAGTTTAGGAGAAGTGGGCTGGAAGGCACCGTGCCAGTTGCTTCAAACCTTGGAAACAGATGAATCTGCCTCCTGTTTTTACCAGATACATTTATTCTTCCCTGCTTTGCAGGGAATTGTCACGGGATGCTATCACATATCACATATGTAGCTTCTTTCTCAAAGTGACCATTTGTCACTGACTTATATGTCTTCAGCGCCCAGTAGTGTTCATCCTGTTTCAGTGTCTTTCTGAAGAGTGCAGCAATGTACAGTGTGTCTCCATGTGTATTATCCTCACAAGAACCCGGTGGTTTTCATGCTTTGGTCTGCTTCTAGCTTCATTTTCTAGCAGTCAGCATACTTGGTGTTTTGCAAGAAAATTTCAGTTTTAAGTAATATTTGTACAAGGACTCTAAATCTTTGAAAATATGAGAAATTGAAATTACTGTTGCTTGAGTGAAATCTTGGCTACAACTTGAAATACATAGTTCTCATCACGTTCAGTGAGGGCAGATTTTAATCCTTGTATTATTCATTTTGACAGTCTTTTTAGGTCTGTATTTTGAAATTATTGTATCTCTGTATCTTTTGCAAAAACAAACATCTTTAAGTTTTTACATCACATGCCTGGACCTGAAATTTCCTTTGCTTTTATAAGCACTGAGATTCTTCTAGTGTGTGACAGGGCCATTCAACTCTTTTATTCTCTCCCACTCTCCTTTCAAGGGATCTTACAGACAGCCCAGGGTTTTATCAGCCTCTCTGGTGCAAATAGCTCATAGAATGCCAGGAGTGCTGCTGTGGCTGCTGTGGCTGAGGTTTCTGCCCTCCCTCCCTGTCTTCAAACCATTGGTGCTGGTGCAGGTGGAGATTGCTTGTCTTTGCTGGAGTGCAAGCATCAGGTGCATGCATAGCCTTTAAGGGAAGGTAGGTGTCAGAGATAAAGCCTGTTCATTCTTACCCCTTGCTAGATACCAGTGTAATTGAGATGAAAATCCTTTTGTGGATTCATTTACTCACCATAGCTATGAACCTTATGTGGCCCCGATGTAAAACGGAATGATGCTGCAAACTTATATGGAGTTGCTTTGCTTTCACCCTGAAAGAGAGTACTTGCCTCTCATTTCTTGTTTCTAGACTTAGAGGAGATGGGAGTAGAAGAGAACCAGCTCTTTCTTTCTGCAGCTTGTTTGTGTTGCTGATAAACAGCTTTCCCCATATGGTGGTTCCTGTGGTAATGAGGAGATGTGAGCAGCACATCTGTCAAACCCAGTCTCTCTATCCAGTTTCATTACTGCTACTTTGCTTCACATTCTCCACTTGTGTTGTCCAGCTGAATTGTTCACATGCTCCATGAAAATGACACGACTGTGGCCAACTGGTTCTTTTGCTTCTCTTGCTTCTCCAGAATTCTATAAGGGATATGTCTTCCTTAAGGCTTGGGAAGGAAGGAAGGAAGGAAGGAAGGAAGGAAGGAAGGAAGGAAGGAAGGAAGGAAGGAAGGAAGGAAGGAAGGAAGGAAGGAAGGAAGGAAGGAAGGAAGGAAGGAAGGAAGGAAGGAAGGAAGGAAGGAAGGAAGGAAGGAAGGAAGGAAGGCTGTCTTTTCTGTGAAAGTAGAATTGTTTTCATTTTGGGTCAAATCTGAAAGGCTGTTGCAGTTTTGAATATGTTCAAATTTAATGATTGCTGTGGGTCACTCCAGGCTATATGCCTCTTAAACGTAGATGCAATTCTATACAGCTTTTGATTGATAGGAAGAATGTTGTATACACCTTTCTCTTTATTCCATCTGGTGAGAGGCTGGGATGCTTAATGCCTTATATTCATCTTACTCATAACTACAAACATGCCTCCAGCTGGCTAGCCCACCTCCTGTGCTGATTTCACCCGGACATTTGTTGAGTGGGGTCATAGTCCGTGTTTACAATCTATTTCCTCTTCAGTTGTTTTGTTTGTTATTCTCGTGCTGTAATTCTGTTACAGAAAGAGACTTTCAAGACTAAATAGTATTTTTTTCTATGCTGATCTCCTCTGATAGCAAGAATCAAGGAATTCTAAAGGAAGCAGCTGGTTGGGATTTTAGCTCTGGAATGCCTAGAAATCACAGCTCTGACTTTTTCTTTGTTTTTCCCAAATAAATAAAACATTTAATTTTTAGTTAATGCATTAAGAATCTAGTTGCATACCTTGGATGTATCCATGGCTCCTGCGAGCTTCTGTGGGAAGTTTTGCTAGAGAAGAAATGAGAAATTGTCTTACCCAAATCCTTCTTCATCCACAATTTAGATGTTATTATTTTGCCCAATATGCTCAAGTTACTGGTGGCTTGACCTTGGAGTTCCTGTATTCCTATTATCAGTAATAGACTCCACAGGCTCGTGGAGGGCCATGTGAGACTGCATGTTTGTGGCCTTGCCTGCAGTGGATTTATTCACTAGTCACTGCACTAGTAGAGATCTGAGGCTGAGCATTTGCCTTTGCACTGTTGTAGTAGTTAATTGATTTCTCAGTTAACAAATAAATTTAAAAACTGAGACAGATCATGCAATGTTAAGTCTAATTGTCAATGAATTTTGTGAAAGTTTGTGTTCTTTTTCTGAACTGGGTGAAAATATGTGAAAGCTTGGGGGTTTTGTGAATTGTATGCTGTTTGCTGACAGCCCCACCATCCAAAGAAAAGCCCACAGAGCAAGGCTTGCTACTCCTGTGACATGCTATTCCTGTTATCAGACCACTAGTGGTTTTTTTAGCTTGGATTTCTTAGTAGGGTTTTGGAGGGAAGATGCCTTCCCTCCACCCTCTATGCCTTCTCCCAACCTCTTTGCCCCTTTCTGTGCTGTTGCAGCTTTGAGAAGCTTGCCCTGTTCCTGTGTCTGAAAAATCCACAGGAGTGGGGGTTCATTTTCCACGTTGCTCCCTCACCCTCCACTACATCCCTTTGCAATCATAAAATCTGCATTAGGTACAGCAACAAAGCAGTTGCTCTGTAAATAGGCATCCAGATGGTCTAAGGCAACTGTTTTGTATTAGACACTGTGCCGGGTGATTATGGATTAGTTGTTATCAAATTTTCTAGGCTCGGAGTAGAATTATACTGCTGGTTACAGTATCCACGTTAAGCTTCAAGTGAACCTTAGCAATGGAAATCTTGCCTTTGGGCATGCCCTGTCCTTTCTTACAGCATAATTCTTGTCATTGTCACTATGTAGTATCTTTTTAGACAGGGTTCTGTTGCTGAGTTGTTACTAAACAAAAGGATATTCTAGCTCTCCCCGCATTTAATTGCACCTTCCTATTTTTTTTGCAGACAAAGTTTGTCCCAACTTGAAACCGAATTAGTTGTTATTCCCTCATTCAAAACTCATATGGTTTTTAGGTGTAGTATGTCATACAGAGTTGGAAGGTGTTAACTACTTCACAGGTCTTTTATTATACACTATAGTTTAAAGTTTCTTTTATTTTCTGAGATTTACATGGGCCATTTTGTTAACATAGTGAAGACAGGCATGATATGTGTTTCCAAAAGAATTTGACAGTCTTGATTTCAGAAGTGAAAACAAACTTTAAAGCTGTATTTTAAATCTGATCTTTTTGTTAAAAAACACATAAAAAACCTTTATTGTCAGGATAAAGTTACATTTGGTTTTGTAGCTGGACCTTCACTTGTGTTCTCAAAGTTGACACAAATTGTTAATTCCTTCTCACCACTTCATTTTAAACTCCACCATGAATTATAACAAAATGGTGCAAGACTGTCTGCTGATGCCTTTCTCCCTTAAGCAGGAAATGTAAAGCAGAAGAGAAGAGCAAGTTTATTTTTCTTGTTGTGTCATTGAAATAATACCAACAACACTTATTGAGAGGAAAAATTCCTTTACCATAATAGGTTAATTAATGGGGGTCTATCAGCAGCCTCTGTTAAATTGGTTTTATTTCCATGGCAACTCTTCTGCTTCACGGACAACTTTGTGTCAGTAAGGCTGAACTGAGTGGAAGATAGGCCTTTCTGTGCAGTCCTAAGTGGGCAACTACAATAAATTTCCATATCATGAACGGATTGTTGTGCAGGGAATGTAATATTACAGGTTGCTGAGGACCAAATGTCAGCAAAAATAAACAGGTAATTGAGAGTGAGCCTGTTGATAATGCAGGTTCATCCAGGCTAAAAGCACATATAGGACCTCAGTTGCAGAAAACATAGTGCAATGTTCTTTCTTTCTTTCTTTCATGGATTTTATTATAGCCAGGTAACTATTAATCTATTCTGAAAAAAAACCCTCTTTCTTCTGTTTCTACTTCGAATTTGATGTTTTCTACCATGCAGTTGGAAAACCCAGAGAGACATTTACCAGAATTCAGTTTGTTTTGGAGATATATAATGTATAGATTAGTGTTTTTTTTCATTTTCTAAAGGCATGGAAGTCATCCAGTTTGAATGCACAACATTGGGTTTTGTGAAACTGTAAGAACTGCAAGCTCAGGGTTGGTTACAAAAATTTTTCTTCTCATTTTTTTCAAACAGCAAAATAAAATTTAGATCAATTTCACATATATGTTTCCTCACAAACCTGTAATGTAGCATGTTTTAAAACAATTTATGTGCTTAGTCTTGATATATTAAACTTTTTTTTTTGGTAAATGGTTAAAACTGTGGTCAGAGTTGACTCACCTTGAGTAGATTAGTTATCACTTGTGTTAATATTTAATGGTACGGTACCAGGCTGTACCCTGTTCCTTTCAGAACACTCCCATGACAGATTGATAGATAATGCATCTCCTGCATTTATACCAGGGATCTGGGATGAAGTGTGCTGTATGACCTCAAAGGTGCAGTGCTTGTGCTATGTTTATCTTTTTGTAAGGGCTGCCATGGATCCTAACACGTGCAAACTTTTAGATTCCAAGAGCCTAATTCTGGTCTAACATAAATTAGCAAAAAAAAAAAAAAAAAAAGTTAGATTTTTTTTAAAAAGAGAGATCATTCTAGTTAGTTATCTGTATCTCATTGTGAAAAATATGCTGAACCTTTTGAAGCTGGCCTGAGGTCAAGGGACTGTGGCAGACCTTAGAGTTCATGTTTCCTATTTTTCCTCGCTTTTCTACCATCTCCTCCTGTCACCAATGCCAGAGATCAGTTCCACCCCTGAGATGTGCTGCGTTCTGCTGCCACTTCCCCCCGGCCATGGCTCTGCCTCCTCAGCTGTCACCTGGTCACCCCTGTGGTCCCGTGCACAGCACCATCACCTCTCTGCAAGCGAGGCACTGATGCCAGGAGTACTGCAGCAGGTGCCTCTGTGCTGCAGGAACGAGGATCTGGAAAGATACCACAGCAATACACAACTCATCCTCTCTGGCAATTAGTTAAGCCAATTCTCCAATTTCTTCCCTGCTCCCTTTGTTGTGTTTTTGGTACTTCATCAAGAGGACAGAAAGCACATTTTTGGTGGTGAGGAGTGCCCTGGCTGGCCCAGGCTGCAGGAGCTCCAGCAGAGCTGGACCTCCTTGTGGCTGGGAGCACAGCCAGTGTCCCCCTGAGCTTCCATCAGCACCCAGAGCAGCAGGCATGGCTCTGGCTCCTTGGCAGCTGAGCCATTGCCCTTTGCAGATGGGCTGATCTGGCTGAACACAAGTGGCTTGTTCACTGATTCATAAACTGGACTAGTTTTCATCCTCATTAGTTCTCTGATCCACTTCAAGAAGGACCACAGGAATGTTGGGACCAATATCAGGGAAGAAATAAGAGTAAACAGCTGCAAGTAGAGAACAGGACTGAATCTCCAACAACAGTTTTCAGTTAGATCAGTTTCAGTCAAGTGCTTAATTGCACCTTGAGACTATGACGACAATTTTTGTGGTATTGGGCCCATTGCTGCAGTGACATTAATAAGTAGTTAATAATATTGATGTTTTATGGATGGCTATTTTCATGAAAACAACTTCTTCCAATCATATTCACTTAGTCTCTGTGAGTTCAAGATAAAACAAGGCTATGTAATCTGCAGCATTTTTTTTTTCAGGTGGTCTGAATCTGGCCTGATTTACAAGATGCTTAGTCAGCAGGATGTTGCTGTCCTTGATGGATTTCAGCTCCTTTAAAATGACTGTGAGCAGGATCTTGGAAGAATACAGGGAATTTACTGTTGGGTGTTGCACTGGTGGGCTGGATTGCATCCAACTCTTATTGACAAGAGAAGTCCCTGTTTAGATTAAGTGCAAATTGTTTGATTAAACTCTTTTTGAGGTGTCTCTCTGTTTCAGTTTTCCCTCTTGGACTTCTAGCAGTCTGGGGTGATTTTAGGAATCAAGAATGAACTTATATTTGTGGTACAAAGGGTCTGTTTTAATAGTGTTTCCTTTCAAGTTCAATGTGTATGATATTGCTGTATGTTTGTCAGCTTGTTGGTAGTCAATTCTTACACCATTTAGAGAAGCTGGGAATAGCACTACCCTTCTGGAGTGGGGACTAAAAGTTTTTTTAATTGGTGATTATGTTTCAAAACCTTAATATACCTTACAGCCCAGTTGTAGCAAAGTAGGTACTTTTAGATCCTCACAAGTATGTGTCATAGCACCAGTCCAGGTTGCCCTTAAGTGGCCCATGGGGATTCGCTTTGGCTCTTCTGACAGTTGTTACTCTAGGACCTTGTGCAACGGCTTCAGCTGTTGTCGCACCTTTGCCTTTTTGAGTAAAGGTATTGTGTACTCTTAAAATATACATATCAATACTAGCTCAAAACTACCTGACTTGCTACATGAATCTTAATGCAATGAGGTCTTCATTCCCAGCTTTATCTTTGTATTTTGCTGTTTTTACTGACTTATTAGTCTCTTTAATTACAATGTAGAGGTCATCCTGTGAATTTGACAACAGGTTTGAAATGTGCTAAGCCCTTTTAGATGTTCTTTTGCATGGGATAAAATCACCATTTCTCTGGCATTGAAGAGCAGGAGAAGCTCTGGCTGAATAGCTGTTTCAGAGCCACATTTATGCTCACAGGTAGAAACAGTTGCTCCTAGACACAGCAGATGTGCGTTTCTTCTCCCTTGTGGAACCTGTGGAAATCACCGGGGAATTCCCCTGCATGTTCAGCCATGTCATGCTGGAAACAGCCACAAAGAATGCACTGTGCTTTTTAGACTTAAATGATGAGAAATCTGCTGCCAGACTTGATGGTCTGTACTGGGTGGTTATTTTCCCCCGCTTCCACTTGAAAGCAAGAGACTTTCTTAATAATGCTCGTAGACTGTAGAAATGATACTTCCTTAGTGGCGGTGCATTTAGGTCATGTCTGTAATGATGTGGAAACAGGTGTTTTCAGAACTTCTGTTAGTCTTTAAAAAGTAACAAATACGGGAGTTTTAAGACAAAGGCTTTTTTAAAAGTGATATTGACTGTTCCGATCATTATCCTTGGTAACAGGCATTTCTGCTAAATGCATAACAGGAGTTACAATGTAGTAAGAATATGCGAAAAAAACCCCACTAAAACCAAAGACCAGTATGCTTAGTTCTACATAATATTCTAGGGCATATGATTATCAGAGAATTTGTTCCCAAATTATTTTTCAGTTGGGATGCTTCTATTCAAAAGGTGAAGATATGATTGAATGTCTAGGTATGCCTCGTAAGTACTATACTTAGAAAAGCAGAATTGTATTTTTAATTTTTTATTAGATATTTATTTCTGATTAGATATTTCAGTTTTGCCTACTTATACTTCCTAATATTCCTCATACTTCTGAAAACTTGTGCAGTTCTGTTTTATAGTGAGGCTATATAATGATAGTTGGGTGGCCAAATGTGTAGGAAAAGGGAGGGGTTTTATTAGAAGTGATGGGTTGCATTTTCTCAGCAGGCAGGTCAGCATACTCTGCACACCCACCTCTGAGACACAGCACCCTGTAACACCAAGGGCAAACATTCCATCTAATCCAGGGCTTGCAGGAAAAAGTTCTTAGTCATTCATTCAGTGGCACACCCATTGCCTATTAAGAGGTATTTTTAGAAAGAAGCAGAAATCCACAGCATGGCTCACAGAGACAATTTTGAAATACCTGGCTACATCCACACCCATGCTTGTAGCCCTTACTTGAGGAAACTTTTTAATTACATTCATGGGAGTTGTGTCCAAGTTGAGTAACAGAGGACAGACTCTTAAACGTAATGGGCTACCTGTTGGGCAAGTGAATTGACTGTTTTCAAAGAGGGAACTTTCATGTGCTGAGCAGTACTAAAACCAAAACATCCAGGTACATAGCATCTTTGAAAGCAGACATAAAACTTCACAAGATTTTTGTAGACCTAGCAAGATAATTTGGGTTAGCTTGATGCCAAGATGATGTATGCTGGGAGAGGTATGGAAGTGCTTGATCTGTCTTGGCATAATTTACAGTGACACCTGCAAAGGCACATTGGAACTGACACTAATTTCCAGCTGGTGTGGGGATACCTGTCCCAGAACCTTGTGGCAGGGAGAAGGAATTCCTTCCATTGGGATGGATTTAGCTGGCTGCTTGAGTATGTTGTTGGCCAGGAGGAGTGGGTTATGCCTTGATCCTGTCAAAGAAAAGAGGTGGATTGTGGAGGCTGGGGCAAATCAGTGTGCAGAGGCACATTTTAGAAGTGGAGCAAACATCACTGCTTTTAGAGTACAGATGTAGAAAAAGTTGGGGTGCCCAATTCTTGACAACAGATCATTAAAATGCCTCCTCAACATGAGGAAAGTCACAGGCCTTCCTCAGCCTGAGGACTTACTACACCACATCTTTATGTCAAACACCTTACCAGCAGACAGGTCATGCTGGCTGTGCTGCCTTCTTATGTGCCATCTTGAGTAGCAAAAGGTTTTGAGAGGCACCCAGTACAGCAGAGCAGCAGCAGTCCAGGGTGCTGTGTCCCAGAGCTCAGAACTAGGGTAACAGTTTTCCCACGAAGTAAAAGTCCAGGTGTGAGTATATTTGGCAGGATTTACAGGGCACCTTTCTTCTACTCATGTCCTCTTGCGAGCAAGCAGATTGGCACTCTGGGCTTTTTCCTTTGACAGGTCATTTAGAGATCATGTGCTGATGGTAAAAAAAGGGCTTTTCATAACTTTACATGTTCCTTATAAACTGTTTTGACTGTTACATGTAAGCAAATTTCAAGTGCGTAATGAAACCACCCTTCTGTAACTCATCTGCAAGTGAAATCTATTCTGTGTGAAGGAACAAGATTTTCCCTCATGTAGCAATAATGACAGTATTAGAACTTTCTTACATTGGATTGGGAAAATTGGGTTGCTGCTGCAGAATGCTGTGCTAATTCATCTTATATCTTATTCTAAGAGATTGATTTAGAGAAGTGGGGAAAGACTACCTTGCTTTTGGGAGTTTGTGTTGTGAAGAAATAAATTCACTCTGCTGGTTTTAATATAAATCTCTAATAATTTTTTTGTTTGTTTGTTTAAAGCAGGAAGAAAAATCTTTTTTCCTCCCTGTACTGTGTGAATGTTTGGGAAATGCCTCCAAATGGAGAAAGAATCACAGCTTTGACTCTAAACATTTTGAAGAATTCTGATGTTAAAGGTATGTATTTTATATCCAGTAAGAAATTTCAGAGGCATGTGTTTGTTTTTCAAGTCTGATCAACACTGAAAGTATGATTCAGACACAGAAGAATGACTCCATAACAATTTTCAGCCACTTGCAGTTCAAAAGAAGTATTCCTTGACACAGGTCAAAGGCAAGGCTCCAGTTCAAGTAAACTGTGCAATGAATAGTTTTCGACTACCAATCAAAGTGTGATTTTATTGGAGAGAGGTTCTTAGTATGAGAGCATTTTGAATTTTATGTTGAAAACATTATGTTTTGCAAGCTACAAAATAAAATTCAAAGAAAATTTCCAGTATGATTTAACTGATTTTTATAAACAACTTTGTACCTTTTCAGAATTTCTCATTGCTAACTACTGCACAGTGCTGTGAGCAATATGATGAAATTAGTACCTTGAGTTATGTGAATAATATCTGGATACACAGCAATTTGTGCTGCTCTTTACTATGGAGTAACGTGGGACGTTACAATACGTGGTAAATCTAGTGCAATTGTAGGTTTGCTGCTGCTGCTGCTTTCAGACTGGTTCATAACACAGCTGACTCCACAAGTCCTGGCTGAGGCTGTGGAACTCAGCAATCTCAATCTGTGCTGACCCGACAATGGTTGGGTACCTACAAAAACAGCCTGCCCAGATCTGATGCTAAGGAATGTTTTCAGCTGATGAACTTTTTACAGTATTTTCTCTTCCCTTGCACACTCTGCAGTATGAGGAGGAATTCTGTCATTGGATATTTTAATCTGCTTCTGTACATATAATGGTTATCAGACTTCCCTCACAACTATTTGAAGTATGTCTCTGTTAAATAATTTGGCTAAAAGAATTGTTTGTTTTTATAACATTAGCCCTGGGATTTTTATAACATTAGTCCATGTGCTACTTAAAAAAATTAGAAGTAGTTAGAAAAAAGAAAATAACAGTTGTTGAAGTGGTAAAGCAGTAAAGACCTATTGGAAACAAGTAATCTGCAGACTGTAAATCAGCTAAAAATATAGAAAGGGAAGAGGTGCACTGATATCTTAATTTTAAACAAAAGGTTTTAAGTGTTCAATTAAGAAAAGTACTGTGTAATGACTGCATATTTCCCTCTTGCCTAACAGAAACATTAAAAATTTTGCTTGGGCAGTCAGAGAGTAGTAAAAAAAATGAGAAAGAGTTGGTTTAAATCTTAGAACTCAGTCAGCATGATCAGAGAAGCAAATGGATGCTGTGGCACAGCTTGGAGCTGTTAAGTCTCTGTGTCTCTTGGCAGCCGTTTTGTTCGGAACTGATCACTGTCACATGGGGCAGCACTTGCACGACCAGCAGCATCCCAGCCAACCTCTCTTCCTTGGGCAGAGGGGAGAAGAGGGAGCCTGTCTTCAAACAAAGAGGACTGCAGCTCTCCCAAGAGCTCCTCTGCTGTCTGTGGCAGATGTCCGGGCCTGGAATTTCTGTCTCCAGCTGAGGGCTCAGCACGGCAGGAGCTGCACCAGTGTGTGTGGAGCAGAGCATGGAAGAAGGACCCTACAGTGAAGCTCTCCAAATACCCACATGGTTCTGCTTCCCAATGAGCTGGCTGTCAGCAGCAATCTTTCTGTTTAATGGTTTTGTTTCATTAGTGTGTTTGAAAGGCAGAAACAAAATATTGGAGAATTATTGGGGTTGCAATCAGGTTAAATTCAATAAGGTCCATGCTTCGTAAGATCTTGTAGCTAAAAGTCATCTTAATGTTTCATATAATGACAGCTTTATTAAAGAAACACAAGAAAATCCATGAGCACAGTGACTACTTACGCAGAGGTAGAAATTCCCATGTGTGTAAGTACCAGGCTGTGTTAGTCTGGGTTTGTGTACTTTAGATAGATGTGTTTACTTTAATTTATTGGCAGGATTGTGTTTGAACTTAACCAATTATTAGTTATAAAGTTGAAATGTCTTATGGATATTGGCATTATATAGCTATTGGAGGACTTTGGCTCCATATAGCTATTAGAGGACTTTGGCTCCACGTAATATTTTGTCTTTCATATGATAACACCTATCATTTCCAAGTGTCTGTCTAAACCTTGGTGTGTCTCAATTGTTTCAGATTATGATAGAAGTATGAAATCAGCTTATTAAAGCCCTCTGGGACCATTGAGTCAAACCATTTCCCCAGCACTGCCAAGGCCACCATAACCCTTGTACCCAAGTGCCACATCTACACAGCTTTTAAATCCCTCTGTGGATGTGGACTCCACTATAGGGCTGGACAAACCTTTTGGTTAAGAAATTTTTCATAATATCTCATCTAAACCTCCCTTGGCACAACTTGAGGCCCCTTCCTTATTGCTTATACTACCAATTTGGGATTGCTCTCCTTAAATTTCTCCAGTGCTGTGCTAGTGTGAGTTGTCTAGCCTAATACAGTCCTTTCCTTTAATGAAGTGAGTATGGATTAGGATGCTATTTTTGTCATTTGCCTGTATGAATATATCCTCTGGTTCCAGTAGGACAGTTCACAATATGGGGGTCAGTTTTGTCTTATAGGTATATAGTAGTTGATTTTTAACTGAGACAGAACTTTTATGGAGGCTAAGTTTTATGTTGCGTTCCCTGCTTCTTAATCCCGCTCTGATCCTGGCAGTAGAGCGCTAGCGCGACCCTGAGAAGCCGTCCGCGTTCCGATCGGGAAGGCTTCCTCGGGGAGCCGGCGGTGGGCTCCGCTAGTCTGCGTCGGGCCGAGGAGTTGGTGCCCTCAGAGCACTGCAGGATAGCAAAGAACTACCCAAAGAAGGAGGACTCTTAGTATGAGGGTTGGCAGGTTTATTACCCCCAAGGGAGCTCAGGGACTAAGAGCCCCGAATAGCTCATGACATGGGTATTTAAGGGAGGAATAACATCCAATAAACTGAGGGTGCAGGGGCAATACAAGGGAGGGTCCAGGGTGCATGGTCGAATGAGGGAGGGGAGGGGGGAAGAGAGAACAACGAATGAACAAGGGGGTAACAGGGAATGTTCCAGAACTGGGATACATAACAGACAAATCAAGGAACCAATAGCAGAACTTGGGGTTCGTGGCTTGGTGGTCCAAACCAGTCTCTGGCAGCTTCGCGGGAAACTCTCTGTCTGTGGAACATGCCACCAGAAGTCTTCGTCCTCTGCAAGCCCATGGAGGGACTCTAATCCTTCCTGGTTCAGAACCACCGCTGCAGTTTTATTTTCTGTATTTCAAGAAGTGGGGGATCTAGCTTTGAAAATGTATTGCCATCAGAACTGAGATTAATTGCTTTACAGTGTTGGATCCCTGAGCTAATGCCTTGAGGCCTGCTCTCTACTCAAATGCAACTTCATGGGCTTTGGAACAGGACTGGTTTGAGGTAGCTAAGGACTTAGATCACAAGTGAGAAAGTACTTACCAAGAAAACATGTTCTAGTGTGTGTGAAGACTATTTGAGAAGGTGATCAGAGAGTCCAAACTGTACTACTCTTACACAACAGGTTAGTTAATGTTCAAATTTAAAAAAAATATGTATTTTCTGTTAATGTTAAGATCTACCTGACTAAAGGAACTTTTGTTTCACACAAAGCCGCCTTGGTGCAAAAGGAGAACATGAATGGAGTTCCAGCCTCTTCTGCCTGTTTTTTCATTCTGCAGAGCAGATGTGAGATTCCAGGAGAGGACAGACTGGCAGATGTGTGTTAGCCAAGTCCAGGAGTTGAGGGTGTAGCACACCTTCACTCGCCTCAGCGGGTCAGCCTTGTGTCTATAGCTCACAGTCTAAGTTCAGCCTTGTGCCAGAGTTCCATGCAGAACTTTGCAAATGCAGTGTTGATGAAGTTGCTCTTGCGGTGCCGTGGCCATAGCTGGGCCTTTTTTCTTTAAGGCAAGGAAAGATAGAAGTGCCTCTCATGACTTCTAAGATACTGTGACTCCTTATCATGAAGATAAAGTGACTCCATTAGCAGTGCAAGGTTATATAGCCCTGACAACTGTGTACCCTCTAACCAATGGTGATTATTTTTCTTTTTGCTCTTTGTAAATATAATTTACAATGTTAAGGATGATCTTTGAATTCTTTGCAAGATGAGCTTGTAAATTTTAGGTCTTCGTTTTATTTTGACAGAACATAGAAATATCTTATGTTTTTCAGATTACTGTTTTATAATCTTAAATAATTAAAAATAAGATCCAAATTCCAGAATGTCTTGGCAACATTCATTCATTCATTCATGTTCCTAGTGTTATCAGGACTGAGTTACTAACAAAAAACTTCAATAGAACCTTGTTGTTAATGTTACTTAGCAACATACTGTTTAGACACTTGTCATGGTTCAACCCACCCAACAGCTCAGCCCTACAAAGCTTCTTGCTCACTCTGCCCTTGATGGGATGGGGGAGACAGTTGGAGGGTTAATAGTGAGAAAACTGATGGGTTGAGATAAGTGGAGTTTAATAATAATTAAAATAATAATAAATTGTAATGAAAATTGAATGGAAACGAATTTATGTTGTGATAATCTTTTTATTCGTTGCACATTAATCACAGGCTGGATTAATCAGCAACCCACTTAAAAAGTCTGCATATGAAGAATGCTGTAATGGCTTTGTAGTTGTAATGACTCCACAGGACACGTCCTAATTTTCCTTGAGCCCTTTGTATGCCTCTAAGTAGTGCTCCTTTAGTAAGCCCTTTGTCTTCACCTTAGAGCAGAGTGTATCAAAATCCTGGGAGTCAACGGAGTGTAACATAAAAGCTCAGGATGTTTTGCCTGACAGGCAAGTACTATTGCTGACATGGTTGCAGTTTCCTCAAAGACAGTGCCTGCCTTTTTAGATGAAAATTCCATCGGATTCAGTGCATACTCTGGGGAAGGACTGTGGTGTTTTGATTTTTTGAGGGTTTTTTCTCATCACCATAAGTGGAAACTTCCAGTTTCTTTTGTTTCCTTTGTCTTTGTGCTTATGAAGAGCAGAGAACAGGACTACTTTTCTGTAAAAGAAGAACATTGGTTTATTTTCTTTTCTAACTTACCATTTAAAAGTCTGTTCTTGGAAGAACTCCTTTTGGAACTATCACTTGAACCAAATCCCACCTGTCTGGTCAAAGCCTCAAGGTTTGACTTGGTGAGCATGATGCCTTCATTCAGTTCTTCTTCTGTAAGAGTGCCTTGTGCCTGGCTCCTGTGCCACCAGGAGCCTGAACATTGTTTTCTTCCACCAAAGGCAGATGTCTCTCACCTGAAGATGGTATTTCAGGTGCTCTTGTGAAAGACTTGAGAGCTAGAGGTCACTGGAGGCAGAGGCCCATGAATGGGCTCAGCACAACCTTTTTGATTGCAGTCTGATTATCACTAGAGGGAGCTGGTGGAATTCTCGGGGTACTTAATCTTCTGAGCACTGTCAGAAAGTCCCATGGGCAGGATCTGACCCCAGAGGAGATGTCTGTGTGACAGAATGCTGCTCTGGAATGAACATGTCTGTATTTCTGCAGCACTAAATTCCATGTTTTGGTACACAAATGACACAGCTACTTTTAGCTGTAATTATAGTACAAAGGAATAGAAAAGTCCAAATTCAGGAAATTAGTATTTCCCCCTCCTCCAAGCCAACTGCAGTTCATTAGAATGGCACCGTATCTGTGAGTTTGAAAGACCTTGTGAAAAGAGCAGCTGCAGGAGAGTGCTGTATCTTGTACCACATGGTAGACACATGCTTTGTAGATTTACAGAGAATACAGTCTCAGTTGTGTTGTCCCAGTATATTACCTTAAAAAAAGACTAAGAATTAATTAAATCATAATCAGCATTAAATGTTGTTTTCTTCTGCTTTTCTCCATTAAATGTTGCTTGGATGAAAAAGAATCTTCTGTAGACTGTTTTACTCTTTAATCATGTTTTTTAATTGGTTCTTTTAAATTGTCTTTTAAAATATTTTTTTGAAATAATATTTTGGGGATTTTCCTAAAAATCACATCCTACTAAAAATGTGTGCTACTTTTGTTTAACATTTTTGAGGTCTTGATGTACCCCTTGGAAGAACATGACTGTGAAATAGTTGGCTTTATCACGGACAGCCTTTTTAAGGACCTTCTTGTAGCAAAGATTCTGTTCACTGAGTGTATATTGTTAAATGGATTTCAGAATTCCAATTTAAATGATGATAGCAAAGATTGATGGAAGGGTGGGATTGCAGTTTAGGAAATAATCCTTTAAGAGTCTTGTGGTCATGTCTGATTTCCTTTTCTGATTGTGATGTCCGATTCAACTGCTATCAATGCTGAAAGATACGCAGGTGAGGACAATATGCTGCAGTATCAGTCATGCTAATGTGAAGGACACGTTAAATTTAGACATACATATCCCATCCTGCTGCTGTGGAATCAAGATGTAGACTGTTCCCAGCCAAGCAGCAGTTGTGGGATTGTTCAGCAAGAATAATTTCAAACGCTTAATTAACATGAACTTACTAACGACTAATTCCAAGGGCAAGACTGCATGAGCAGTGTATGAAGCATATGCTAAGGAAAAAAAAACAGGTAAAGAATTTGGTGCTTTTCTGTTTTCTTCCCTTTTTTTTCAGTTTACAGATCTAAAATACTTGGTATGATAGAGGTAATCTTTTTTTTTTCCCCCTGGGTTAGAAGTTCACTACCAACAGGATCACGTTATGAGAAACACAAAAGTAATTAATGACTGACTTTTGCACCACAAGAGGCAAAGTCGTAACACTGGTGATTTTTGTTCCATGTTTTCAATGTCTGTTTTCTGGGGTTTCTGCAGGGGAGGGCAGACATCAGTGATGCACTGTGGGCTGGAAGACCATCTCTTCCTGTGCTGTGCTATGCTTTGCATGCTAGGCTTATGCCAGTTTTCTGATCCGTACAGCCATTACAAACACAGTGTAGAAGAGAGAATGCTTATAGTACAGGGATAGTAATGCCTCATGCTTGTTTAACTTTTGCAAGAGTGTCACACTTTTAGGGATAGACTAGAAATCCTAAATGCAAACCTGTGTGTAAATAGTACAATCCAAGGGAAACAAACTTTTGTTGGCCATTTTGCAAGGCCAAGGTTTCACCCACAGGCTGTTGCAGAAATAGAAAAAGGATTTGTTTGTCCTATGTCCTACTTTTATCATAATAACATTGTTGGAAGAATTAATGAATGCAGGCTACAACATGGTTTTTCTATGTCACCAGAAAACAGTGTTTGAAGTGGTTTATTTGATTGTGGTATTGTAAGTCCAGGGTCAGTAATAGTTGTTTTTAAGTATGGTTTATGGGTCCTTCTTTGAAGAGAGGAATTTCTATACACTCATTTAGTGGCAGCTCTGCCCTGATTGTAAGCTTTTGAGTCTCCAAATTGGTTGGTTAAATGGCAAAACTACTTTTGTTGCATTGTTGCTGACCCTTTCTTAGGTTAGCATTATTACTAATACATGAAATGTTCTTTGTATGTGGCAATGTGTGTTGTTACATAGAAGTGTGAGCGCTCACTCTGAGCTGACTTCTTTCGTTCAGATCAGTTTTCTGTCTCAAAGTGGTGACAGAGATAGCAAGCAAGCTATGTGTGTTACAGCTGTGTTAGGAGCAATTGCTCTCATGACAAAAGGTAGTTGTTTGTGCTTATAAGTAGCTCATTAGTTCGTCTGAGTAGTGATCTAATTAATAAAAGTAACCTGGAGATTTTCTTCTGTCTGTGGTCAGGAGACCATAGGCACCAAGGACTTCATGATGTGAACAGTTTCCTCTTGTGACTGTCCAGGTTGAGTCTGTCGACCAATGTGCACTTGAGAGGTGGTGAGTACAGTTACAGCTGCATCACAGTGTTTTTGTGAATGATGACTGGAAAACATGGGTGATGCATTGTTTGGACATTGAGAAATGGATGGCAGCATGGATGGGTCAAAGGGAGTTGGAGTTGTTCGAAGGTCACCAGGAGCTCTGTCTGCAGAGCTGGCCAAGAGCCTGCCTAGTTTAGCCGACAGGTGATCACACATTCCCAGTATGTTCCCAGCAATTGTCTGAGCTAGCATTGGCCTCCATGAGCAGCAACCTATTAAACAGTAGAAGACCCAATGAGAACAGCTTATAAGAGAATACAAGTGGGAATTAATAACCTGTGGAAATGAATATGTTGTGTTGCCCCGTTTTTCCAACTGAATCAGGGAAGCCCATGCTGTTATTTCCTATGCTGTGTCTCACCTGCAGATGCCATGCAGTTACCACATCCTGCCAGTGCTACCATGAGAGGCACTTTCCTCCATTAACCTTTTTCTGATGGTGGGTGGGACCACCAGAAATTCTGCAAAGAAAAGTTCTATTTAGACTTTCTGGTAGAAGCTGTAGCATAGAGTGTCCAAATGGCAGTGAAACCCCCTTGATTCACACCTGACCAGGTCTTTTAATGTAAAAAAAATTGTATTGGATTAAAATACAACATTTGTTTTGTTTCTTTCTTTCTTCACTCTGTTTTCAAGCTCATTGGAGGACATTTTAAATAAAGAATTGTTTTTAAATATAGGGAGTTCTTGATTTTGTAATTTTTTTAAATGCAGTATTTAGAAAACCATTATTTAAGTTGTAAATAGAACAGTTTTCAAATATATGGTTAGGACTAGGGTTTTAAATCCATGTCCCACAGGTGATATGGTGGTGTGGTTGTTGAGATGGGGGAAGGGTGTTGGGTGGTGGGTTTTGGGGAAGGAGTGGTTTGAATTTTTCAGCCCAACAAAATAAAGGAAGTTTTCAGTTGAGCGTCCTTCTTCTGCAGAGGAAACTTGCAGGATAATGTTTAAGGTTGTTTTAGTCATTAGAGGTGAAGCACACAATAATGGCCAGCCTATGTTTGTACAATTGGAGGATATTTCTCATAATGAAGGAAGTCTCCAAGGTCAGCTGCTACAATACCCGGAGAAGTTACATCACAAAGTCACAGCTGCACCAGCCTGCTTTCTTCCCCCGCTTTACCCCCCACCTTTTATGTCTGCACACTCTTTCTCAGCATAAGTGTTGCTCATATTTCTTGCAAGAATACCATGGATTTGACTTGGGCTTGTGTCTACTGTGTTATTTAGTTATTAAGCACACTCTACCTTCAAAACAAGAAACCTGAATGAGTATTTTTTTTAAAGTTTCATTATAGTCTTCTGATATCCTGTACATTCCCAAACTCCATTTGTCTAGCTTCTGGTTTTGCAGTGAGAATTGCATTGTACTGTGATGATGGCAGCAGCAGCACCTGGATCTAGTCTGGGCCTGTGCATTTTAGTTACCTCTTGTTATGTGATGGCAGTGAGCATGGCAGCTCACACCTCTGTGTTGGGCTGTGTGTGAAGAAAAAGGCTTTGGGCTATTTTAGCAAAATTTGCATGAGGAAAAGGAGAAATGGCTAGATCTTAATTTTTATAGTTCACTTTGTATCTCCATTTACTATGGAAATTAATGTTACTGGTACATGAAACACCATTTGAAAACCTTGGATGCAATCTGTTTCTTTCTTGGCATTTTTCTTTTCATGTGTGTTTCTATACATGATATTTCAGTTCAAGGACTCTCTTTTATAATCCTGATTTTTAAGCAGTATTTTTCATGAGTGTTTACTTGGTTTGGCTGTTACCAAACCATTTACTGATTGACTGTTAATCTAAATTCAGCTAGTCTTGTAATGGAAAGAACAAGGACACTGCTAAGAAGCCTACCTGTTAATTTTACTTGTTTTCCTACCTCCTGGTGAGGTTTTCTGTTGTTCCACCAACAGGATAGCAAAGTGAGAGGTTGCTCTACATACTTCTCCTTGCTGTAGACCTTATTCTGTTTATACCCAAAACTCTGACTCAGTCCTGTTGAAGTCAGCCAAGTCTTTCCTTGGCTTCAGCTTGTTCTGAATCAGTCAATAAACCTAAAATTTAAAGCTGCTTCTAACAAAGAAAACAAAGCATTTTCACTTCAGTTCCTAACAGAACTTGTGTTGTGGTTTAAGCCTGTTGTTCACATCTAATCATGTTCACCAGTGATTATTCCAAGCATCATATATTAGTGTGAAACCACCTACTATTCAGTATTTCCTTCATTGCATTTGGTTCCTCTGCAATTATTGCATTTAAAAAGGGCGGTGGTGTTCTGCCATCCCTGCTCTCTCACTCTGCAATTGGGAATGGTGGTTAGGAAGGGCTGTAAACGTCATCCAAGCAGCTAGGTAACCCCTGGTATTTAAGGAGGTGAGACTAGATGCTGATCTTCTTTTAGGCGTGGACAGGTATGAGATAGGTTGGGTTGGACAAGTTGAAGGAGGATTTTTGAAACTGAGAATATGTGTTTTGGAAGGTGTGCTAGATGTCTTGGTTATAAGCTGCTCATCCTTGCCCTCCTCTGCATTGTGGCCAACACTTTACTTTATTTTCCCAATGGCGAAACAAGATTTGCTTCAGAGCATCACCTCAGCAAATACGTGGAGTGCCTTCATGGCATTCTAGGTGGAGGCTTTCTGGTAAGTAATAGCCTAGTGTCTTCTTTGAAATTTATTATTGGAGGTACTTGGTACTGCTCTTTTTCTGCTTTTTACCTGAATTTATTCATCAAATATCTTGCCAACAGGAGTATCTGGAGTTGTATTACAAAAGAGCTATATTATCCCATAGCTATTATTAGTTACTATTGGTTATCTTATCTGCAACATTATGTCACTTTAAAGCTGAAAAAATCATAGGATGTAGGGCACAGAATCCAAATACAGAAGTGAAACCAAGCCTCTCAGCAGGTCACAGTTTCCACAAACAGTTAAATCTTAAATTTTTGTTATATTATTGAAGCACTCTCCTTTTAAATGTCCCTGACTAATGAGCATTTCGATACAATTCCTTAATTTCTATTATCTGATATGCTGAGAGGTATTTCTCTGCTTTAGCTCTTTATTCAGAGGAATTCAGTGGTCATTGTCAAAGCCTTGCACTCGAACAACAGGATGCAAGGGTTGAGAGTGTTCATTATAGGATATCAGTAATCTGAAGCTGTTATTTTCTACCTTTTCAGTTTTGTTGGCCACACTGTAGCATATTTAAGACCCTTAACTCCAGGCTTCCTTTTTCATCTGCCTTTAGAACTCCTCTTAGAAATAGATTATAGGTCCCTCCCAGTTCTTAACACTCTATGATTCTATGATCTCAAGGTATCTGCAAACCACCTTGAAAACAATTGCATGTTAAGGTGCTTTGTGTTGTGAGAGGTGCTTACAGCCCATTTGGGACCTAGGGTGGGACTTGCAGAGACTGGGCTTTACACACAGAATAATACAAGTGAAATCAATGGAACTTCTCCTGCAGTACACTTTACAGCCTCTTCTGGGCTTAAAGCATTGGGGCTCAGCAATGGGTTTGAGTAAGGACTGACAACTATGTGTCTGTTCAACAGGATAGTTCTTATTCCAGTTTCATGTTAAGTATGTCTGTGGAGTTTGCAAATAACTCTCTACTCTTTCTCTATGGTTTTTCAGGATACTCTTGAGTGTAGAGTCTTTATATAAGTGGACACTGTTGAGTGCTATTATTGCTGGTGAGAGGATTCTGTTTTTAATCAGCTCCGTTCATTCTTGATTTTTTGCTAAAAACTCTGGAGTGTAAATGGTTTATGTTTCTCATGGATAACTTCTGCTTTGTAACTTTGCATTTCTGTCACTGAAAACTGATCATGAAATCTTGGAAAAAAGTAGATATCTGTAATGAGATATTTGTCTGAATTGAGCAAAATTTTACTAGACTTTAGTCAGACTGGTTTGTCGCACAGGCAGTGATGATTGCTCTTAAGTAACAAGTATATTTGCAGAAACTGTTTTTCAAAGATCTTTATTTTGTAGTCCTCATTGAAATAAAAATGCTTTTTTTTTTGCAATGCATTTTATTTGCTAATACAGCTTTTAATGTGAATAGAAACTTTTAAAGCTGAAATACTTTAAATGTAGCAGTACCCCGATAGTCTCTTTCTGTGCTTAAGTGCTGTGTATACACAAAGTGGCAATAGAAATATACCTGTCCTGGGGTTGGTAATGTCAGTTGTGAGTTGCCTATCATGTTAAATAGGAGTAAAGCTGAATCACCTGTACAGGTTGACTGCCAAGAAGCAACATAAATGAATGCAATTTGAAGACTCTGTTTTATCTGCCCTCTCTGTGCAACCAAAAGGAACAGTGTGGTTTGTTTGCTCCATACCCAGGTACTCATTCCAGCTGCAGTGTTCATTGGGCTTCACAATGACGACTGCTGTGAGTGCTTTGGCCATGAGGGCTATGGAAAGAGCTGTACGGTAAGTGAGCCTGTATATCCCAGTCCCAGGTAATCCCAAAGACAAGGCCGTGGCTGTGCTGAAAGTTCATGTTTATGTCTGCTGTGCAGATGCTGTCCTCAGTTCTGGCAGCCTTTGTTGGGATCCTTGGCTCTGGATACTGTATAATCATTTCAGCACTGGGCTTGTCTCAAGGACCGTATTGTTTCACCCACCTAGAGAGAAACTGGATCTATCCTTTCACTGACTCCTCTGGAGGGTAAGTTGTCTGTTCATGAGGATGTTATATCTTCCCCACATACACATTTATTCCAGTATCTTTCAGCAATGTCCAGTAACCATGTACCAAGATCGATTCATAAATTTATCCTTCCCATTTAGTAAGAACTTAACAACTAGCATCGGTTACCCTTGCTGCTACAGTGTAAAACCAAAGCCATAGAAATTTATATAGGGGGTTAAATCTATACATCATACACTGTTTATGTCCATGAACATCTCTAACAAAGCATAAAGTTTTAGAACTTTGAAGGATTTACAAACGAGGAATAGCGGTTGTTAAGATATTTGTCTTACCATTTGTGTGTGAGTCTGTTTTGTCAGGCTTGCTTCTGAAGCTGCTTTGCACCAGCATAAAATGGCACATTGCCCACTTTAGTGACAATGGCATAGAACCTCATAAATGAAACTTGAGAAAGTTTATAAGAATATTTGTCCACTGCCAGGCAGAGAGGACAAGAAGATCCTAATTACCCCTAATTAAGGTTCTGCAAAAAAGTCTCAGTGTGCTATTCCCCATTAATTCACATAAGTCCTGATATGGTTTATATCATGGCATGCTTTTAAAGTGTCTGTATGGTTGGCAACCTCAAGGCTGTATCTAGCAACAGCTTATGGCTGATGCCAGACTGGAGGCAGTTGGAGTACGAAGAAGCTACATAAAGCTCTTTGCAGTAGAGTTCGAATTTTGTATTTCACTTGTGTCTCTCCCAAGAGGGGTCATTCCTCCTTCTCCATCCTCCTGACCATGATTGAGTGTAGAAGAACTAGGTTAAGTCCTTGCTGAAAGCCAGTGCTGATGTTGCTAAGATGTGAGTGAGCAGTAACAGCTGAAATATTGCAATACCTCACCAAATTTGTTCTGTTTGACTCATCCAAGTAAGCATGTGAGGGCCCAAAGACAGTAGCACAGGAGAGGCAGTGACCCATTTGCCTCAGATCAGTGACTGCTATCTTTAGAAAAAAGGCCCGGTCCTGCAAAGCTCTGTGATTGTTTTGAGAAAAACCTTTGCTCTTTCAGCTTTCTTGAGTTTGTGCCTCACTTTAATCAGCAATATGAAATTCTGCCTTCATAGCTTAGATTATTTTTAAAAAGAAATTAAAACTTAGCAAAAATGTGTGGTTGATATTTCAACGTGTTCCTAAACCAAACAAACCTTACATGGAGTAAACCATTGCTTTTTCCTATTCCCCTAGGAATCTATTCTTAAGGGAACCTAGCCTATTAGGACTCTACAGAGTGAATATCCTTAATGTATTTACAGACTAGACATAATTTGGTTCTAATACATGGTAAGTATCCCACACTGACACAATGTTAATATGCTTTTAATTGCTGTGTACAGGTACTTGTTTGAGTATAACAAGTGGTCTGAATGTCAGGAACCTCAAAACATCGTGCAGTGGAACGTCACCCTATTTTCCATTCTCCTTGTTTTGGGAGGAGTAGAATTCATTCTGTGCTTCATACAGATAATTAATGGCATTCTTGGAGGACTGTGTGGGTTGTGCTGCAGTCATGAGGAGGTAAGTAATTTGCAGATGTATCCTTGCCTCTCAGATGAACATGCAACTTGCTACTTATGCTACTGTGGAGTCTTATTCAGCAGTTATTTTATAGGTGTTCTCAAGCAAGAATTCCCTGTGCAGCTGTTTCCATAGCCCTGTTGTGATTAGAATTTTCATGTAGTGTTTGATCACATGCTTTCAGCTGATTCCTCAACTGTCACAGTGACCTTAATCTGCATGAGAGCTAGGAGCTAGAGGACTTTTGTCTATCCAATAACACATGATCATCAGCACTGTATAGATGATATAACTAAGATACTGATCTCCTGGTGGTTGTGGTCTTTGCCTAAACCGTTGTTGCATAGTGTGATGCTTGTTCTAGCTACGTTGTGTTATCCTTGTGTTTTGTCCACAGCAGCTCACAAGCTACTGTGACAATATGCTGCCTATAATGAAAACTGCAGCATCCTGGCCTTGCTTAGTGCAAGTAAGATAAGAGAAATAATTAAATTGCACAAAGCTAACAAAATCTGCAGACAGATTTGGAGGGTTTTTGAAGGTGGATTTTTTTCTTTAAAGCCTTGTTAAATAGTTTGGATGTATTCCAAAATCAGTATCAGAGTGCTAGTGTTGGAATCACCATGGCTTAAAATATGAAGCAGATATAATTTACATCACACACTATAGGTAAACATGTGTTCACATTTTTAATTGACGTAGTTGAGTGTTTGGGCTCTTTCAAAGCTATTACTCTTCCTCCTGTCTTCCTTGCTGTAACAACAGTATAGAAGAGCTATGCTATGATTTTCTAAATGTGGTCAGGTTAATTTTTGCACTTTTAGTTGGATACAATGTTAGCATTCTTGCCATTAATATGTTTCTTTTTGTTCCCCCCAACAGACCTATGTTTGCTAGAAACCTGACAATGCATTGACGTCGGTGCATGTGTGTGCTGTAATTAATATACTGTGGATTTTTAAAAAACATTCCATGCATACTGAAATACACATTGTTGCCAAACTGTGCTGTTGCCGTGAATTTAACTGACTTGGGGCCAGCCTTTATAGTTGGAGTTTTATGCAGGTTTTCTACTAATCTACCTGAACCTAAAGGGAAAATGTATCCTGAATTTCTTTCCTTCATTTCATTTTGGTACAGGCAACTTGGTAAGGCAACTGCCTTAGCACATGTCACTAAAGTAGCTTTATTTATTTTTCTCTTTCTACTGACACAACAGCTCTGTACTTTGTCCTGCTTTCCCAATAAAGTCGCTCTTTCATTCTGATCTTGGAATGAACACAAACCAAATCTAACCTGGCCTGGATAAGAGGTTTTGGTCAGCTGGACCAAAACCAAAGCAGCAGTAAAATGTGGATGATTGAGGGCTTTTCAGGATTTTTCTGAATTTCTGTATTTCACAAATAAAGATTTGTATTAAAAATACCCAGCAGGTGTCAGTCATTCCTTCCCTGTCCATGCTGCAACACTGCTTTGCCTGGTCTTGGAGTAAAGGGCAGTGGTGGCATGAGAACGTGGATTTAATGCAGTCAGGTTATAACCTGCTTTTCCTCTCCAGCAGGCTCTGCCAGAGTCAGAACTGCTTCCTTGCTTGGTTTGGCTCATTTAACTGAAACAGGTGTTTGTTCATCGATATGGGTTCAATAACAGCTCTGGGACAGATACAACTGCACACGTGGAGTCTTAGTCCTGGGTCAGGGCTGGCAGTTCCCAACTGGTGGCCAACCCAGAGAGCTGAGGGGGTCCCTGCACAGCTGAGCCCAGCTCTGAGCCCCTCCTGCCCTCCCAAGGGGGATCACCTCCTGATTGCTTCATTACAGGCCTGAGATAAAATAAGATGTGGGCATGACTTGTTTTTTTACCTCACTCAGCAGACCCTCAGGCCTCACAGCATTCAAGGAATGCAGTCCAAATTTAGGTCAGCAAAGACAGATTAATCTGAAATACCTGACTTCCCAGTTATCAGCCTGAAGGCGTTATTGTAAGGTCCCGGGCAAGAACCTCTGAAGTGTAGCTTGTAGCACATTAGAGTGAATGTTCCATCATAAGTACATCTGAATAATGTGCTGCCAACAGCATTGTTGGCAAAGCCAGCGTGGCAACATTGCTGTTGGCAATGGCATTTTTCAAGCGAAAACCAAAATGTGGAGAGTCACAGCAGAGAACTGGTAGAAAAATGCCAAGCAACTTGAAGATTTTTGCCTTTATTCTTGCATAATGGCTATTTGTTTTTCTGGTGCACACAATTAATTAAGGAACTGAAACAATTTTAGAAATTCCAATACACGGTATGATTAGGCTAAAGTTTAGACTTGAAACTTCAGCATAAATGCATGTAGCCCTAATGCACAGCATTACTCCTTGCTATTTATACTGTAGTGCAAAAAATGGCAAGCTGGATTCCTTTTTTACCTGGTGCATAAGACAGCGTTTTGAGGGTTTATCAATTACATTGCGAAGAAGTAATTGCTTTAGGTTGCATCTATTTCAGCTGGCAGAGAAGTCACTCACACAGAGTAAACACGACTTTTTGGTAACAGGCTTGGCATTCAACCCATGAAAAATGAGAGCCATGGAAAAGCAGTGCATGCAACACTTGGCAAGATATTTGAGAAACTGGCTTGCAGGTTTGCTTATTTCTTAGTATAAAATAGTTGTTTCCTGTTCTAGAGGCATTGTGTGCCAGAAAAATAACCACACTGTGATTTGGTATTTGCAGAGCTCAGTTTAAAAGCAAGGCCATGAAGCAGACTGCTGTACTGCAGAACAAATGCTGCTTCAGTCATCATTTCCCAAGTTAGCTTCTTCTAATCAGAACAGGTTATAATGGAAATAGCATAAAATTTGATTATAAAATAAGATGCTTGCTACTAATTTTAGCCTTTGCTTTTAAGAAAATATTTCAGCCAACTGTATGATCTTTGAGTTTTGTACTAAAAAATCAGTCATGGGGATTGGATGTGCGTGATTTTAATGCAGCTGTTTTCTCTGGTCTCTATGGCGTAGTGTTGATGACATGAGTTCTGTCTCTGCCTATGAGTCTGGAAAGACAGATTTGCTACTAATTCTGATTCAAGGGAGACCTGGAAAAAAGTGTCCACAGTGATGAGAGAGTAAAACAGGAAATATGGGAAGATAATAATGAGGACTTCAAAATGAAACCTCCTAGTTATAAAGGAGAGTCACAGCACAGAACTGGTAGAAAAATGGTGCAATTATGAGTACCACCATGGCCATTTCCTTGTGTGATCTCATGTTAAGAGATAGTATGGAATTAGTTACAACATGCAGTCTGAACAGCTTTTATGAGAGGCTGAGAGAAGCCTTGTGTAAAGACCCTGAAACAGCTCATGAAGAAACACAAGGAAAAGACATTGTGATGTCATTGCTTATAAATTCAGCCTTCCTGCTTTTGATAGAGCCCCCCCCTTTTTTTTTTTTGTGCTCTGACTACAACTTTCCTATTGAGTAAAGCTTAAGCTCATTTTCGAGTTACTTTTCTGATGACTCACAGGGGCTTAGCCTGAAGGCTTGGGTTGTGCTGCAAGTGTTCAAACTGCCCTGGCTCTGTATTACCAGGATAGTGTTTAGATGCTCAGGGGTTGGGGAATGATGACATGTGACAATGGGAAAGCTGTCTGACTTTGGCTTTGCACTGTGCAAACAGCAGGCATTTAAAAAAAACTGCCAGACCTTTTGTCCTGCACAAGAAGTCACGTGTACACAGGTCAGGTCTGTAGCTGTGTAAGCTTAGCTGTAAGCACAGAATGAAAAAATTGGAAAAATAGCAGGATTTAATTTGCAAAACACTGGAGCCACATAATGATGTGGGAAAGAGTAATTGATTAAAGTATGAAAATAAGTCTGCCTTGCAGTTTCTAATGACTGTTATTTGGGCTTCTATACTCTCTGCAAGATGGCCCAGACTCAGCCAGCAACACATCGGTTCCCCCTTAGGGTTCTCTTAATAGATCTCTGTAGTATGAGGCGAAGTGTGGCCTTCTGTACAGAGACTGGGCATATTTATCTTCTTACAGCCCCCTTCTCCATGCTGCAGTAAGGTTGAAAAACCTTGCTTCTATCACCAGCTGTGTTGCAGTTCATGTCGTGGGAGGAGGACATTTTTGAGCAGTCACTAGGGAAATGAGAGCTTTGAAGTTCCTTCCTGAGTCTGCCTCCTAGACATATTTGATTTGGAAGATCACAAAGGAGGATCTTTTAGAAGGGAAATGGCTACTTAAAGACCTGCTTAACACAGGACAGTGAGTTTACACAGTGATATTCATCTGTTCTGCTTACTGTTAAGCACTTCTGTCCCTGGAATCACACCCAGTCACTGGTTCCTGTGAATATGAAATGACTGAATCAAGCTGCAGAGGTCAAAATGCTGCTTATATTGAAAGTCTTGTAAACTTTTGTTAGCTTAGAAGAACAAAACTTCCAGAATTCTTGAGAGATGGCTTTAGAGACATGTGGAAGCTGTTTGAGTTGCCTGCTGGTGCCTCTTGCACTTTGGAGTATTGTTGTGAACATCCTCCTGTACTTTCCAAACGGGAAAGCTCTGCATGCTGCCAGTTACCAGCTCCCCAACTATGAATGGTATTTTGAAGGGATCTGTTTCTCAGGTGTGATGGTAAGTGCTCAGTCTATGGATTTTTAATGAATTGCATTCTATTGCAAATAATAAAGCAATGTAATTGCTTTAAAAAAAGAACATGTGGATTACTTTGACAAAACCACTGCAGGCAGAGAAACTCAATCAAAATGAAAAAAGTTAGTATACTGAATAACAAGTAATGTATGCTATTAAGTGCAAATGATTTTGCAGGGTGTGTTGGGGTTTTTTTCTGCTTTTTGTTTATATGTAATTTATGCTTGTATTATGGAGGCAAACGCTATGTTAATTTAATCACCTGTGGAGGTTGAATTAGAGCTCTTTTACCCAAATGAAAAAAAAAAGGAGCTTCTCATAATGGTTCAGATGTTTTTAAGAGCTGTATGCAGTCCAGTATTTAGAAGACTGAAGAGAGTTTGCAGTGCATCAGGTGCTTCTGTTGTCAGGCTACATTCAGAGAATTGTCTCACTGTGATTAGCATAGTAGGATTTTCCCTGTTACATTTGTAATACGCTCATCTGCAGTAATAAACTACCATGGAGTTGCCCACTATTCATGCTATTCACCCTGTTCATTAAGAGCTGTTGCCTCAGGAGCAGAAAACTGTTTATGTGATCCAAGTGCATTGCACACAACCAATGCTTAAAAAGGGGTTACCTGCATAAGTGAGGGTTTTTTATGAAGGTGCTTAACTGTTATTAAAACAGTAGACTTTCTTTTGAAACTGTGTATTCTCCATAAAGCAGAAGAAAAACCTTCTGTTCTAGAAGAAGAAAAAGAGTACCAGAGGATTTAAACAGAAAAACAGTTGCAAATGTATGAAAAAGTTAACTGCAACAGTGATACTGATATTTTGAAGCATTTTAGCTTAAATATTATTACCAATTTATTAAAAATGTATGTATCATTCTATTCAGCAGCATGTGAGAGGATAATGTTGGGATTCAGGAGTATTCTCTTCTCATACTTCCCTTTTCAAATCTATGCCTCTCTGAATAGCAGTTTGTGATTTTAGAGCCCAGATCCTATTTATCAAAATTATTCTAGGAGCAGACTTAAATAATCCAATAGTCTGAAAAAATCAGTATGGGTTCTAGACAAACAAATGAAAATCCAGGCGAATTTAATCAAAAGTTTGCATTACTGACTTTTTCTAGTGTAAGTGTCTTGGTAAGGAAGACAACACCCTGGTTCGTGTGTCTGTGTCAGCAAGAAGGTGTTGAACTGATGTATTTGTACCAATAAAACATCCTTCTTTTCACTGGTATTTATTCTTTTGCTTGTGAACTTGATTTTCTTGTTTCAGCTTCACAAGTGTAGCTGTGCCCAAGCTTGTAACACTTTACTGTGGTGGAAGATGCTGTACTCTTGAATTTCAAGTACAGGACACAACTACAGCAGAAGCCTATTAAAACCTCTCCAGTTCCATGTGTGTCTTGAGTAATTGTGCTGTCCTATGGATCAGCTTTAAAATATCAAGACAGCAGAAGAGATGCAGTCCCTGCCTTCCAGAGGTGAAGGAGCCTTTGGCTTAGTATCTGCAGTCATCTCACTGACCTTATGTTGTCCCCTTACAGATCCTTCTTTTGGCAGTAATTCTAATAGCACTGGAGTGTAGTGTGTTCTATCGGTGTTGCCAGAGTGAGAGCTGTAACAAAACCTACAGGGTGAGTCTGTGTTTTATTTCTGTGCATCTCCTTAGCGTTTGTTTCGAATGCCTTCCTGCTCCTGTGTTTCCAGTACATCCTGCTGCCCTCTCCACTACTCTGTTTTCACTTCCTTTCACAGAGGATTCTAAATTGCGTTGCAAGGTCACAGGAAATGTCGCTTCTTTCTTCTGAAGCATAAGCAGGATGAAAGAAAATTAGACACACTCTACCCCCAAATCCTTGTAAAATAAAGTAAGACCTTAGAATGAAGCACATCAGCTAAATAGCTTCATCCCATTTGCCTGTATTATTTGGAAGATTTTTTTTTCAGAAATTACTCAATACACATTACCTGGGATGCAGACATATTTAATATATGGTTGTGTTCCTCTGGTATTTTGAGAAACAACTTTACAAAACTGCAAGTTGAAACTCCCCCTCTCTCTCCTCCCCCCCCCCCCCCCCGAAATAATATATAACTTGTAGTTGTAGAACTGTCTTAAACTCTGTCTTAATCTTTATTTGCTATGTGTATTCTTACTATTCTTTACCTGCTATTTTTCTTTCTGAATTTTGAAGACTGGGAAAATCAAATGTGAAATTCAGCCCCCAGGAAGTAGCTAGACAGACTAAATGACCATATTTGCTGTTGACACTATCCCCACAAGATAATACTTCTCTCTCTCTTTACTTCAGAGTTTTATTTCTATTGTGCTAGCCCTGCTTGGAATTGCTTTCTCAGGATACAGTTGCATCATTTTTACCCTGCATTTGATTCAAGGCCCTTTCTGCAATTCATCAAGTGGATCGAATTATGTTTTCAGAGACACTGCTGGGGGGTAAGAATCGTTGGTGTAACTCTTCTGGAAGAAATTGTTCATCAAATCAGTAGTCAGAAACATTCTTCTTACTTCAGACTGATGTTTCTCTTATAGGTACCTCACAGATTACCCTGCCTGGTCTAAGTGCACAGAACCTGCCAACATAGTGGAGTGGAACATCATTTTACTTTCAGTTTTGATAGCTCTCAGTGGACTGCAGTTGATCATCTGCATTCTCAAGGTAGCTGCTGAGTTGAAGCGAACGCTCTGTGGGACCTATTCTGTTTTTGTGCAGGTAATAAAACGTGTGAGGTTAATTTCTTCAGCATCTCCATGTCCCTGTAGCTTCAGCAATTTCTCTCAGCTGGGGACCTACCTTTTGGTTTATGCATTCTCTATGCTACTGTATATTTTTTCCAGAGAATATGTACTGATAATACATTTGTTGGTTTTGATTAATCCATTAATTTCTTGTGGTATAGAGAGGTTGGTGGCTGCTCACTCTGACCTTTAAGACTAGGATTGAGAAGAAAAAAAGTGGTTAGGATATTAACCGTGATGCCAAGCCCATTACTCCTATGTCAGCAGAGGTTGCTGAGCACTTTTCTTCTAACACTCAATTTACAGACATTCTTACTAATGTGTTGCTTTCACAGCGATGATGAGAGAGATTAGCACTTTGTTTTTTACTTGCAGGCTGGAATTCTCTGAAAATGGCAAGAAAATCGTAGCTGCTTCTCCCCCATCCCCAGAAAAAGAGAGAGATGGCCTTTCCATAATCCATAGTGGTAGATTTGCGTGCTACAAAGAAAAATGAAACCCTTGTCTTAAATCTCTGTCTGTCAAGCTATTTTGGATTAAGTGTATTTGAACTGACATCTACATTTTTCTTCACCTGTCCTGTTGCGTCTGGCAGGGACACTTCATTTTTTTTACCCTCCAACTGGTTGTAACAATAGAGATGTTTGAATACAATGGAACTGCTTTTGTATTGAAATCACTTTTTAAAATTTTATTTTATTTTATCAATAAACCGCTGTAGAACTGCTTTTGTACTCCCTTGTCATTGCTTAGACCATATGACTATTTGTTGTTTTGAAAGGGCCTGGTTCACAGCCCAGAACATCAGGAGGGGTTGTTAGTGCATTGCACGAAGCCATGATTTCTACACAAATGAATTTTAGTTACAGACAGACCATGATGGTGATGGAGGGCAGAGCCTACCCTGCTACTTCTGTCTCAGTTCTTAACTGCAAAAAGCAATTACTGAAAAAAGTCTATCAAATCTTCCTGTGGTGAAAAAGGCACCTGGGCCCAATTGACATATTAGGCACACAGGTCTGAACTCAGCTGTGCTAATTGGTACCTGTTAATAGCAGCTCTGGGTTTCTTTTCACTTTGCTCTTAGAGGCAAACCTTTTCTTTTAGTCAAGTATGATGTGACTTGGGGGAACCTTGTGAGCACCCAATGCTAGCTTATTAATATTCTTCCAAGTGTCCTGACCTTGCTACAATGGAAGGCTAACATTCTTAACAATAATGATCA
The DNA here is from genome assembly GCA_034509425.1 of Eopsaltria australis. Taxonomy (NCBI): domain Eukaryota; kingdom Metazoa; phylum Chordata; class Aves; order Passeriformes; family Petroicidae; genus Eopsaltria; species Eopsaltria australis. The sequence continues at coordinate 119,108 of JAVTVJ010000786.1, read as the reverse complement.
GATGGAAAAGAATTATCTGTTTTAAATTAGCGGCTAAAAGGTATTTTTACTTTCTCAGAGAATTATTATTTAATTCCCAGTGAAAATTCAGGGATTCACAATGAAGCAGATACTTGGCTCATTTGCAGTTGCATGGGCAGCATTAGGCTGTATTTAGCAGTTTTTAGATGATGAACACCCAGACGAAAGAGAAATACGTACTTCAGACTTGAAGTAAGGCATGTATCCCTATTACACCAAAACTAGGGGGATTCAGGTACAGTGTCATCAAATATTAAACACTGTTTGAATGCAAACCACACAGTAAGTGTCAGCTTTGGGTAAGTTATTTAGGAAAAATAGAATATATCAGTAATTTAATTCTGTTTCAAGACAACACTGAAATTTTGCCTTCAGATTCTTTTATCAGATTGTTTTGAACTGCTGATTTCTTCCTTTAGGATTTCAAGAAATTTTTAATTGCTTAGTTTCTTTTAAGTTTCAAGAAGTAATAAAGTAATTAATCATATTTAAGAATAGGGCTAGTCTTTTGGGAGATGGTTCAAGGTGGCATGGGTTGTCAGAAGTGCATGATACAAAGACATGATGATACAATAAGGACTGTGTCATTGCACACTTGTTTTTCTCTAGGCTTAAATATGTGACATACCTTTATCTTAAATGATAATCCTGTATTTTTATGGATTTGTGGATGTTGTCTGTGGACAGAAGGAAAAGAAAGAAAACTTTAAAATCAACCTGTACTCCTACCAATATCTCAGAGAATCTTGCTGATTTCTTGCCTGCAAACTCTGGATTTGTCTTTATCATTTTTGTGTGATTGTGTCTGGTGAATTTAGATTTCTACTCTATTACAGACATCTCTTACTTTGGGGGCTTAAATTAAATAAAGAGGCATGTAATGTAGCTTCTGTTGAACTTTCTGATACTGCAACCCTCTTTATCTATAATCCAGTGTCTGACATCTCCATTGCCATAGCCAGATTCAGCTGTAACTTGGTGGTTCAGCTTTTAAAGGGGCAGTTTATTAATTTGAAATTGTTGGTAAGACTACTGAAGGCTAACAGCGGGTTCTATTTCCAAATTTAACGGCCACTTTCACACAGGGCTTTTGGATGTAAGGTGAAGCTAACCTTGATCTATCAATTTAAGTCCTGATTCAATCCTTAACATTTTGTCTCTAAAAACAGGCGCTATGAGCTGTGCCTGGTAGCAGGACCAAGATTCCTGAAAAGAATATTATTAAACTGGCTTGAAATCCAGACATAACCAATGATCCCAATAGTGGTGTTTGAAGCAACACAACCATCCAGCTGCAGAACACAGACCTCACCCAACAACAGCAGGGAGAAGTAGCCCTTGGGGCCAGGAAAAGTCTTGCGCCATGCTGGAATATGGGAAACCCTTTTTTGCGCAAGAGTTCCTGTACATGAAGTTCATGCCCTGCCTGCTGAAATCCCCACATAAAACACCTCAGGTACAACAGGAAGAAAGCTGCCAATTTGAGTTTATAAACTCCTGGCAGGGAGGCATTAGTGTTGAATCTGCAGTAAGAGTTCCAGCCTTATTTGTTCCCCACAGATGGTGCATTTTGCCAGAGTATTAGGATTCTGTGTCTGGAACAGCAGTGCCATTCTTTTAAAAGACAACAGCTGGAAATCACTTGGTTTTGTAGTAAAATACTGTGGAGCCCCATCCACACCTTTGCATTTTAGTGTATATTAATACCTGTGTAGGTAAAAGTGACTCTTGGTAAACTACAATTTCCCTTTATGGATATATGATTGTTCACTTTATGGATAGAGGGGTTTTCCACACACAGCTGCAGAGGACAAATGAAGCTGCACCAGCTCTTCAAAGGGTGTCTGACTGCAGAGGCTTGCAGGTGGCCAGAGCAGCAGCATGAGCAGCAGGCAATAGACGCACATCATTAAAATCTGGGAATTGTGAAATAGTGGGGGTTCAATTCAGCCTCACTGTGTGATCTTATTGAGACCTTTAGTCAGAATATTCCATTTGGGGGTTTGTTTATTCTTTTCTTTCAAGGAAAATTTTTGAAGTAAAATATCTGCTTCATCTTTTCAATGCCATTTTGGGGACTTTAAAAACAGTCAGAGTATTTCAGCATCCTCAATATGAGAAATGAGGTACTATGGTTTACAATAATAAAGGGATATTCATGATACCAAACTGCAGACTCATAATTTAACCAATTAAATTGGATCTCTTTATTTAGGTCCTACGAGAAATACATGCTTTTTAGACACACTATGAAGATAATACAGACTTGAGAAGCTGAGGTACTTTGGTCACTTTTTTGAATTCCTTAAGAAAAAGATGAGTGTGCTTAGGCATACACATAATCTGAAAGTTTGGGGGAGGTGCTATTAAAAGCAAGGGTGGAAAAATATTGCTGTCAGAAGTTTTTGTTATATTTTTTCATAAGAACAACATGCAGTTTTTTTGCAAATCAAGGAAGAATAATTTAGAGGATGCAGGGGTCTACGGCAAAATAAATCTTGTATTTTTACCCTCAAATAAATGTGGAGATTTCAAGGGTATTGCTTGTATGGTTTTTTCTCTTCCTCAATGAAATGGTAACATGAGCAAAAATAAATCAAATAGCCTACATACACATGACAATTTATTTATTAAAGAATATATTAAGGAATGACTTTGAATTTAAGTATTTTAACTGGAGGGAAATATTTTCTCCTTTTTACCTCATTTAATTGACAAATGGGGCATATGCAACCCAGATAAGCTGATCTTTCCATTGCACTACTGATCTTCATCCATGGCAAAGGAAAAAAAATCTCTACAAAAATCATTTTGAACATGTAACCTGTGAAACTCCAGAATTTCATCATAGATTCAGTCTGATTTCAAAATGTCAGCTTTGACCTTCTCATTTAGAGAGAAGTAGTGTCCTTCATTTAATCCAGATGTGTAGAAGGTTCCAGAAAGCAAGATTATGAAATTCAATATTCTGACAGTGCCTGATAGGAATAGTGATTAAAATTATCTTATACCATAGTCCTGGTGAATAAGACTTAAATTTTTATATCATTAAAGGAGAACTGCTATACTTTAGTTATATTCTGAAACTTAGTCTTCTATCCAAAATAATCATAATTTTTCTGACCAGTATTAAAATAGCTGCAAAGGATATCCTGCTTATTACAGATAATTTTAAGCTGCCATACAATGGAAAATTGTAATTGTAATTTAGTATGAGTGTGATTGTGTCAGTGCTCAGAGCACAGATGTAATTCCTTAAGAATTTCCAAGTGACCGAAAATGCGGATTTTTAGTAGAACTTTACAGGTGACTTTATATGTCTAAAGCTTCAGACACAACCACGTTGTTATGGATATATACTCCAAAAAAGTGCCATTGCAAACTTTAGTTAGGTGGTTTTTAATTATTCTGTGTTTCAGGTCCAATTTTGTTCTTATTTTTCAGTGAGAATGATAGAAAAATGTTTACAGAATTTGAATAAAGCAAAAGAAGCCTTTGGCACTGGATAGTGCATTCCAATAATTGTAACAGTCAAGATTATCTGGATCTAATGTTTTTAATCATTGAAGAATATGGCTTATCCAGGCTGGCAACAGACTAGGAGGAAGATAACATAGAGGGGTCATTTTGTGGAATTTCTGAGCCTCATTTCAGCAATACTAAAACTGCTTGGAAAGGGGATGCAAACCTCCTCACCTCTATCCATGAACAGCTGGTCCTTTCCATCTCTAGCAATATGTGTCACACTTTGTGCTAAAATTAGGTTTCCAAGGGAACTGTGGTGGGTAGCAGAGCTAACCTAAGCATGCACTGGTGGGCACACTGGTCCCAGTGACCTCAGTCTTCCCTTTTCTGCTTGTGACACACCAGTTTAGTGGTATGAACAGGCAGGAACAGGCATAGCTTGGGCTCCTTGTGTCACTGCAGAGCAGACACATAGGGGAAAAAGTATCACTTAGAACTTTTCACAGTGAGCTTGAGAAATTGTTTTCTTGTGCCACATATCATAGGATTATTTTCTCAGTAGTATACAAGCTGTAGAGAGAGTGATGAAGATAGTGAAGAATGTAATGAAGCTTAAGTCTGTAAATCCATTTAAATCTGCTTTCAATTTCGTGACAAGATTTACACTCTATGACAGTCTGAATGCTAATTTGTGTGATTGCATGTTGCAGAAATAGAAAAGATTTCTTTGATTTTCTGAACTGACGAGGTTACCAGAATCTTTTGTTTGCTCTTGACACACAGAGACATTGTGCAATTGCTTTTATTGTGTTCACAAAAGCAAACAGGAGCAGGGAGGGGGAGGTAAGGATGTGGGGAGGAGAGACAGGAACATATAAAGGGAAATTACTTGTGCCCGTCCTGTGTTTTTATTTCATGTTTTCCACAAGGTCCATGGAATGCAAAATGAAGCTATTTCTCCTAAGCTGCTTGCTGGTTTCTTGCTGTTGCCAAGTTGAGGCAGTGAACCGGGAGTACTTTATTGGCATTACAGAAACTGTCTGGAACTATGCACCTGGCAGTGCCAATGCCATCTCTGGACAGCCTTTTGCAGAAGAAGAGTAAGTAAAGCAGTGTTACTGGGATTTTCTGTCAGACATATAAGGGAATTTTGATTTTTTTTCCTGGCTTGCTTGAGAATTGCATTCTAATGTTCTGCTAATTCAAAGCGTTGGAGTATGTAGTGGGGTGTGAATTTGTTGTAATGAAATGTTTACTAAGTAGAGACTAGAATAAGACCCTGAATGTCTAAAGGTGTTTCATTTTGAATGTCTAAGGTGCTAGCACTGAAGAGATGATCTTCATTTTTAAATGCAGAATCTTGACAAATTTAAAACTTTCCTACTAAGCACAATTTTCCTTTTTAGTTATTCATTGTTGGCAGGGATGGTTTTCACTGGTGCAGAAGCACAGTTGGGTACTTTCACCCACAGTGAAGGAGCTGGGTTGTTCGTTACAAGGCAAGGAGGGTCCTGTGCAGAGTGGGAGCAGTAAGTAGGCTGAAGATACATGGAGTGAGGAGGAGGGAAGCACCCTGGAGGTCTGAATAATCACTAAAGAGAACTCAGATATAAAAGACATAAGAAAAATATTTGAGAGAGAAAAAATATTCCTTTCTTCTATTTTTTCAGTGCCTTAAAAATTAAATAGGACTATATCGAAGCAAAAACAATGATGAGAGAAATCAGAAATTAGAAAAATCTCAAAAATGCAATTCTCTTTTAGTCTGTGGATGAGGGATTAGAAGATTTCTTGTGGTTTCTCTAGTGAAAGCCTCAGCCGTAACCTGCCATTCGATCAGGTGTGATATGGAGCAGTCTTTTATTTTTTCCACTCACAAACTTGGTCAGGTATATGACACTGCCAGGGATTCAGCAGGCTAGTAATTCTGATCAGGGTGGAAATGGCACCTTGTCTGAGAATTGCAGAGCTGTGTTGTGATACAACAAACCACTGCTGTTCCCTGCACTTTCAGTGCTTTTCTCTGGCCTGTGGTGACCTGCAGCATGTTACATTAATTTCAGGTTTTCAGTGGTTGTATGCCTGCAATAGAGCTGGTCCCTTGTATTGTACTTTTCAGTTCAGCTTCCCTGATTCCCTGTCACCTCCTGGACCCTTTATGAGGCTGCTCTTGTGCAGAGATTGATGTTTATAGGGGCAGGGCAAAGCACAGTGCAGAAGGAATACTCTGCAACTAAATGGTAGCTGTTTAAACAGTCCAAGAATATCACATTTGTTTGATTTAGGTTACAGCTCAAAAGCCTCATGCACTCAGAATTATAGTAACTGAACCTTTGCAACTGAGTTTATGCTCCCCAAGTGGAGCTCTGGACTGGGATTTTAATTACACTTCAGACCTGTGCGTGCCAAGGTACCTAGAATTCCTTCCCCATATGCTGAAACAAACTCCACCTTGTAGAAGATACTTTGTGTTTTTGGGCATTGTTAATTTATTTCACAACAAGGCTTGCATGTAGTTGTGCACAGCACTGCAGAGGCCTGGTCTTTATTTGAGACTATTAATTAAAAAACACAATACAGATGCATTTGTGTATTTTCTTTACAGGCAGGCTGAGGTCTTTCTCAAAAGAGGACCACACAGGATAGGAAGCACTTACAAGAAGGCCATCTACGTTCAGTATACCAATTATTTATATGATGTGAAAGTTGACAAACCTTCCTGGCTGGGTTTTTTAGGTCCTATAATTAAAGGAGAAGTTGGAGATTCCATTACTATTCACTTGAAAAACTTTGCTTCCAGAAACTACACGCTGCATCCACATGGTGTAAGATACAAAAAAGAAAATGAAGGTAAGCTTGATTCCATTCTGCACCAGAATTTATCAAAAGTTAATTGCCCCTCTGAGTGTAAATGGTATTCTTCCATCAGAGAGAAGACTGGTCAAGTAAATAGAGATTTAAATTAGGATGTGGTCAATTTAAAATAGGAGCCAAGTTTGGTAATTTTGCAAGAGTGAAATACAAAGCCAGAAGTGGAATTTGTAAAGAAGACAATTTTAGGTCAACATTTTATCTGAAACAAGAGTATTAGTGTTTCAACCAAAATAAGGGTATAGAGGTATATAAGAGATTCAGGTATGGAGGATACATAAAAATTTGATGCTTTGAGGAAGACATTGTTAACAGTAATAATGTACTGTTCCAAATTCTTAACACTAAATTTATGTACATGGTATATAAGATACACAAGAATTTCTCAAAATAGAGAAACAGACCCTGCTTAGTAATTAATTAATGAGATGAAAGTCTGACACACTCTAAGATGTATTCTGGAGTGCTATTGGGATGGATGATGGCTTTTCCTTGCAATAGCCAGTCTGGCCACACTCAGGCAATGGGGGATTTTCTGCACTGCATAGCATCACAATATGGCTCTTGAAAGTTTTATTACTGAGCCTTAAAAACAGTGTGTGAATTGTTGAGAATATGATGTCTCAAACTCAGTCTTTAAAAATCTTTCATTAATATAATTTATGAAGGGTAGCCTAGCTTCTAGTATTTTGTGGACTTTTTCATTACAATTAGTATGTGTCTTGATATATCGAGACACATTCTGTGGGATCAGAACAGTCTATTAAGTAACGGTACATACAATTTTTGGAATTTTTTCTGTTGCTATCATTCCAGCAACACCTATATTCCCTCAGGGCATATGCAATTTTTCTGAACAATCTCCAAGATTAATATTTAACAAACATTTTATATATATTTGAATTGTTATCTTTTCACAAGAAGTACATAGTCCCCTCTGAATAAATTAAGGACTAACTTAAATGGGCTATTAATTGAAGTATTCCTATGAACTTCAAAGGCAAATGAAAAGATGCCTAAAGAGAAAGAAAACATCTACTCATCTGATTTAGAAGTTGTGAGTTTTTAACATGTATTCAGATGTTCAGTACATTTTACTGCAGCATGCAGTCAACTTTAGCATGGCAGGTGCTATCCTGACACCCTGTCATGAATGTGTCGTGCTAATGGTGGCTGTGTGGAATTCTTCAGGTGCATTTTATCCTGACACCACCAAAGATTTGCAAAAGCAAGATGATGCTGTGAAGCCTGGAGACCAGTACACTTACACATGGGATGTGACAGAAGACCAAGGTCCAGCTGAAGCAGATGCAGACTGCATAACCAGGGCTTATCATTCCCACATAGATGCTCCAAAAGATGTTGCCTCAGGGCTTGTTGGGCCTTTAATAATTTGCAGGAAAGGTAAACCATAAATAAATATGCAAGATGATTGATAATTATAATTGATAAATATCAGTGAAATAATTTCCTGGAAGAGAAGAAGATTACAATTGGTTTTGAAATAACTGCTTTTGGTCTTCTCAATCAGCTGCCTTCAATAGTGTAGGAAGTAGTTTGATTTAGCATATGAGAGTGAGTATCATTTGCAGAATACTTTGTCCACAAATCTATATGAGTGAGATGTGCTATGCTAGCAATGTGGAAGGAATTGCAAATACTGATATAAGAAAAAGATTAACATGCAATATTTATTCTCAGTCATTTTATAGAATCTATCTAAAGAGATTTTTGTTTCCTGAGTGTGTCTGTAAATTTATGTGTACAGTCACACTCAAGGAAAGTGTCAAAATATAAAGTAAACAGGGTCCAGCTCTACTGAGGCTAGAGTCAAAGCTGACAAAAATATATTGTCAATTACCAAAGATTTTTAATATACCATTTTATTTTTCAGATACAATGAATAGGGACACTGATCAACATTTTGATGCTGAATTTATCCTTATGTTTTCTGTGGTGGATGAAAATCTCAGTTGGTATCTAGAGGACAATATCAGAACGTACTGTTTAGAGCCTTCCAAAGTGGACAAAGATGATGAGGACTTCCAGGAAAGCAATAAAATGCACTGTGAGAGAACATTATATTAATGTTGCTTGTCACTGATATGGTGAAGTAATAGTTTTCTGTCCTGTTTCTTTTAAAGATGAATTGTATGTTTTTTAAAATCAGGGCTTTTTCATAGAAGATTAAGAAAGATTCTTCTAAATAAAAATTTAAAAATTAAGAAGTGATGGCAAGTATTGTACTATCAAACCTGTGGAGTTGTGATATAAAATTTTAGGGGCCAAGAAACTCCTAGCCAGTGTAATTTTCCCAGACACTCTAAACAGAGTTGTGTTACTTTTCTCTGTTTCTTAGTCCTGAGCTCTGTACTATGATTTCACAGTTTAGAAAAACATTTTTTACTGTTAGTGTAAACAGATAGGATACTTCTGGCTCTGACATGGTTTCCAGAATCATAGCTATGTAGAGGTAGCATGTGTCTGATACTGACTCTGATTTTCAAAGGTGTGGAGCTTTCTTTTGAAGCTCTTTCTGTTTTGAAGAATAGAGCAAAGGTTGTATGATACCTGCATTTGAAAAAAAAAAATCCTAAGGTCTGTGAAATTAACTGTAATAAACAACATTTATTTTAGCAATCAATGGGTACATGTATGGATACCTCCCAAACCTCACAATGTGTGTGGAAGATAAGATAAAATGGCATCTTTTTGGCATGGGTAATGAAGCTGATATCCATTCAGCCTTCTTTCATGGACAGACATTAATAGAAAGGCATCATCGAGTTGACACCATCAGCCTCTTCCCAGCCACATTCATTGATGCTGTCATGGTACCAAGGAGCCCTGGGGAATGGCTGCTCAGCTGCCAAGTGAATGACCATATTGAAGGTACAGTACAGAAACTTTTCTGTGATCAGAATTTTTTAGCTTGAGCTAAGAGTTTACTGAGTCACTTTTGCAGGGCTTTTGACCTGGTGATATGCCAGGCAATATTCTCCTCTAGGTAATAAAATTTTCATAGTAATTGAAATGCCTACAAGTGCATTAGATGGGTTTGAGCCTGTAGCCTTGGGAATCAAGGGAATCTTTTCTCTTATGGACATCATAATCAGCTGGCAGCAATTAGCACAGCTGCACTTTCGCAAGGCTCACCTTTGGACATAAAATCAGCATGATGTTTGCCTCCTGCTAGAGATTACTAACCTCAATTTTCTGTTCGCCAGCAAAAATGTTGGGGCTTATTCCATGTTTAGCAAGGGGCACAGGACAGGCAGGCTAACTTGCCTGCTGACAAATACATATTCTGGAAAGTATATTCATGAATAAGCAGAGATGTTCTCTCTTCCCTGTATTATCCTGTGTTTTAAGTTTAACAGCCATATGAAATACTTAGAAGTTAATTCCATGCTTTTGAATGAGCTATATTCCTGTAAGTGGGAGAAGTAATTTGTCACAGAAGTGGGAAAGAACACAGAACTGAAAATCATTCTCCAAGCTTTGAAAACTCTGAAATAAAAAGAAGTATGTAACCTACAGATACAACTACACAGAGGTTCCAAGCTTTATCAGATCAAGCAACGTCCTGATATGGCTGAGGCATCCTGGCCAAGACTTCAATCCTACAAATTGGCCTGATTTACAACTGTAAAAGAGTTCTCTTCACTATATTATTTTTATCTCCAGAAATCAGATTTGCTAACTGCTTCCCTTAGGATGCAGACTTCAGAGTTCCACAAGGAACTGTGTGTAGATGGAGGATGATCAGTCTGGTAATATCTGGCCTTTGGCTGAAGTGCTCACTGACAGCACTGTATCCACCCTACCCTAATCTTCTCTGCCATGCCAGTGGCAGCTTTACAAGCAGAATGCCCTTTACCACACCTGTCTGCCTGCTGTAGATACCACGGCTGTGTTTCTATAACCTAGCTCAGCTGGTGTGCCTTCTTTTATAGCATTCATCTTCCACTTTTCCATATCCATCAATGGTGTGGGAATTCTCCAGGGAACAGAAGAGCTGTTGGATGCAGGGAAAGAGAAAACAAAATGCAGTTCCTTCTCACTAGGTTTCTCTACTTCTTGTTTTTTTCCAGGTGGTATGCAGGCCCTTTTTAAAGTAGAAGATTGTAAGAAATCCACACCAGGTCACAATGAGAGTACAAAGATAAGACAGTACTTCATTGCTGCTAAAGAGATCATCTGGAATTATGGCCCATCTGCAGTGAACCATTTTACAGGACAAGAATTAATCGTTGACAGGTAAACGCCTCTAATTAAAAAAATTTTATTTTCCAAGCAGGATTTATTTAAGCATGCTAAATAAAGTAAACCGTATCATAGAACTGACTTTTAAGCAGAATTGCTCATTGTCCTCATCTGTGCTTAAATATTAATGCTAGAATAAATATCAGACCAAATTAGGTCACTTATTTTCCTTCTAATCTTACTTCAAATTTTGCTGCTATGTTAGTCATTTCACTGGGATTAAGATTATTTATTATGTCATAGGTAGGCTATGACTCCTGATTATTCAAGTTGGTTGATTATTCTGAGTTAGGGACCAAAGTAGGAGTTCATGACCATTGCCTTAGATTATAAAACTCATGTTAACAGTATCTCATTTAGGAAACAGCTTGCATGAGATAGCTTTGCCCTTTGCACTATGTGTACATATTTAAGACCTGGATCAATTAGCTGAATACATTAATTCTTCAAATTTTTCCTCTGTGAGTTAAAGCATACTTACCTCTTCCACAAGCGATGAGGCACAGTTTGTTGTTTGAATAGTGCTTGGAAAACACTGAAAGGTCCTTTCTTAAAGAGTAAAAGTGTAGACTGGATCTTCTCACTTTGTATAAAGATGTTACATATTCTTGCTGTTCGTACCTACTCCTGTTGAACTTTTGTAACTTCTAATTAAAAGAAGAGTAAATTCAAGGTTCTGAAATGTTGGCTAGAAATCATCGTTGATGAATCTTTAAGCATACTGGCTTTGTAAGGGTAACACAGCACACTGGCTTTTTCTTAATGAGAATTTAGTGAAGGATAATGGATTTCTGCACATCTTATATGGGACTGCATAGAAGTGGTGTGATCACACCACTGAAAAGAAACCCAAAAGACTAACTCAGCATGTCATACCTAGAAAACAGGGTTGAAGTCCAACTGCCTTTGTACAGCTGAGCATTTTGACTTGAACTGTTTGCATCTATTGCAATTTCTTTTATACAGTGAATCTCGCATCTTTTTTGAACAAACTGAGACAAGAATTGGTGGCTCCTATAAAAAGGCAATTTACAAAGAATACACAGATGATTCTTTCACTGAACATAAAAAAAGGCTTGCAGAGGAAGCACATCTTGGACTCCTAGGTAAGAGAGTCTAAAATGTTTTCAAGTCAAAGATTTATGAGAGTAAACAATCACTTCTACTGGTTAGTGAGCAGTGCTCCCACCTCCAAGGAGAAGCCCTCAGCTCTCCCTGCCTCCAGCAGTTACCAGTGCCTGTGCTTTCCCCCAAGGTGTAAAGAAGCTCTTGAACACAATGCTGTCATGGTACGCAGCTTCCCTGTAGGAGCATGCCATGGTCTCCAAAGGTCATGCACTGAATTACGAGGCCAGGCTAGGCAAGTCTAGTCCTACTGATAACCCTGCTGCTCCTGGCATGGGTTGGTGCTAATGTCTGCAAATCCCTTTCCAAAGGGAGGAACTGTCCTGAAAGTCACTTGACCTCCATTTGAACTGGGACTGGTTGCTGCAGGATTCAGGCCATGTGCGAGGGACCTGGTCTGTGGCCACACAGATCCAGGGGCATTCCTCATGCAAGGGAAAAGGCAGCCAGCCACTGAATGCCATGTTTGTGGTGACCTGTACACCATTTGATAGAAATATCCAGTAATTAGACCACGTATACTTTTCCAGGACCTGTGATCAAGGCTGAAGTGGGTGAGCGCATCAGGGTGACCTTCCGGAACAATGCCAGCCGCCCATTCAGCATCCAGCCCCACGGCGTGAGCTACCACAGGAGCCAGCTGGGGACCCTCTTTGGCAGAGGTGAGCCACGGATGGGGTGCTGCAGCATCTGAGCACACACTGTCGTACCTGCCCATGTGTTAATGTTGAGAAAAGAAAGAATGTTCACTTGGCATAATTCCCAATCTTGATTTCCATAACAGGTACCAAATCTCCAGCCTCTCATGTGAGTCCTGGCACTACATTTACATATGAATGGGATGTGCCAGAAGATGTAGGTCCCACAGACCAAGACCCAGACTGTTTAACCTGGCTTTACTACTCAGCTGTGGATGCAGTCAGAGACACCAGTTCTGGCCTTGTGGGTCCTCTCCTGGTGTGCAGGAAAGGAGCTCTGCTTTCTTCTGGGAAACAGGTCAGTCAAAGAAGAAAAATGGAAACATTTGCATCGTCACAGCTGAATCAGCTTTCTCCTCCCAGACTGCACCACCTCCTCTCCACATTACAGTTTCACCCATGTCCTAAGGGGAATAAACAACATGAGGAAAGTGGGGTTGGTTTTCAATCTGGCTCCAGATAGATAGCCACTGCTATGTGAAAACACCATTGTCATGAGCAGCTGCTGGCATTCAAGTCTCAGCTATGATGCGAATGTCTAGGAAAATGTAGAGATTTTAAAGACCAAAGTACAAACTCACTCCCAGAGGTGGTACATGCTGGTAGAAAGGGCATTAGTAGTAGGTACTTAGTCACCAGATACAGCAGTTACAGAGCTTTGAGATTATCAGAATGAAGTATCAATCATTTACTCTGTTTTGTGACTTGTGCTCATAAATAATTATGAGCATAGGATTTTGTCTGTCATCTTTCGTTCACTCATTTCTATTTTCATTTCTACTATTTGTTCTCAACAGAAAAATGTGAACATGGAGTTTTTTCTACTTGCCACAGTATTTGATGAGAATCTGAGTTGGTATTTGGATGATAATATTTTGATGTTTACACTAAGTCCTGATAAAATTGACAAAGATGATGAAGACTTCCAAGAGTCTAACAAAATGCACTGTAAGAAAATTATTAGTCAACCAAACATTAATTTCTACAATAAGGTTTTTACTTTTATGGTTTCATGTTTGCAGCAGAAAGCTGTATAGTGCAGAGACGTTTCATTCATTTCCAGTGGAAAAAACCCCAAAACATTTCAGTGCAATTCAGTTTCAACTAAATGTGGCAGTTCAAAGTATAATGCCAGCTGTTCAGCGTCTTGCATGGCAGTTGAGGATTTAGCATGGTTATGTACCACTTCAAGCAGATCGGAGATATTAGGTCTTCAGCCTGTGTGCGATCACTATGAGTGTGACGAGGCAGCAAGACAAGACAGATCTTTGCTTTACAGACGATGTAGCTGAAAGGAGGTTTTTCACAGAGTTACAGGGCAGTTGAGGTTGGATGGGACCTCTGGATGTCACCTGGTCCAACCCCCTGCTCAAGTAGGACCACCCAGAGCCACTTTGCCCAAGACCATGTCCTGATGACTTCTGAATACCTTCAAGGATGGAGACTCCACCCTCTCTGGGCAGCCTCTACCAGAGCTTGGTCAGCCTCACAGTAATAGAGTTTCCTGATGTTTGGAGGGAACCTCCTGTGTATCAGTTGGTGTCTGTTAGTGTCAGCTGGGCTTCTGTCCTATCACTGGATACCACTGGGAAGAGCCTGGCTCTGTCCTCTTGGCACTCTCCCTGCAGGTGTTTGTACAGGTGGGTCAGATCCCCCAAGCTGCCTCTTCTTCAGGCTGAAGGGTCATCACAGCTCCCTCAGCCTTTTCCTGTAGGAAGAGATGCTTTCTTGTCCCTTCATCATCCTTGTGGCCCTTTGTTGCCCTCTCTCCAGTGCATTCATGTCTTCTGTACTGGGGAGCCAGAACCCAGCACAGCCCTGCAGGTGTGGCCTCAGAAGTGCTGAGCAGAGGGCAGGGATCCCCTCCCTCGACCTGCTGACTGGACTTTGCCTCAGAATGAGTCTTTGCTTCTTTAATAGGGCAGAACTGAGTTTCACACTGATCGTGTTTTAGTACTGCAGAAATACTTTTCAAGTTTCATGTGAAAAAGATGTTTTTACCCTCAGGCCCTAGCCCTGCCAATAAGTCCTAATCTTTAAGCGTATTTGCTTGTGCATATTGAAAAATTTTCCCCTCAGGGCCATTCCTGTTTACAGACTCTTGGTGCTGAACGTTCAGTGGTACCTGAGAAGCCCAGGATTTGAAAGTTTTGCAAAGGGCTATCTAGAAAGGGTTAGTAACTCAAACTAACAAACCCTTCCGATTGGCTCCACTGTATGACTGGAACGTGTTGCAGGGTATAAAGCAGGATATTTTATGCATCCTGTATATGTGACAAGTAGAAAACAGGGAAAGTTCCAGTCGGTCAAGGCAGCAACATGTGCTGTAGACATTGAAAAGGGAAACAGAAATTATTTTTAAACAATGGGGTTTAAAAGTTGTTTTGCTTGAATTGGTTCTTTAGTTTTGCTCATGTGATAAAGTATTTTATTATTGACATTTCTGTCAGTCTAAGGCATGACATTACATCTGAAGTGTTTATTAATTATTCTCTATTGCAGAATTAAGTAATATATTAACCAAGGTGGGTTTTGTTTTCTCAAATCTTATATAGCCATTAATGGTTATATGTATGGAAATCAGCCTGGTCTTGAGATGTGTAAAGGAAGTGTTGTTTCCTGGCATTTGATGGGCTTGGGTTCAGAAATTGATGTCCATGGGATATACTTCTCAGAGAACACATTTGTAACTAAAGGAACAAGAAGGGATACAGCAAATCTATTTCCACATACAGCTCTTACAGCTATTATGAAGCCTGATTCTGAAGGTAAATATCTTGTTTAAAAATCCTGTTACTAATGCAGAAACTGTTATCTATAAATGTTTTGTGCATAGAGACAAGCTTTAAGTAGCTGGTATATTGATCCTGGAGCTAAAACTGTGTACAGCTGTGTTTGAAGGGCAATAAACTGTAACAACATATGTTCTTAATGCTAAAGCCTTGATTTTTCTAGCTCCTCTCTATGCTGAATTTTATTACTACAAGTAGCCACACTGCACAAAGATTTTGGACCTTATATGAGCAATAACCCGTGTCTCAGTCTCCTCAAGTCTTTGTTTCTTATATGACCTCTAGGAGTTTTTGAAGTGTCCTGCCTGACAACAGACCACTACACTGGGGGCATGAAACAGAACTACAAAGTGACAAAATGCCACTGGTGGAATGTAGATTCATCTATGTATTTACACAAAAAGACGTACTACATTGCTGCCATGGAAGTTGAATGGGACTATTCTCCTAACAGGACATGGGAATTTGAGCGGCATCAATACCGTAAGGAAAGGTACTTAGGAATATACACAGGGGAAAAAAATGCAAAAATGAGCAACTCACTTCTCCTCTGAACCCTTTCCTCTTCAGACATTTCTAGACACTTTCTTTTCACATATGTTTTTTGGGCTCACTTGAATTTGTGGTCCTTCCCCAGTAGTATTGCCATGTAACTGAGCCAGACAGCAATGTTTGAGAAATAGTCCAGCAGAGATCTTCTGTGCGATAGGTGTAGATTTTAATGGATTCTGAATAGTTCATATGCATTTATTATTTACTGATGTTGGTAGTCCTTGACATGAAAAGCTCAAAATGTTTAATGTCATCTTATCTATGATGATGTCCTGATAAACAAGTTCTTTGTCTCATGTTTATTTATAGTCTGAGTGAGATTCTTTTTGACCCTTCTCAATTTCATGAGCTTATACAAGATATGTCCATAATTGAATCCACTCACCATGAAGCTTGTTGTCTTGGTGTTTTATTTCCAGTATTTGAATCTCAATGAGAGAGAACTGATTGAATCAAATAATTTATGCCAATTAGCAGAAAAGGCTAAACAAGAATGATGAATTTCTGTGTTCCACCAGAATAACTGGAGTAGCAGATTGTAACTGTATTCTTTTATTAACTTAATTGTATTTTCTTCTTTTTCCTCAGTTTGATAGTACATTTCCTTGCCCTGCGTACTGGTGGACTTTGACATAATTCCAAGCACAAGTAATATGGACTGTGCTGTTGCCAGACTTTATTCCCCTCTATGGTGTCCAGCCCCCATGATCTCAGCAGAGAATCCTTCACATTTAATGTCAGCAAGGCACTTAAGCTTTACATCATTTCAGATGTACCACAGGTTGCTGAAGGCTCTGCTTTTCAGTATGCAAGTTACTGTGTGTCTTCTTGCAATTTGAGGCATTTGCCAGGCCAAGCATTTTTTCAAGCACCATAGAGACTTGATCTATTTATAGTGCGGTTTTTAACCTTTTAGAGAGAAACATCCCAGCTTAAAAAGAATGCTTTCATGTTGAAAATACTAGCAGTTTATGAGATTACTCTTTCACTGAGCCAGATTCTTGATTGATAGTTAACTGACATACCTGCAAAAGATGTTCTAAAATACATGAAGGAACACATTCTTTTCTTCTTTTGGCAGCCCTGGCAATCCATTTTTAAATAAAAATGACAAATTCATTGGCTCAAAGTATAAAAAGGTAGTGTATCGCGAGTACACCGATCAGACATTCAGTACTCTCAAAAACAGAGCAAAGGAGCAGCAGCACCTGGAAATTCAAGGTAAAGTCATCGTGTTCAGTTTTGAAAATGTAAAACATGCAGTGACACAAATCAAAAGATACTATTTGAATAATATTGAGGACAGTTCTACCCACAAAAATTGCTTCAATCTAAATGGAAAAACCTACATGGAATTGCTACTTTTATTGTAGTGCTTTCCCTGCAAGATAACATTGCTTGCTTTACAAGGAAAAAAAAACCCTTTTGGTTTGCTGCCTGATCAGAAATCAGTTTTTCCTAAGTCAGCATAAAACTGGGCAGCAACATCCAAACTGACTTCAGGTACACAGCAGGTGCTCAGGACTTGAGTCGTAGAGGCTTAACTTTAACATCTCAAGTTGGCACATCATAGTGAACGTTTTCTTCATGCTGTTTTCAGCTGAATTGTAAGTCAATATTTTGAATTTGAACACAACAAGCTGGCTGTCTCCTCTGATGTTTTGAAAAAAACAAGTTAATATTTCTTTTCAATCTGACAGGGCCACTGCTTGTGTCAAATACTGGAGATAAAATTATAATAGTCTTTAAGAACTTAGCATCAAGACCTTATTCTATCCATGCCCATGGAGTGAAGACAGACAGTTCTGTTGTTGCTGTAACGAACCCAGGTATCAAACCACCCTTCTTTATTTCCAGCAGGTAACATCAAGACTTCTGGTAAGATTTAGCAAGGTTCCAGATAGCAGGAAAGACATCATTTTTGTTTGCCTTACCTCAAGTTCTTAAATTTTTGATGCTGATTGTGGCAAATATTTCTACAGTTCAAATGTTCCTGCTTACTATTGCTTGGTATCCTGGTCCTTGACTGATCAGTATTTTTTTGACACAATGTGGCTGCACCTTTCATGAAAACAAACAGATTTGGCTCCACAGGGAAAGCATAGCTTATACTATTACTTCTGAAGTACATCTGACTTATATTAAGTATGGTGAACTGGACAGTGCAGACACTCACACACACACAAAACCATTGTCAAGAAGAATCAGGGATCTGCAGAAGGGGCCATCAGCTAGCCAGTGCAGTAAATGGGAAGGGGAAGTTCAACAAAAATATAAGTGGTAAATGGAGATAACATCTGCTTCAGGATGACCTCCTGTAGGTCAGCATACTGAAAACTTAAAAAATTAACTGATACTTATTTAATTCAGGTGAAACAAAAATATATGTCTGGAAAATCCCAGAGAGATCTAGTCCTGAGAGAGGAGATTCACATTGCATTGCATGGGCATACCATTCAACAGTGGACATTGTTAAGGTATATTATTTATATCAGTTTTGTTCATGTCTCCAACATAGATATAGCCGAAGGAGATAAGTTTGAATTTTTTTCTGCTTTCTCTGTCAAGTTATTTCCCCTATTACCATACCATTGTATTTAAATGTTTCTTGAAGGCAAATTGCAAGAAAGTCAGGGCAGAAATTGGATGTCACAGATATTCATGGTTTTGCTTCCTGGTTGTTCTGCTGTTGGTATAGATCATCTCAGATTCCCTTCTTAAAGTTAACACTTTCATAGCTTGCTCAATATCTAATCAGTCATTTGTGGGAAAACTAACATGCAATGGTGAAACACAACTGCCATTTTTTACCAAGCATGAATTAGCTTAACATAGTATTTTAATGGAAATGAATGCATTCTTGCCATTGTCTCAAGAAATAAAGTGTCAGGAAGTGTATTTTGAATGGAAATCAAGCTCAAAAATATAAAAATAGTTTGCAAAAAGAGCAATAAATTAATACGGAATAAATGTTTATTTCTAGCAAAAGATGAAAATAAGGCAGTCTTCATTGAACTTGATGCCTGGGTAACATGTAACAGTGGAGAAATAACTTTCTTTGCCACTGGCTGCCATTATTCCCAGATACTGATACCTGCAAAGATTTAAGTAAAAGGATTCATGTATGTCATTAAAAGTACTTCTGCTTAGTTACATCTTGCAGTTATGTGGGCTTTCATTTGTCATTTTAGGACACTTACAGCGGATTAATAGGCACACTCGTCGTGTGTCATAGACATTACCTGCCATCTTTTCATACTAAAAAGAAAGTTCAGTTTGGTCTTCTCTTTATGGTTTTTGATGAAAATAAGTCATGGTACTTGGATGAAAACATTAAAACATATTCTACCAACCCACTCCTTGTTGACAAAGAGGATGAGGAATTCCTTGAAAGTAATAAAATGCACGGTATGTTTCCCAATTTAGCTCACATAGCTCTAGGAATTCTACAAAATTATATATTTGAAAATACTGCATATAAATTCAACTTTCTTAGCCCCCTGAATTTCCAGTTCTAAGACAGAAGGCCTGAAAAATTTTACTCGAACTGTTTGAAAACACTGCTATTGCCAGTGAATGACATTTTTTTTACAAGTAAAAAAAACCTCTTAACAAGAAGAAGAACCCCTAGTATATTCCCATGTTGAAGTTTTGAGTAGAGAAAGAGTAAAAATTAAATTTGAAGTTCTGATTTTATGTCAGTAGACAACTGCTCTGGATATGTTGGAAAGGCTATGTGCATGCTGAAAGCATGTCTTTGTAAAGCTTACTCTTTTACAAAGATCTGCAGGAATTGCAGATCTTTCTTTAAAAATCACAATATTAGCAATGGTGTACAGTGAAGAAATTTTCTTTATTATGTCTTTCTTTCTACTTTAATTTGGAGTATAAAAACAACCATTCATAATGTGCCGTCCAAAGCCATTGTCTGGCATTGGCTTTCAAATCTTTCAATTTGTATTATATTAGAGATTAACAATACACAATACACAAAATCTTATTTGTTTTCTCTGTCTTACTCTCCTTCATTTTAGCCATTAATGGAAAGGTGTTTGGAAATTTGCATGGCCTGACTATGCATGTTGGAGATAACGTCAGCTGGTATCTGATGGGAATGGGCAATGAGATAGACATTCACACAGCACACTTCCATGGCCACAGCTTTGACTACAAGGTATCAGGTCTTTTTCACTTATTTCTTGCTGTATTAAAAATGAGAGGTAAGTCAAATACCAAGGACTGTTATCTGTGGTGAAAAGTCACATTACAACATTAAGCAGGGTTTGTACTTTTACCTTAAGTGTTGTATGCCTCAAACCCGTATTTGATCAACATACAAGAGCCAGAGAATATCTGCCAGTAGCATTCGCTCACTGGTAACATCAGAAGTTGCTTCAACAAGATAGTTGAGAATTTTTCCTGGCTGTGGTCAGACAAAAGCTATAGTTCTCCTTCATTTCCACTTAGATGCTAGTTTATTAAACTTTGGAGCATGGAGCGGATGTACAAAGTGATGCTTCAGTACAAATGATACACAGAAAATGTATTTGATACAGTTTAACTGTTGCTTCTTTTTGTCTTGAAGCAAACAGGGGTTTACCGGGCAGATGTCTTTGATCTGTTCCCTGGGACATTTCAAACTGTGGAAATGACCCCACAGAACCCTGGAACCTGGCTGTTACACTGTCATGTTACTGATCACATCCATGCAGGCATGGAAACAACCTACACTGTGCTCCCAAAGGAAGGTAAGAGCCATCTAGCTTAGTAATGTTCGTTATGTTTAAAGATGCACAACGGGGCTCACAGACAGGCCAGCATACTTAGAACCAGTTCAGGCACCCAGCAATATTCCATGTCTAGAAGCCAAGATGTTGCAAGCCACCTGGTCATACTTCCCCCAGCACTGCTCAGGAAAGTGAAGTAGCTAAAGGACTGGATGATAACTGACTATTACTTCGATTTACCATCCATGAAACCTAAGTGACAATTGTATTTATTTAAAAAGAATTCTTCATGATGAGACAGAGTAGTTAGTAGTTAGTTCTGTACCCAGAAAGTGCCAGTAGTGTCAGACTTCATCTCAATCTTTGTTCAAAACAAGCACAGCTGGTAAATACAGCTGAATTAATCATCCCCATACAGATGAAATACTGAAAAACTAAAACAGTGTTTACTTTCTCAAGGGCATGTTGTAGCTTTACAGACGCTATTACCAGTGAAAAATCTTTCATTTTGAAGAATTTTGAAAGTTCTTGTTTCTAAAAAGTTCATACAATTTTAAAAACAACACTTTCCAGTACTCAAAAGACAGAGCATAACAGGTATTTCTTGTAGTTAACTGACAGAAAGAGAACAGTAGAAATAATTCAAAATATGTGATGTATGTACACATATATACAACTATATGATTTACATTTATAGCTATACTAAAAATACAGAATGCAATGTTAAACAGAAAATCTAATTCTATTTGATAAACCACTGGAACGTGAAACACAACCTAATTCTATTTTATAAACACTAAAACTGATTTACAGAGTATGTTATGCCAAACCTCCAGGCAGTAACAAGGCTACTTTAAGAGTACACAGAAAGACATATAAAAACAGACTTTCAACTTGGATCAGCAGTATGTTGGATTTTTTATTATTAGCCATCTAGAGTGCATGAAAATGTACCCTTCAGTGCATCTTAAAGTTGTTTTTAAATCTAACTCACAATATCCAGAAGGTACTTGGATCCTTTGTGCTCATTTTGGACTCTGTTGGCCACATGCACAGGCTATTCTTTTGATGAAATGTAACAAAAAGCTATTTTTCCCCTTCTAGACAAACAGCCTCTGTTCCTGAGATTATTCAATCAGTTCAAGTGTAAAGGCATGCCAGGCACTCAAGAATGATGAAAGCATTTTAACACAGTGATCCTCCAAGGTCATTTATTAGAAAATACTCTCTTCTGGACCACTCATCTCTACACGTTTTGGAAGATTTCACATAGAGACCATGGATAAGAAAAGAACCACAGACTAAGACAGCTGAATGGATGTAACAGCTAATAAATCTATTTTTCTATAAAGGAAAATAGTATCTTGCAAGCAAAACATATTCTAGGTGATGGCTAATGCATGTTATTTGGCAGCTGAGGAACATGGAAGAGCTAATGAAATGTACCTTTTTTTAAAGTTTGCAAATAACCCTGAATAACAGCAAAATTTGGGGTATCAGTCATCATACTGTCGTATTTTACTAGATAGGTATGTTTGTAGTAACTGCTTAGAAAACAGGAGTTTGGTTATCACTTTATCCATAGGCTCACACTGAAAAGATATATAGTATTGCATAATTGAGCAGTTAACAAAATAGTTCTATTATTTCTGTTGAATTACTTTATAATTTTATTCAGTACTATCTTTCAAGAGTGTGCATTTAAAAGATTTGGTTTTCCATTATGAAAATAATTCCAAGGCAACATTAGGCTGAAATAAGCCTGATGAAATGCAGACACAGTGAAGGCTAAAATTTGGTGACTCTGGTACTGAAGAACTTTGCTGTGACAACTCTTAAGTAACTCCTGCAGTTGGAATCATCTTGATTTTGCAGCCCTTGGCAAAGGAAAAAGGAAGTGTTTCCAGACAGATGGAAGAATCAGTATTAGAGCATGGCTGATGCTGGTCAAAAATGGAAACAGTAAGAGCAGATACGGTTGTGTTCCAACAACCCAACTCCTCAAGTTAGATCTATGCCAAATGAGAGGGAAAGATGTACGGGACAGGCAGGGAAAGCAAGGTATCTGGGCTTTACACCTGTAAGAATGAAACTGCTTCTCTGTAACAAGCCTAAATCACTTTGGTCTTTTTAAAGATCATACTGAAACCGGCATAATACCTACCAATAAATTAGATCATTCATTTTACCTGTAGCAGAAATGCTATGTAAATTAAACTATTTTTACCTTTTTTTTTTGTTTGTTTGTTAATGTATTTCAGCTGAAATACAGATGATCACTTCTGACTGACTTCTACAGGTTTAAATAATATTGCAACTCCAGTGAAAACATGGGAGTAATTGTATTATTGATAATTGTCCAAAACCTCAAGCGACAGTCATAAGAAAGTTATAAACATTGTGACACTTTATTATGACTGAATTCCAGCTCTGAAGGAGTAGAGAGGTGTTTTACTCTTTGCTCTACAGACAAACATCACTACACATATGCATAAGCACCTGAGATGCTTACCAAAAACCCCAGAAGAAATAAGAGTTTTCGGCTGGATTTCTGGCCTAATGGTAATTCAAATACTGCCTACTGACTGAACATAACAGAAGAAAGAAAACAAAGACCAGCAAGCCAACAGTAGTCCGTATCTTCCACTTCTGTTTCTCTTTGATTAATGGCCTTTTCTTGTGAATTACTAAATTAAAACATTTTCAGTATAACACTTGCCTGGGTATGTAAGTAAGATGACAGAGCAGCAGCCTGATTTTGCCAGCTAGAACTCAAGGAAATGTCTGTGTTGCAAAATCAAGTCAGTTGGGCCCAATTCCACTTGGAAGAGTAAGGTACTCACTTTTACTCCTACAGTCAGATACATGCCCAAGCCTGAATTCCTCCCTAGGTCAGTGATCCAACTAACAAAGATTTAAGACTGACTTTCTACTTTACTTTCAGTGAACACTATGCTCAGTTCTGCTGTAGAGTCTGTATTTCCTAGATGCTTTGGCACCAAAATTAGCTTTGAAACAGATGCTTTGCCTCAGGAAACGGCTGTCCTTCAGTAGTTGACATAAGATATATGTGAAGGGAGTCCCACACTACCTTATAAGGAGGTCTACTGTTTGTTTCATTTACTTTTTTTATTACAGCACATTCTTTGTAGCTGAGTGGACAGCAGGTCCACAGCTGATTGTTTTAGGTCAGCAGCTTCCTCTGGCTGCAGTGAAGAAGATGTGGCAGAAAAAATGCTGCAGTTCCATCCTCTGGTAGAAGACTGAGGAAATCCCTTAGTTCCAGTTCCATTGCAACAACTGATAAAGTTTCTGCTCAGAGCAGGAGAGAAAATATTGTTTAGGTATTTTGAGTTTAGAACAAAACAAAAACCCCAAAGCATTAACAATGTAATCACTAATTAAAGTCATTAAATTATTTAAATATTGCAATGGAATGAAATTTGAGACATAGCCACTTGGGTGCAAACACGGCTATGCGTAAAACAAAAAAGTAAACTGAAACTATGACTTAGATTAAAACTCTATCTTGACTCATTGGGTCTACACGTGGCGCTAACACTAATGAAGTCTGATCTAGTACTTCACATGTTTTGTATGAAATGCAAAGCAAGCCCTAGAAATCTTATTAGTACCCTAACTCAACACTATCTGTAAAACTGGGTGCTTTGCAAGAACCTGCTCAGACCAAGCTGTGTAATGTTATGTTCTTAAGCAATTACAGCACAGTTACTGCATGAGAATGATTTAGAAGAAAAACTGCTGGCACCAGAAACTAGAACTTTATGACAGAGCATGGCAACCTGTGCTGCAGAATGCAATCCCACAATGCTGTTTTTCTCAGGCATTCCAATGGCGTACTTTTAACAACGTATGTGCTTTATTTAATATTCTTAATTTGCCAAAACAATCACACTGGCCCCTTGGCTATACACAATATTAACTTTTTACAAACATGTAACAATAGGACTACTGAACTACTAGGGTGGATTTCTCTACTACTAGTGTCAATATACTGGTTTTTTCAGTCTATGACCTCATCATCAATACACACTTAAGCCTCCTGTGTTATCAATAGCAGCCTGTTACCTAAGAACCATATAGTCATTTAGCCTAGGTAAAAACCAATCACAATTAGTTCTGTTTAATAGGTTTTTTAATGGTGTCTGTTCCTGACCTACACAGAAAGTGTATGATTACAACAATTTACCTATTTTCAACACAAAATGAATGCCATGATTTTTTATGAGGCTACACTGCCTACGTTGCAGAATTCTGTGCTAATGACCAGGAAGGCTGCTAAACTGCATTAGCTTTAACTGAAGAAAAAGATCCCCCTTTCTTTCAAATTATCACCTCAGTAGTCCTTACTCTGAACAGCTATTAAGAATGTTAGCTGACATACAAAGCCTTCTGGAGTTGAGTTACGACCAACTGACTTACCTTTGAGTGATGAAATAAGAACAGGGCAGTCATTTCCAGTAAGTCTAGTTCTCTTGCAAAGTTCAGGAAGCAGCTTGTTCCACCAGAGAGCCTAATCCACAAAACGCCACAGCAAAAGTGTAAATCAACAAGGACTAATATTAAGAGTATGAAAGACCTGCTAAAAATACCCTGAACTAAGCTCAGATGTGTACAAATACAGGTCAGTTACTACGAACTCTGTAATTAGTTTATATAATGCTTTGAAAGCCAGTGATTTTGCACATGTTGGGTTTTTCAATCTTTGGTGCAACTTTTTTCTGCTCAAAAATCTTTACACAGTGTCCCTCATACCTCTATAGAAAAAAGTTGAGAAGACAAAAAAAGTCACATAATTAGCAATACAAATTGCAATTAGAGAATACAAATGAAATCATTTGTATCAATTGCAATCAACTGCATCAATTGCAATCAGAAATACAGGTGGAGTCAGAGAATTTTTTTCCCTCAAAACAGCTCCATGGAAAGTGGTGAATAGCATTGCTCTGTCTTCTGACCTGATCTGTCTCATTGCAACAGCTGTACTAGTAAATTAGGTTTTGTGCACAATTTTGGAGATAAGAATGGAGAGAAGCAAAGGGATTTCTTTCCTCCTTTAAAACTTGGTAACTATTTTCTTTCACTTGTGTTCAGATTCAGTACTGCAACCTCACATTCTACTCTACTGTGGCAACAATCACAGAAACTATTTTCAGATCTGAACAAAAAGCTCAAATCTGGTTCTGAATAGAATTCTACTGTATCTGTCTGGTAGAAATCACCTTTGCTGACTCTGGTCAGCAGAGCTGCATACAATGAATTGAGTAGCTGTGCTGGGCAATGGAAATAAACTCCTGTATTCCTGGAACACTAGAATAAAATCAGTTCCAACTAACTAAAACTGTATAGAGGTCTAATGGGAAAATGGGACATAAGGACATAATCTTTCCACTACTGTACCAGCACCGAAGGTCAGATGTCACTAGAACACAGGAAGAACATATTTGAGTGCAATTTTATTCAAAGGGCCATGTTCTCTTATCAGTTAGCTTATTACTAAGATTTCACATATGAACACTGACAAACAATTTAGAGCATAGTCAATTAGTGAGAAACTAGGTAGCTTTTCATTTACAGTAGAAAAGGAACATATTACTCTCTTTTCTGAGGCACTCTGCCATCTGAAAAGACTATGCTTTAAGTTTACTATAATGAATAGAGGAAGTGACAAAAGAAACTGGACGAAAAAAACATTCCATTACAATTAATGGGGACTGAGTTAAGGAATTAAAATAACAAGGAAGAGCTTCAATGCACGTAAGCAACTTACTTTGTCTGAAAGCTGGCTATGTGATCCATTCAGAGTCCATCCATACGTACAGCATTTCAGTTAGGGAAAAAACACCAAATGATAGTGACTAACTGTATTGAAAGCAGCCCACCTGATTGTCACCTTTCAGCTCATGCTGAGCATAGAACACAGCTGCATCAGGACACCTTCTGAGAAGCTGGTCAATGGCTTCCTCATACTTGCCCAGATGGGTATTGCAGAGAACACGGATGGTGAGGCCGACATTGTCGGTCTCTGTCAGGGTCTCCAAAACAGGCAGAGCTGAAGCTATACTGATTGACTGACTACATAAAAGAGACTGAAAACAAGAAGAAAAAGTATTGTTTGGATTTAAGACAAATGTTGCAAAAAATGCTAACCATAACCTTAGAACAGAAGCCATTACTTGTTGGAATAATTCTGAAATAATACTACCTTTAATAAATATTGCTGAAAACTGAGAAAGCAAGTTTAGAGTGGATGCAAATGTAAATATTGTTATCAACAGAACTCTTCGGTATTTTTTTCTTCCATCATTTCAGTTGACCTTGACTTAGATAACTTAGGGGGGAAGAAGGGGGAGAGTCTGCTGAAGAAAGTTGTTCATACATACATGAACATTAGCAGAATGAATCTAAGACTTAAGCAGTAAGATGTAATACCTGTTTCATACCTGCAGTCTTGAGATGTCTTCATGGTAATCTTTGTCAGATGAACATCCCACAGACATTATGGAAGTTACCCATGGGACAATCAACCCAAAATGACTACAGGAGTTTATCTATACAAGACAGAATAAAGTTCCAATAAAAGAAATGTTTCTGTTAGAGACAATTCCATGTGGAACTCATTGTGAGTACAGAAAATTTTAATCTCACATGGCATAATTTAGAAGAGCACCTACCCTTTCTTTCCTGGTTCATGCCATTTAATAACAAATAAACTGGAAACTTCTATGCAGTTCTGTATTTCAGCTTTCCTGTTCATAATTCTTTAGAATTCATCATTCACACAACTTTCTCATTTAGTTATCTTTGCAAAATTGTAATTAATCCTCCTGACAAATTCTCATTGTTTCATTTTAGCCCTTATTTCTATCCAGATCCGAGATTCCTGTTGGAAGTATATTTGCAAATGTCCCCAAGGAGCAGGACTGCCTAGAGATGGCAATACTAATTCGAAACTATGCACCATCTTATTTGATTTCAGTCTTGCTTCTTTTAAGAGATAAACTGTCTAGAATTAAAATATTAAGGATGGTACTTGGATATATTTTGGAGGAACACTGCAGTCCCAAAACTTCCTCTGTGTGGTTTACAACTTACTAGATCCTCTGTTGTTTTCAGAGGCTTAGTCTCAGGAAGTTGCTTCTTTGATATCCTCCAAACATACTGAGAAGTAACCCTCAATAGGAGCTCCTGAAGTATTTCTTCCTGAGAGGACACTACAAGGAGAGCTTCCCAGAAATCCACCAGGAGCTGGGGAATAGTGTTTTCACTGCTACTACACAACATCTAAGAACAAAAACGATAGAAGACAGCAAGTTAGACTATGGTGATTATTAGTAGCAAAAGTTAGAAAAGACAGGAGGAACAGTTTTTCACTTTTACGAGAAGCAGAATTTTGATTCTATGTAATACACTGCTACACAAAGTAAAAAGTTCATTAAATGATTTTAAGGCAATAAATTCTGACCAACAGATTTGATTTTTTCCTCAAGATTTACTCCACTGCCAGAAATGTCAGTACAACTTTCAGCCAGTATTTACAGACTGCTAATGAGGAGGATTCTTATATATGCCAACAGACAAGTAGGTGTCTTCAAAAGAGGTTTCTATAGTCCATGATAAGATGCGCTGTGTAGCTCAGCTGGGTATCATGGTAAGACCCACAAGGAAGAATGTTTTAAGATCTGCTGTGCCAGCAAAAAGTATTTTTATTTGGTTTCCAAACCGTTTTAAACAACAACAACACTTGCTCTAGTTGGAACTTCATGACTTGCTCCTTTTGAGACAGGTCTTTCACAGTAACAGATATAGTAAGGCTGCAACACACATACATTGAAGGACACCTTTCAATCCAAGTGTTTCTATTCATTGTAGATAAACAAAAAAAAAAAAAAAGGTTTGTCTATTCCCAGCTGAAACAAAGAAAACTTCAGGGACACTAGAAAAACTGTTAGTATTTCTTCTTATAAACTGTAGACACACACTTTCCTTTCATCAATTTATATAGATCATCGGAACATTATATACCATCATATTTAAGCTTGATTCTTTAGAAGTATGTTTTAATCCTAAAGATTTCTTTAGAAGGAGCTTATGGAATTCATTTATCTAAATTCTGTTAAATTTCAGTGGCCTTAGGAAGCTCAATCATTAGGAAGGCACTGAAAGGGCTCTGAGATCAGGGTATTTTCCATACAAATGATAGGGTAAAAGAACTTAATGGATTTTTTCCTCTACTTAACCAGTATTTCATTACAGAAGGTCCAGTTTCTGACTCTGTAACCATCTATCATGACTAGAACACGCCCAACCCTCATCTCCCTCTTTCTGAAGAAATGCTGAAATGTGAGTAAAGGAGCAACTGAGGCTGCTTTTCTTACCCACAACAATGTCATTATGAAAAAAACAGAAGCAAAAACATGATCACAGGCCAACCTTGAAAAAAGTATCTGCTTCTTCTAGTTCAATTTTACTGTTCTCATGTAAAGCCACAGTGGCAGCCACCAGTAAACCAGGCTGCATCTCCTTCAGGTGAACAGCAAACTCAGTTGGCGTAACAATTCCTTCCTTACACTGCTGCAGGAGTCGAGGCTGCCCAATGAAGCCGCAAGCCAGTGTTGTCTACAAATATAATTAGATATTAATCAGGTAAAGAATTCAATACATAGATGATTCTACTCAGTAAACTCAGTATTTCCTCACAGTGAAATTTAGATGGAAATAGTCAGGGAAGAAAGTAAATCCTTCCTGAAATTCATAGAGTAACTCTCCAGAGAAAGAGATCCAAACCACATTCTGGAGCAGCAACTTCTGAAAAACAGGCCTTGTGCCTAAACATTGAAAGTAAGATGCTGTTGAAAGATGGAGGTAGTGTGCACATAAAATGGATTTCACAAAGAAATCCAAGACATTTGATATACAGGGTGGTTTGAAAAATCACGGGCTAATTTTTCAAGAGACTACTTTGCTAAATTTCAGAAGACTAATTTGCTACAGTATGATTTTTATTTTGAAAATACCCTTGAAACAATGACCAAAATGTGCTGCACTTTGTGCAACAGGAAGCTATTTTGGGGTATGTGATTGCTTTTGAAGACAAGCATAACAACATATTATTCCCATTTTAAAGAGTGGAAAAATGATGTCTAAGTAAATGAAATTAATTACACAAGAAATATAAGGCAGGTCTAGAAGAAAAATTCAGATTAACTTTCTGAAAGTGGTTTTTTCTCCTACTTTGAAATAAAATAAAGGTGAAGTGCAATAGAACATATTTCATAGGTCAGGTTAGAAAGAAAGAAAATCCAACCAAAATCACTCAAGCCTAAGCCACCTTATTCTCAAGATAATATCCATGCAGTGTGTGCTTACTCACAACATGGCAATTTCACTTGATCGTGCTGCAAAAGCAGGTGGTGCTGAATATAATTTTTGTAACAGCTCCCCACAGTTCCCACCTTGCAACTCAAAACCAGCTAACTTTAAAAACTCTGCAGGACTTCTTCCACCAAAGCATGATATCTTACTTTGAAACAGCTATCCATTTATTTCAGAAGTGTTTAGACTCCCAAAATCCCACTGTAAGAAAAAGTCTCTGTCTCAGACTCTATCACCTTTGAATATTCTATAGTCTTGACCAAACTCAACAGAAAGTAATTTACAGACTGGTCTCACATGTGAACATCTATGGCAGAGACAGTTCCACTAACATTTTTGCCCCCAATGATGAGGAATTCTTACTTTGATAGCTCTGAAGTAGGTTCTGATCTGGTCTTAGTAAGAGTCTAAGTGCTTTGATTCCACGTAAGATGTGAAATTGTATACAGAAACTTCAGTTTGTGAGCACAATGGATAAATATCCTGTTCAAGAGCACTTCTGTAACGGCTATTTGCATACAGATGGTGTTTTCATGGGCATGTCACATATTAATTTCAGGTGGATAAGTGTAGAAATGCTACTATACAATCATCCGATGCAGCTGAGGAGCACTGGCAGAGTTGGTTACATCCCAGTAAACAACATCTAATTGATCAAGAATTAAACAGCTTCAAAACTTGCTTATTTGGTAAGTGTTCACCAAGACAAGACTACCCTACCTGCAGGGTAAACTGTACAGTCCCCCAGTGTAAGTCAGCCCTCCATTCTACTGTTACTGCAGACATTCAGTGGAGTCTGCACAGCATATCAGGGGAAAGAGGAGTGATCAGAAGTTTGTTTTACTGCAAAATGCAACTACAAGTCAAACTATTGACCTGGACTTCGTAAAGCACGAATAGCTCACGCACTTGGCATACTTTACCTCCTTATAGGAGTCCATTTCATGTTCATACATTGTCAGGTCTCCCATTTTCAGAGCCAAGAAAGCCTTAGTAAGTGTCAGGACCACTGATGGCATAATTTTTTCTACTTTCTGAAGATATTTCATAGCTGTCAAAGGACATATGTTTCTCATGCTGGGACTGCAAAGGATATGAGGCAGCTGCACAGGGTCCGCAAGATAGAATACCTGGAGAACTTTACTTCCTGTTTCCTATTGAAATAAAAGCCATTTGACAGTTTAGACCTTTTCAGATACACAGTCTTCTATGGCATATGAAAGTAGCACAGTTCTGTTGTTTTGATTTTTGTGGCTGGTGTTATTGTATTTTTTTAAAACAAACAAGTGCAGCTTAGCTATCAAATCACAGTATCTTTACTGCCTCTCTCCTCCCTACTGGTAAAAGTAAAGGATTTCTAACTGGTAGTGATTCAACCCATATTTTGGCGTGCTAGAACATCTACCACCAAAATGAATTGTTTTTAGCAATCTGTACAATTTAGCAGTGTTCAAAGAAATGGTTTGTTCTGCTACAGAAATGAGAGATGACAGAAATTTGAGGCAGGGCTTTCCTAAAACAGAAGTGTCTCTGTGCAAGTGGGAACCAGATCACTTGCAACACCCATCGTGATAGCCAAACCTGTAAGACATTGCTTGAAAGCAGCGCAAAGCATCACAGGTGCTGCTTGCTATTCAACAAAAATGGGAAAATAAAAATAATGTGAAAAAGAAAAACTGTAAAACTAAAAAAGTAGCTCAGCATTTTCAAAGGGAAAGTGATTAATATTTGATACACAGCTCTTAAAATCAGAACTAAACCAGCAGATTACAAATAAACCAAATTATTTCTACCTTACTTAATTCTTCATTTGAGTCTTCATCAAGAGAATGAGTCAAGTAAAATATAAATCCTCTCCCATATGTCTGTATTTCATCACCTTCTGAAACTAGTCTCTTTATAACTTCAGTCATGGATAAACCTGACATTCTGTAGTATGGCAAAGCAAGGTGGTAATCCTTTGTGTCAAACCTGAAGGATATAGAGAGAAGGGAAAAAAATAAAATAACTAAGGGCAATTATTTTGCCATCACTCTTTGTAAGAACTAAAACTACATCAAACAAAGTCGCAGGTACATCAGTTATCTGCATATATTGTTCATATTCAACATAATTCTGTTGAATTCAACGTAATTCTGAGTAACTGAATTCTGTTTAATGACAATAAAAACAACCAGATACTGAAGAGAGGACTAGTTAAGCTGGTTTTGTAAAACAGAAACATTTGTATTACATATGCAATACTAATATAAAATAGCAAAGAATTATTAAGGATTATTAATAAAGATATTAAAGATTTTCATTTTAAGGTTACACTACTGGAAACACAGCTCACCTATACCATTTTGATATCTAAAACATACCTGCTGTAGCAGTCTCCTAAGAAGGCACAACTTTCTCTGAATGCTCTTAGAAGATCTTCCTTCTCATCTGATTTAGGAAAATGAGGGTCCATCATAGCTGCTCTGACCAGTAAATGAGCCTCACTTAGAAGATGGATACAGCTCTCAGTTTTAACATTTTCATAAGTTTTACTATAATCTACCTAGAACAGACACAGGAGACTTAGGCTGCTAACAAAAACTAAGAATATACAGGAACAATTCTAATGAGGACAGCAGGCATTTGAAACAGGATTATGGGTTATTCACAAGAAATACATTACACTATATTCAGTAATGACATGCATCAGAGATTAATTAACAGTACTTATTTTTAGTTAGCAAACAACAAAAGCAGGAATTGGGCAATACCATTTCTCTGTAAAGCTGAATTGTTGACACCATGTTTATAATATATAAATTCCAACCAGGCTCTGACTCAGAATTTGTTCTGGATTTGATGTTGTCAGCCTTTCTGGAACTAGAAAAAACAGTTGAGTTGTCAGTGTTGAAATAAACACTATGAAACTAAGAAAACCCCACTCATTTCATAATTCAAATGCATAAATAGGTATGTTTGCAGACCAGTAAGTGCTAGACAAGCTGCGAATTTAAGTCATACTGGCTAATAACAGAACAGGGGTAGGCCTGTTCATACATAAGAGTTATCATCAGAACTGTCTACTACATCTTCTCCTGTGCTTAACACCAGGGAGTATCAGGAATCATGGAATCATCAAATGGCTTGGCTTGGACCCTTAAGAGCATCTAGTTCTAACCCCCCTGTCACAGGCACAGCATGCCACCCACTGAACACTTCAGACTGCCCAGGGCTTTACCCAACCAGATCTTGAACAGTTAAGTAATTTAAATTAGATGTTTACTTATCTCCTGTAAGGACTTAGTGCATGTTTGACCCTGAAGCTCTATCAAATGGCATAAAGAGGTATCAGAATGCATATATTCTAAAACATTTGCTCGGTCTATAAAGCCCTAAGGTTAAAAACACTGCAGGAAAACATACTCTTTATTCTGATTTTTGGTTTTATTTTAACTGTACTGGGATAAAGATTTACATCTTTATTTTCAAATTATGGTGCTAAGTAGCTTAGTATTTGTCCAACTTACATTCTTTACAGAAGGCAAAAAGTGTATCTTCTTCAAATGCCAACTAGAATATTTGAAACAACACAATTGGCAGAAAATGTGCTTTATACGAGAAAACTACAGGATTTTGAATAGTCTTTTTTCCTAACAAGCTTCTCCTTATCTTCTTCTGAATAATGTCTGCTCTAGACTTTAAGAAATACTGGCTCAAATAACTCAAACAACTAAAGCTGTCCCACTCTTGTTCATGAACTTAAACTGACTTTAATAAATGTGGTTTCTGAATAGCTGTTTAGAATAGCTGCTTAGCTGTTTTATGAAGAGCCTTCTGAAAACACAAGGTGAATAGCAGTTTCATGGAAACTTGTAAAAAGTCACACATGCCTCTGGCTACACACATCCTGCAACAGTAACTTGAGGCAAGGTTTGACTCAACTTTTGTGACAGATAACTACAGTGATGTTCGCAACTTTCTTGGAAAGGACCCTTAGCCAAAGATAAGACATTTTAATTTTGTGCTGCAACATATTTTGTAACCTGTAGCTTTGGCACAACGTATTTTTGTCACTACCTATTTTTGTCACTTTACATTTTTCCTCAAGGTAAATATTTTTTTAGTTCTCAGGATAAATTCTTAGTAATGTTATTTTAACATTTTGTTGATTTCAAGCATTTGTGACTTTATGCTCATTTTTTATGTCAGTAAATACAACAGAATTGAAGAAAAAGCTTGATCGCTCTTCTCAATCACTAAGAAGGCAATTACTTCTAAACAGTTTTTCAACAGAGGAACCACTCTTAAATTGCAATATCTGCAAGTTCAGCACAGAGCTATAAGTACCATCTCCCTAAAGACACAAATCCTTACAGCATCCTTCTTGTAGGCTTTCTTCTTTCAGTAATATCTTCAGTGTCTGCCTTAGTCAAAAGAATTATATGGTTTTTGAAATGACAGATAGCTCTTGGTCCTATAAAAAGCTGCATTCTTAATGTACAGACATCCAGTGTGACCGGTGGACAAGCCTATAAAGGAAAGTGACTGTTTTGTAATTTCACTTGGTATGTATGTTGAGTTTTTAAATAAATCAGAAAAAAGTAACCTTTGTACAATGATCTGGCATTAAAAACATTCACTGGCTTTCCTAACTTTGAGTGCTTCATTTAAGCAAGATTAAAAATACTTATAAATGCCTAACAAGAATCATTTAATAACGAGTGAAAAAAAATTATTTCACTCTTCAAAACCAACTGCACAATTTCAGCTATGTTTCTCAAAATAATAGAACCTGAGGTAGATGCCTAACACAGAAAACTTTATCCCAAATAATTTGAATTCGGCCATGTTTTAAAAGACTGCCGGGTCATAAAAGTCTTGATTTCAGTTGTTTATAAAAAGCAATTACAGATAGAAGTATTATATTTGCTTGCCTATATACCTTATATACCCAGTATTATTTCCCTGATTTGTTTTATATGCACTTTTCACGTAAAACATATGCTATCATCCATAGTGGACTGAAAATTGAAAAATGCAACCTCATTTGCACAGAAATATTATGTGTGTGACTTGCTTTCTGAAGACATCTCAACATTTCTCATAAGAGGTGGGTGCCTGCAGTGGTGATCTGGAGGCTCTAGACTGTCCTGGGCTAGTGAGACCCAGAATGAGGCAGCTCTAAAACTGGCTTGAAAAAACAGCAGGAAAATAGTAACAGCAAATAATAAAAATAACCACCATCACACTTCGAACTCCCCACTGGGGCAGGGACAGCCATGAGGGAATTGGCCCATGAAGGACTCACACCAGTGCAGGGATGCCCCCGAGCGACTGTAACCCAAGGAGGGATCCATGCCATAATGGGTGGGCACACTGTGGATGGCAAGTTGCAGCATGGAAGTCTGTGTAAGACTGTAGCCTTCACACCTCTCCAAAACTCCTAGACACAGGAGGCAGCCTGTTGATTGACTGGATGAACTGTGATGGATTTCAGTGTAACCCATAGTAAAAACACAGAAAGCTGTGACTGGAGAATGGACAGGAGAGATTGTGTCACGTGCTGGTATTCACTATCCAGAGCAGAGAATACATGTTTGGCTTTTGAAAAAAAAACTACTGTCCTGTGGTTTCTTTATGTTTGCTGTCTACATGCTCAGAAGAAATCCTTAAATGCTGTCTTAAAATACCTCCATCTATCTTTCCTACTACTTTTATTAATGTGTATCACAATCTTTATATTTGATAAGCAATTTAAGGAAGGGAAAAAGTTTAGACCTCCAAGGATCAAAAGTCCTCCTCCTAAAAAACAAGCCCTAAGTATCTGGTAGCAGACTTGCTTGATTGCCTATATGCATCTTAGAAAAACTAGTTTTTCAAGGACACATAAGAGAGAGAAGCATCATACAAAAAAAAGAAAACTCTGCACCCTTTTTTCAGTTTTATACAGAAAAGCATGGAATTTAGTTTAAAAAATAAGCGATTTTATAACTTTTCACGTTTTTGAAAACATTCTACTAATGGTCTAGAATTTTACATGGCAATGATAGATTGTATCATTGAGACATCTGCAGACCACCAAAATACAACATGCCATTCATTTTGGATATTATTTTTACTGGTTCAGCCACCAGAAACTAACAGGATTTCAACAGAAAACGTAAGTCAACTAAGTGCCATACCACTACCCTCATTCCTTTAGTGAGATAACGAGAGGTGTACCTTCATGATCGTGTCAATATATGGATCCTCATCACGAGCTGCTGCTGCACTGCATCGGACTGTGAAGCACTGCAGGTTCTGACTAGAGTGAAAGAAGAAAACACAACAATGAAGGAAAGAAATTAAGACTTGCAAAAATCAAGTAGCCAAGACTATAGCGAATCAGCTCTTTATCCTTTGAAGAAATGGGCTTTAAAGCCCAAGCAGGAGGGTATGCAGAACTAGCACATGAGCCTGCCCAGAGATTTCCAGGAGGCTACGAAAGACCGTATCACAGGGGAAAAAAAATTAAGAAGGAGAGCAGCATAGAGAAAACATAGTAATACTACCAGTAAAACCATAAACATAGTACCTTGTAATGACGTGCAGGAACTGTGAAGTGAGGACTGCCTGCTCTGACTTCTCTGAATATTGGTAAGTAGAAATTAGTTCTACTAACTTCCCAATAGAGTACAGATATCCAACATGAGGCAAAGAGAAAAAGCAAAAGAGACTCAGAAGTTTTCTCTTGTTCTCAGTTTCCTCACAGGCTGTTGGAGAACTTCCTAGATGTAACAATGAGAAAGGCATTTTATGTACTTCGTAAATCAAAATCTGGCAATTCCATTCCAAGCCTGATGCTTAAAAGATACAATCAAACCTGTCCCAGTTGCAGACTAGTTTTCTTAGTAGCTAGTAAAAAGTTTTATATGAAGTTCAGTGCACATGTCAAAAAATTGTATGATATCTCATTTGGAAGCATTTTCACAAAAATATGGACGTAGCACCTAGTGAAGAAATTCTATAGATGTAATAGTATTAGAGAGTCCTAGTAAATTCACCACAACTAAGCATCCATGGACTGAAAGCCTGATCTTAGACAATTACTTTTAAGTCAGAATGAATGCTCATCCAGAGCTGCAGCTCACAAAAAAATAGGTCATCACTTAAGGGAAGGAAAGGCTGGAAAAGGCAGAATTTATTAGAATGCCACTTTAGCAGGTAATAGCTGTGGTCATATTCTACAAACTTTCTTGTCAAAGCCTGTAAATCACATGACAGCGTAAGACAGCTGGAGTTGTATGGCAAGTAGCTCGTTCTTTTGAGTCAGCTGCAAGTTAAATGAGACATTGCTACTTAGCAGACAGTAAACCATCTCAAACTGAGCGAGCAGTCAGTAAAAGTCAAGGGCCAACCATATCCTGGGATGCATCAGGCACAGCATTGTCAGGGGAGTGGGGATGGGATTGCCATGCTCTGCTCTACACTGGGGCAGCATTATCTTGAGTCCTGGAGGCAGTCTGAGGCACCTCAATACAAGAAGGATATAAAGAAGGATATATTAGATATTCTCTAATAAGAGAAGAGACTAAGGGAGGGCTACAAAGATGGTGGAGAGCCTAGAGAGGAGACCATAGGAGAAGTGGCTGAGGGCACTTGGTTTGTTCAGCCTGAAGGAGACTGATGAGAGACCTGAGAGCATTCTACATGCAGTTCCTGAGGGAATGGCAAGAAGCTGTGTCAGGGAGAGCTTTAGGCTGGGTATTAGGAAAAGGTTCTTCCCCCAGAGTGTGGTCAGGCACTGGAACAGGCTCCCCAGAGCAGTGGTCATGGCCCAAGCCTGTCAGAGCTCAAGGAACATTTAGAAAATGTTCTCAGGCACTTGGTTGGCTTCTTGGGGTCCTCCTGTGCAGGGCCAGGAATTGGAGTCGATGATCCTTGCGAGTCCCTTCCAATTCAGGATATGCTATGATTCTATGAAATCTGACTGCCAACATATAGCATTAAATTCTTCCATGGGTCTTTTGGGGCTTGAGCTAGTGAACCCCTAAAATCTGGATTCATTCCCTTCCAGTTTTAATTAAAGCCCTTTTGAAAGGTAACCAGTATCTTAGCGATTATTAAGATTTACTACTCTGATTTCCTTGGCTGGCTGAGTGGCAGTCTAGTATCTTGTAACACTAAGGAGAATTTTTTTAACGCTATGTAAAGAGTGACTGTTTTGCAACACAAAATTTATCAGTAAAAAACTGATAAAAGCTGATTTAGTCACACTTTTGGTGTGATGAATTGGTATTTTAGTTCAGGGTTTACGTAGAACTTGAGAGAAATTAAGACTTTTTTGTTAAGAGAAGCTCAGTTTAAATCATTGGAAAGGGAAGAAAGATCTCAATTTAAAAACAAATCATACAGAAATCACACAGTGTACAAAACAGGATACACAAAGAAGCTCTTTCCTTTCATAAGTCTCCTGTGACATAGTCCATAGTGCATTCATGCATATCCATATACCTGTCTTGTATACAGGAAGCAGCTGAACAGAGTGCAACTTTGTCTCTTCACAAAACCCAAAAGGTGACTGGTCTGGTGCAAAATGCCTAGGAAAAAAGTCCAAAACAATATGCAGTGAAAAATTATGATGACATACTTTGGACAAGTCAATAGCACTGGCTATAAGAGGCACAGCTCATGTTTTAACACCCAACAACAATGCACACTCCTACTACCAATGTCATTAGCACAACAATGCCAAGAAGTAC
Source organism: Eopsaltria australis (assembly GCA_034509425.1). Classification (NCBI taxonomy): domain Eukaryota; kingdom Metazoa; phylum Chordata; class Aves; order Passeriformes; family Petroicidae; genus Eopsaltria; species Eopsaltria australis. The sequence continues at coordinate 80,472 of JAVTVJ010000786.1, read as the reverse complement.
ACAGCTAGATAGAACTATATTGAGTTCCTGCAACCAAAATTCTCTCTCATTGCTTGTCTGCAAGAGATAGGTCAAAGTCTGAGATCACTGAAGAAATTCTGCAATTGATTGTGACCTCAATTTAACGTTTTTTCCCTCTCTTTTTTTATTCCACTGAGCTATACGGAACATCATGCTATCTCCAATACTATTCTATTCCTATTATGTGTCATCCTTTTCCCTTCTTTGCTTTGGAATTCACTGTTGGACCCTGACAACAATTCTTTCTCAGCTTTTGATAGAAATTTTGATGAAAGAAGAAGAGTAAATCAGCTTTGTGAGGAGAGGACCTGGAGAGGCAGATGCTGAAGCCTTTTCCCTGGGATCTTCAGACAAGGCACCTGGGAAGGGCTCAAAGCTGTGCCAGGGGAGGTTCAGACTTGACATGAGAAAGCATTTTCTTACCGAGAATGATAAAACACTGAACAAGCATCCTAGAGAGGTGGTTGATGCCCTAGAGCTGCCACTGTTGAAGAGGCGTTTGGACTGTGCCCTTAATAATACGCTTTAACAGTGGCTCACCCCAGAAGTGATCAGGCAGTTGCACTGAATGACTGCTGCAGTTCCCTTCCAAGTGAAATATTCCAAGATACTAAAAAATGGGCTTTCTTTGGTATCCCAAAATTTCCTCAGTTCAAAAGAAACACCAAACCTTCTAAAAACCCCAGAAGTCAAAATATCATGAGTTTTCTTTCAAAAGACAAAACACACAACTCAGTTTGGTTTTTTTTGCAGTAAATTGACCCATAAAAGCGAAAATAGGTCTGTAATACCTGAAAAGCAGATACTGCACTTGGAAGTGCTTTGTGTCTTCTGTAGGTAACTCTGTGGATTCCAGTGTGATGGGTATCTCACATAGCTTACTTTCTTCCCCAAGCAGTTCCACTGGCTTCTGACATATGATGAACTCATCTAATTCAAGCTGTAAAGTATGTGTTGAAGGACTTTCATCTTTCACACCTGAGCAATGAAAATGCTATCTTAATTGTTCAAACCATTCCACTCAACAATAAGAAAATGGTACGACAATATCAATTAAATACTCCAATTACAGCTACCTAGCTACGGGCTTCCTCAGACCACAAGATTTTGAAAACAGTCACACTAGAAGATGGGAACAATTCCTATTTAAGCCTCAACAGTCTGAGTACTTGAGAGTCAAGATTTCCGGAAAAAAAACCCCAAACAGGTAAACTGTTCATTAGACAGTGAGTCTAAGGCAACCAGTGCTGCAAATGGTTGCTCATCAAAAAATGTTGACTTTTGGCTAAAGAGGTTTCAAGCAGACAAAGGCAGCTATCACAGGAAGTTGTGTTACCTTTAACTCACTTAAGTCCTGGAAAGCAAATCTTAGTAACACTCAGAAAGTAACTGGAACTCTTCTAAGTAGTTTTTAGTAATAAAAACAACTAGGGGCAGAATGACATTATCTGAGAAAAAATCCATCTTCACCCAGTGAAGAAAACTGCATTTATATTGTCCCTATCTGAAAAGTCTTATTTACCTTTAAATTTTTTCTAGGTACAGTTTCCATTTCTAAATGACCACCCTTATAAGTTTCTTCAATTATAAAGAAAGGACTTTCCTAAGGTTTGTTGGTGTTCATCTGATACATATATGTTTGGAAAAGTGGGAACTGATAATTGATTAGATATGAATTGATATCATGTAATACACAGGAATGAAACCTCCTGAGTACATCTATTTCTGGGATTTCTAGAATCCTAAGGCAAGCTCCCAAATAAGATTAAGGACTGAAAAAGGAGAATTTGCTTGATTATGGCAGGTTCTGAGTCCAACAGTTACAAAAGTACACAGGCATCAACAGAAACATTCTTAATTGTGTAAACCAGTCACTTAGGCAGTGACACCGATAGAATAATTTTTCTGAACAGAGCACACTGAACTACTACCACTTTAGCTTGGCCCATCATAGCACCCTAAAACACCGACCTAATTCAGTGTCTGCAGAGGCTGTACTATCCTCTAAGTGCACAGCATGATAGCATATTTGTTTGAAATGTTACCTCCAACTGCAGGTTGGTACAACTTTTCATGCCCTAGAACATTCAGCTGGTAGTCAGTGATAGGATAATCTGAAAACTTTTCTGAAGGGCAAAGACCTTGTTTGAGACTACTTTCAGAACAACAAGAATCTATTAGCAGATTCTTGGAGATAACAAAAAAATGGAAAATAAAATTTTAATTACTTCAGCACCTACCTCCATCCACAGCCTTTTCTGGTGCACTGACTCCCTGAACACATTGCTGTGTGCTGTCTGTACTTTGCTGGACCAGTTCCAGTTTCAGGATTAGGACATCCAGTTCTGTTGTTATGGCTATATGTCTGGCACAAAATGCAACTTCAGCAGGAATGAGGTTATCAATATGCAAAATTAAGGAGCGTTCAAAATCTAACACAGTCAAATTCTGGTTTATGACCAGGTATTTCAAACAGAACACGACTAGTTTATTCTTGCAACCCACGAGAAGATCTCCATTCACAGGACAACATGAAATGCACAGTGGAGGATCTGAAAGTGGCATTTCAACAACTGACATCTGTTCTTTTAAGGTTTCACTGTATGACTCTTCCATCTTGTGACCAACCATCCGAACACACACGCGAGAACTCCCTGCAGACATACATCTCCAGTTCATATACGCTCTCAGGAAGGTTGCTTTGCTTTTTTCTTCAATCGTCACCAAATAGTCTCCTTAAAAGAAAGCAGTCATACTGATATATCATTAAAAAATAGATGACAGTTTCTGAGCTCTTTACCCACTGTAGTACACTAAAAAGAACATCTTCAAGTCTCAACTCTTACAAAAAATTCCAAAAACAGTTCTCACCAATTTTTCTCTAATTGAATACAAAGTGCAAACTTCTTTGCTGCATGGCACACACTTCACACACCACTAAGAGAAAGGACTTACAGATGTAAGTCCAGACGAACTCCCATGTGAATCTTTTCTATGAGTTGTGATTGCATACAAGGTTCCCCCTACCCTCCGCATTCTCATATTCATTAATGAGGAAACGTTTTGTTCTCTACAGACAATGGAAAGCAATAGTGGAAGAGACTCATGAAGAGCTGTAGGATCCGCTGGAACGACCACTCATTCCGTGCTCTAAAACCAAAAAACAGCAACAAAAAAAAAAACAAAAACAAACAAACAAAAAAAAAAAAACAAACAACAAAAAAAAAAAAAACCCAAACAAAAGTAGGGGCGGGAGCACAGACCGCAACCCAGGCGGAGGCAGACGACGAAGGGAGATGCGGACAGCACTCCCTGCAAGCCCGAGCACTGCCGGCGCTGGGACCGGACCGCGCTTCCGGGACCGGACCGCGCTTCCCTGCCCGGGCCAGCCTGCCGCAACAGGCGCGCCCCACCTCCGGCTCAGAGGTGGCCTGAGAAAGAGCCTGAGGGAGAGGCAGGTGGGAGGGCCAGGCCCTCCTCCCGCGGCGGAGCACGAGGGGCTCCGTTCGCCACCCGCTTCCCGCAGCCTCTCGCCCCCGGCCCGGCCGGCCCGCCATCCCCGCCCGGCGGAGCCCCAGGGCCGCTCCACGCACTCGAGCCTGACACGTCCCGGACTCCCCAGCCGAGCACTCTCGGACCCAGCGATCGCCGGGACTGACCTGCCGAGCTGTGCGCCATGCGCAGCACCGAACCCAGCGTGGCGAAGGAACCCAGGGCCTCGCAGCGGCCCTGCTCGCCCACGGCAAACACCTCCACCCTGCAGCTGGCCGCCGTGGTAGCCACGAACAGCACGTCTTGGCCGCAGCAGAAGTGCGCCGGTTCTTGCTTGCAGGGCACTACTCGCTGCGACCCGAACGGGTGCAGGTTGTAAAGCTGCACCATGGTGCCGAAAACTTCCGCTTAGCAGCGGAGAGAGCACCCACAGCCTCTCGAGGCGGCGCCCTGCACTTCCGCGGTGGGCAGAGCCGCCTCCGCGCGGCGCTGTGCAGGGGCGGGTTCGGTCCGCAGTGCGCGGCTACCACAGGTACCCTCGTACGACGTTCCGCATGGCCTTGGCGTGACTCCGTTGCTGGGTGAGCACCCCCGGAAATCCTCCGTCATGGCAAAGCAGCGCCGTACACTGGTGGAGTTCTCGAGTTGGAAGATAAACTGGAAGTGATCCTTTAGTGTGAGACGGGCTAGGAACGGTGGCTCATAAATGGAAGACCTTGCTCACGGGTGTTCGGTCGGTAGTTTGTGTGCGGAGCGGCTTTTACTTGGGCACGGCTTGGAGCCGCTACCGCCGGCAGGAGCATGCCTAATGCATTAGGCTACTGGAACCTGAGTTTTTCCAGTCTCCCAGCATCAAAAGCAGAGACTTTTTTGTGCTTAAATATAGCAATTCTTTCTTAATAACCAACAAAAAAAAATTCACACCCAAACCAACAAACCCCCCAAAGAAAAGCCTAGTTATTTCACGGAATATTCCCAGCTGGAAAGGACCCACAAGGATCACTGAGTCCAACTTTAGCTGAATGGCCTATCTGGGGATTGAAACCACAACCTCAGTTTTGTTCGCAGCACGCTCTAACCAGCTGGGTCAGCACTTTTTACACAAGTCAAGTGTCCTATCATAGAGCTGCTTCCATGTGTCTCTAAAGCTCTATTCATGTGACCATACTGGTAAAGGATTTATATTTCTTTTTTACTAGGCCAATATAGGAAGGTAAAAAATACTGTGCACTTTTAAAGCAGGTAAAAGATCTGCTACCAAAACCTGCAATCTCAAAACCTGCTATCTCAAATTGTACTTCCTTCATGAATACACACACATTAATAGTGAAGAAGGAAAAAACCAGCAGTTTAATCTTTGGAACTTTACTTGGAAACACATTTGAACACTAACAAAGAGGGTTCCTCAATTTTTTTTTTTTTTTTTTTTTTTTTTTTTTTTTTTTTTTTTTGGGTAAATAGATTTTTCCAGGCTTCAGTTTTCTCAATATTCATCTCCTTCTTCAGCCTCTGCTTCTACTGAATCTAGGCCAACTTCTTCATAATCTTTCTCAAGGGCAGCCAGGTCTTCCCGGGCTTCAGAAAATTCTCCTTCCTCCATTCCTTCCCCAACATACCAATGCACAAAGGCACGCTTAGTATACATGAGATCAAATTTGTGGTCGAGCCGAGCCCATGCTTCTGCAATAGCGGTCGTGTTACTCAGCATACAGACAGCCCGCTGGACCTTGGCAAGATCAGCACCTGGCACCACAGTTGGAGGCTGGTAGTTAATGCCCACCTTCAAGAAAAAAAAAAAAGAGAACTTTCCTTAGGAATGCTAAGGCTTAAAGACTCATTTCTGTTATCAAAAATCACCATGATCACAAATAAATAAACAGCTTAGAGTTATTTTGCAATTCCTAAAAATATTTAACAGGAACATTACAACACTGTAGCATGACTGTCACCTCTGAAGACTACACAATTCCTAATCATTTGGATATTGAGCACTTAAAAGGCTACATACCTTGAATCCAGTTGGGCACCAATCCACAAACTGAATGGTACGTTTAGTCTTGATAGTGGCAATGGCTGCATTGACATCTTTGGGCACAACATCACCTCTGTATAACATGCAGCAGGCCATGTACTTGCCATGGCGAGGGTCACATTTGACCATCTGGTTGGCAGGTTCAAAGCAAGCGTGGGTAATTTCAGCCACAGATAACTGCTCGTGATATGCTTTTTCAGCGGAGATGATAGGGGCATATGTTACCAAGGGGAAATGGATTCGTGGGTATGGAACCAGGTTAGTTTGAAATTCTGTCAGATCTACATTGAGGGCTCCATCAAAACGCAGTGAGGCTGTGATGGATGAAACAATTTGCCCAATTAATCGGTTTAAATTTGTGTAAGTAGGTCGGCCTATGTCCAGGTTACGACGACATATATCATAAATGGCTTCATTATCTACCATAAAGGCACAGTCTGAATGCTCTAATGTTGTGTGAGTAGTTAGAATTGAGTTGTAGGGCTCCACTACAGCAGTAGAAACTTGTGGTGCTGGATAAATTGCAAACTCCAGTTTAGATTTCTTGCCATAGTCAACAGACAGCCTTTCCATGAGCAGTGATGCAAACCCCGAACCAGTGCCTCCTCCAAAACTATGAAAGATAAGGAAGCCTTGCAGCCCTGTGCATAGATCAGCCTATAAGAAGGTGGAAAAAAATGGGAGAAAAAAAGTTACTGATGATTTTGGAGAAATCAGTATTAAAGTAATCATTCAAAAGCATTTCTGTCATAAGTTTCCTGGTTTTACACTGTTATCATAAAAAATAGTGTTCTTGAAAGATCCTGGTTTAACTGATTGAATTGTTATTGAAAGGGAGGATGGGGCAGGCAGGGACATAAAAGGTTTATTTTGTTTTGGACAATTAACGATGCACAAAATTCTTAAAGAAAAAACAGCAAACAATCAATATAGTTAGCTATAGAGCTGTATCAATTATTTTAAATACTAACTTGCAGCATGAATCCTTACCAGTTTGCGAATGCGATCTAGCACTAGATCAACAATCTCTTTTCCAATGGTATAATGGCCTCTGGCATAATTATTGGCTGCATCTTCTTTCCCAGTAATGAGTTGCTCAGGATGGAATAACTGCCTATACGTGCCTGTACGTACTTCATCTACGAAACATCCCAAAATACCACATCATAAATTTGATCTGTTCAGTTCTGTGTGTGCTGCCTAGTGACTACACATGAAGCACACGTGTCAAAAGGCGGTAGACAGCGTTTCTGACTACATGCAGCTTGTCTGACTAGTCTAAGAAGTTGGCACAACTTCTGCCCTTTTGTTTCAGGGTAAACATCAGGCACACACAAAGCAGTATTCGTACTCAACACAGACATCACTCAGAAAACTACATTACAGGTACAGACATGATACTGGACAGCACTCAAACAAAACTAAGTATGCAGTGCAAAAGTCTGGAAAGATGATCTAGACTGTAAAAAAGTTCTCATTTTCCAGATATTGTTACCTGTAGACCATTATTTAATTTCTTTCAAGTAACAATAACCTCAAGTGTGAAAACAGCATCCAGACACAAGTTTCAAAATCTACAGTGCTCTAAACAAACAAAAAAAGACAGGAAGGAATCCATAAAGGACCCTCACTTTTTCACTTAAGACCTTTAATATTGGGTACATACCTACTACGGTTGGCTCTAGGTCGACAAACACTGCTCTTGGAACATGTTTACCAGCTCCCGTCTCACTGAAGAAAGTGTTAAATGAATCATCTCCACGTCCCATAGTGTTATCACTAGGCACTTGACCATCAGGCTGGATCCCATGTTCAAGACAATACAATTCCCAACATGCATTGCCAATCTGAACACCAGCCTGACCAACGTGGATGGATATGCATTCACGCTGCAAAGTAAAAAGAGAATGATAATGAGACACGGACTTATCTGCACGTGGGTTGTACTTTCCATGATCTTTCTCAGCTGCAATATTCCCTGGTTGCTCTTAAGTGACAATTTAAGAGAAGAAGATGCTGGCAAGACACTACTCACCTTAGCTGACCTGCACTGACTTTGTGAATATTGGAAGATCCAAAGACAACATAGTCTCTATGAACACATGGGTGAATACAAATTCATTTTCTCTAAAATGCGGATTATATATTCCATCTTTAATATTCAGCCTAGTTTCTTTTTAATCTTCTTTTACTTTTTGGAGGACCTTTTTATATAATATCCCCCCAATTTCCTTGACTTGTTACCAGACAACATACTGAGTAACCATTGCCAGAACCTTTCCTGCACAGGACTATTCCATACATTTTCCTTTATAATAAGCATACCAGTATCTAGGCCCTAGCAATTCATACGTATTTTTTTCATACATATTCCTATGTGAAATCGTCTTAGAATCCCAGTCAAATGTAATCTGCCCCCTTTAAGCTAGCTCCTTTGACTCGAAGCAACTGTGCCGTGTGCGTTTAATCTCCCAATACCTCAGTTGTCTTACACCCGAGATGGAAAAAAGCTGCTTTTCTAGTTTACTGTTAGAGTGTATATAGGAAAAAGGAGAGGTGGAAAAGAAAAAGCAAGGCGTCTGGACTGCTCTTTCCTGTTTCGTTGCTAGCTTCATCAAAATCCGCAGTCTCCGCTCCACCCCCGCAGATCTGCCCCGAGTCCCGCACCGCCCGCCCCGCCGCCGGCCACACCCCCTCCTCTGATTGGCTACGCCCAGGGAACTGCTCCCGGCACGCGCCGTCCGCCCCGCCCCTCACCGCGGCCGGCCACACCCCCCCCTCTGATTGGTTAGGCCAAGGAAACGGCTCCCGGCACGCGCCGCCCACCCCGTCCCTCACCGCCGCCGTCCCAGGAGCACGCGCTGTGCTCTCTACGGCTTCACGCGCCAAGGCGGCCCAAGACCGGCGGTCACCATGCTCTGATCCTTGCCGCCTGGATCAGGTTTCAGTTCTTCGCGCGGGAGGCGCCTGCTCCAAACAGACTTCCCTTGCACGTATCTCATCTTGCTAGCTATCGGCCGGTTTCTATGCCTCGCCTCGCCTAAAGATAATAAGCTTTTACGCTAATTTCTCTCCTTCTCCCCAACCCTTCTGCCTTAAAGCTGCCTTTTATGGGTCCCTCCTATGGGGATTTCAAGCAGAGACTGCCTGCGGGTCCTGCTCGAGCACATGCAGTCATGAACTCCCTTGAAGTGCCGCAGCAGAAGCGGTCCCAAACCCCCGTCCCCCCACTCCCAGCCACAAGGATCCCGTCTCCTAAACGCCCCTTCTCCCCCCGCAGCCGCAAGGATCCCATCTCCCACCATGGTGCCTCGCTAAGGTGACGAACTCCGACTGCGCCACAACACCTCCTCCGTCGCAACCGACCAGCACCAACTGCCGACCGTTAACCGCCTCGAACCCCTCGCCTCAGGTGGTGGCTCCCCATTGGCCATTGCCCGCGCGGACTGGGCGCGAGGGAAGGCCTCTGATTGGCCGAGGGCGCTCTTCTCTCGGGGAGGGGGAAAACTGCCACAAGGCGGGGGCGGGGCGGGGGCGGGGCTTGAGCGGCCCCGGCGGGGAGGGGCGGGGCGTGCCCGTGCGCTCGAGGCGGCGAGCGGCGCCTGCGCTGTGAGGCGGTCGCGGCGGGGCCTGGAGCGGGCCTGGAGCGGGCCTGGGGCGGTACCGCTGTGCTAAGCTGCTCCAATGTGTAAACGTGATCTGTAGTGCTTATGGTGATGTAGAAGTGCTACTTCCTGTAGTCTCTTCTGATGGTAAAAGGATACAAATCTGATTTCTCAAGGGAGATTTATTTGATAGAAACACAAAACTGGAGCGGTATTGTAATTACTCCATTCCCTGCTTTTGACTAGGCAGGTTCATTTTGTCACTTGTGGAAATTGTGTGATTAACTCCTCGAACCAGCTGAGGAAGGGGGAGGAGACAGGCTTACATGCTCGGAATGAAATATTACTGTCTGAGAATGTCAAATAAAGTGCCAAATAAATCTATTGCTCTTGAAATATAAGAATACTAGGGTATTCCAAAGAAATAGGTAAAAATGTAACATTTTCACCCCTTTACACATTAGCGTTATTTACAGTTTCTGTAAGACAACAAGGAAGACACCCGTGTTGATTTTTCAGGATACCACAAGACCAATGAGAAATGGTCAGAACCATTTTTTTAGAAGGTTGTTGTTTATCTTCCTGATGAATACAGGATGGAGAAATTATTTGAAAAGTGTTCAATAATTATTCAGCGCTTAATTATTAACTAAATATGACTTGAATTTCTTTACTGAAAGTATAAAGAAATCTTAACTATAATAGTGTCACATCCATAGTATTGTTGCTAATTGAACAGCTGTCACATGAAAATTGCTTATTCCCATTAGGCATTGTGTTACACATATACTTATCACTGAGCATACTGTTGAAGTACTTTAAGTTCTAATTACCATTTTTCCAAGTAGGATTACTCTTAACATATTTTGAAATAGTAGGTCAGAATTTTCTGTAGTATGGGACAGCCTGTGTTTTTATGTATTGTAGGCTATTTCCTTAGTGTTTATCAACTGTTCTGATGGCATTTTGATCAATGGAACTGTTTTGAAACATGAGAGATCAGAATGTTTCCTGTATGGAAATCTCTGGGTTTAAATATGTTTCTATATTTGCAAATAATAAAACTCCCAAAGAATTGCATGAGACATTACTGAGTAAAATTAAGTTGGTTCTGAGCTCTGGTTCAGATGAAGAATGCGCAGTTTGCTTGGAATCACTGACTCTTCCTGTGATAAACTGTGCACGTGTGTTTTGTCAACCGTGTATTTTTGAAGTCCTCAGAAGTGAACAGGTTGGTTGTTCTATGGTTAAAAGTAATTGTAATAGCTATTCAAAAGCAATGAACTGCTATCACCAGAAGGCCATCTAGCTGCTATTCTTTTAAATGGTGGTGAAGAGTGTAAACCTGGCTTGTTAAAACTATTGACCTGAAGTCAATCTATGGAGAGAGTATCTGTCAAACTGAACAGTGGTAAATTCCATCAGTATTTTCAAAAGCTTGTTCTGTAGTTCTTACCTTACTTTTTTCCCTGGGGTAAAAGTGTGCAGCATTGTATGCCTCCATATGCCTGGGTGCCTCTTCACTGCTTGCAAATTTATTATTGTGCTTGAAAGAGACTAAAGCTGTGTATTGGAAGTTGACAAATTAAAATAATGTCTACACTCCTTTTTCCAAGCTGATAAACTTTGACAGTGAAATAACTGTCTTGCTAAAGGGCCATCTTTATGACCCTTCTCTGGGCTGTATCCAGAAGAAGCGTGTGGATGAGTATACTTGGATTGCTCTTTTGAAAACTATAGGATTTCTTTTTCTTGAGTGTTTCTAAGATATACTTTTCGTTTTTGTTTGCCCTTTTCTTTCTAGGGCAATATATTGGCATGGTAGTCTCACCATCTGTATCCAGTGCTGCTGCACTTACTCTTGGGAGTTGTTCTGCCTCCTCCTCAGCCAGAATAGAGCTGCAAATGTTAGCACAAACCCGGGTGGTGTTCTTTATTAGGAACAGATTAGCTCCTGCTTGTGCACAGTCAGTCAACCTAAGAAGACAGAGGTGGGAAGTATGGTCTGTCTGGCTTCTAGACTGACATTGTTCCATTGCCAGATACACAAAATACTGATGCAGCTATCCCACTCCATAGAGTTTCTGAGAAATTTGAGGGAAACTAGTGAAGGAAAGAGCACTTGCAGAGGTCTTTTTCCAGTGCAGGGGTTCTTGATGTGTCTGTAGGAGACAGTGCCCCTACCGAACCTTCTGGTGCTTTTAATATGCAGAGAAATAAACTGGGTTGTGATGGAGCTATCATCATTACATACTACTTGACTGTAAACAGAAGTTACTTACTATATTTTGCCTAGAAAGGACCATGGGCTCTCCAGAACTACTGCCTTTGTGCAATCCTTTGTTGATCTATAGATTGCTTCCATAGTAGTGAAGTCTAAACAGAGGTGGGTGTAGATTCTGCTGTTTTGAACTATCATAAGTTTCTAAAACAGTGAGTGAATAAACTTTCTTACCTTCAAAATTATTCCTGATTTCAATCAATTGCCAAGGAAGTTTTTGCAGCTTTTAGCCAAAACTCTCACATGCATCTAAATCCCAAAGTTGGGGAATTCACTGTTTTCACATGATAGGTATTTGTACTAGTACTGCATCTGAGCTGGGTATTTTCTGTTCCTGAATGGTTGCAATGCAATTCCCTCCTAGTAAATACCATGGGAAAGTACTTTAGGTATCACCTTGAAAACAAAGGAGACCAACAAACTGCATACACTCTCCCCAAAGAAGCTTGGGTTCAAACTGGATTCTTCCAGGCAAGATAATGGTTTCCATTATTAATATGAATGACAGCATTAAATAATCAGTGAGAAATGAGATGTGAAGCTACAAACACAAAACTACTGAGTAAAAATTTGGCCTGTCATGGTATTGTGACCTTGGAAATAATTTTATCTTTCTAATGTTAATCTAAAAGCATCTACTGAAGTTGGAAAAAATTCTTAGTAGTTAACAGCTTGAGAGTTAACACTACCTTCATTTCAGTCTTCTGTTGACACTAAATTTAGAGTTGTGCAAGTAAGTAAAGATATTATGCAGGTTGCAATAAAGCTCTAAGATCTCTATAGTAATCTAATGTCTTTGTGTATCAACCGCATTCGTATGAAAGCTTGCCAGATATGCATTCAAACACTTTTTCTTCTTCTAGCTGTTCATTGTGAGACATTTTTTGTCATTTTCATATGCTTTTACCATAAGTCTTCAGTATCTTCTTTGGCAATGTTCAGCTGACTTTTGTGTTTTGTTTATAATTACAGTACTAAAGTGGAGAAGGATACAGAAAGATGTCAGCATTTTATTTAAAAAAAAAGTCTTTATGAACACTGTGAGGATTTTTTTCCATAATTTTTTTTTCAGATTTAATAGAATTAATTAATTTTGTCATGTCACTGGAGGATTTTCCATTTGCTGCCAAATCAGGAATGGCTCGTTCATTCACCATGTTTGGAAAACTGTTGTTTCAAATTTGTGCTCAAGAGTCTGTCTCTTGAAAGGATATCTTTATTGCTGCAATAAATTAATGTACCAGATTACAACTGCCTCTTTTATTGCCTAGCGATTCATTCCAGATTAGCAGCCCCCAGTATTCATATGCTTTGTGAGGTCTGCTTTGTAGCATCTCTAAAGATGCCTTGGTTCCGTGGCCAGATTTCTATATAAACAGTTAGCCAATTTTAAAGGGTTGCTCCATTAGGCAGAAGCTTTTCATGTCTGTCATTTTTGCTTCACAGAGTCGTCCATTTGCACAGTGTTCACAGTCTTTTATTAAATTTTCTGAGTAGTCCTGTGAAAGTGCAATTGTATAAATTTTGCTTTATCTAGTATGTACTTCAGAGAAAAAGGCTTTTGGTGTTAAATTATGTCTCATTTCATGTGTCTGTTGGGGAAAAAGAGAAGATACCCCATGTCTGGTCCTGACAAAGCATATTTCATCAGACTGCTATTATTTCTGTGCGGGCTTTGAAGAAAAAGGGTAAAAGGTCATTCTTTTGTTTGTAACTAAGAAAGATATTGTCTTTGAAAGACAGTTTATTTTACTCATATTTATATAGTCTTACTCCCATAGCCCAAATATATTCTTGCCTTAAAACCTTGAGCTACTTATTTCAATATAAATATGCTCAGAAAGAAGAGCACTTTTAAAGAAGGCTGAGTATTTATAAAAAGTGCAATGTTTATGTCATGTTAATGTTCTTGCAAATAAAATATCTTGACTGTCACATCAGAAATTACAAAGAGTGTTACAAGAATGAATCATTGAGGATTTTTTTACATTAACATCAATATAATAAATGCATAAAAGGTGCTTTGTAAAGGTGATATTTATAATTCACTATAAATAAGTAGATTTAATAATTTTCTTTTAATGTTGTTTGGGCTTTTGCATAGCAAATGCCATGTCTATAGGAATGAGCTTCAAGTGGCCAACTTGGCGGAATGGTCCCCTAGAAGAGGAAATAGACTCCAGTAATGGAAAGAAGCTTAATCAGGAGCAGATATCTAGCTCAAAGGTGCATTCTGTTGTGTTTTATATAGCTTTCATTATGGTTTTGTAGAGCATAATCTACAATTGTGTAAATATACTGAGCATATTATACATATGGATAACATACTTCAAGTTATTATTCAGAAGTCTGTCCAGCATGTCTAGTCAGCACAGAAGAAAATGTGTACTAAAATCATACCACAAACAAACTTTGCAGCAGGGGAAACAAGACAAAAGGAACACCAGTTGTAATTTGATGCTGGTCATTGTTCCGTACAGAGATGTGAGATAATTAAATAAAACTTTTGGTAAAAAACTTTGCCTTTTGTTTCAGTTTCTGAAAATACAGCAGATTTATAACCACTGAAATTTATTAAAATCTTAATTTACTTTTGGAAACAAAATCTAAATAAATCATTCTTTCTTAAATCCTATTTAAACAATATATATTCTGCTCTAGAGAGGAAAACTAAATGGGCATATGTTCAATACAACACTTGTCAGGAAAAACATTGCGATATTGTTATTTTACTTTGTAGACTTGTTTCTCAAGGTCTGCCACAACATTTTTCTTTGCCTCACTCTCGTTTGCCGCCAGAATTTGTATCTTCCTGCTCATAGTTTGACCTTTTCATTGTGAGATTGATTTTCTGAAACATTAAGTTTTTAACTTGTAACGAAGAAATTGTTCCTTTAAATGCTGGTTGCAAATTTATTCACTAAAAATCTTTTTATGGACACCTAAGAACTGATTTCAGCCATTATGCCCTAGAATAAATCAGGTTTGGTTTTTTTGGTTTTTTTTTAGCTGGAGCAGTTGCTTTCAGTCTCTAGTTAGTCATTCTTTACCTCATCATAGCTAAACCCTACTGAGAAAACTAGCAGTATTCTGCATAAAATCCAATTCCTTGCTCCTTTTGTTCTCATGTTGGTTCCAAGAGAGCTTCTGGTGCCTCCTTATGCCCTGTCATACCTAGCCAAGGGTCTTGCATACCTTATTTGCCTCAGTATTTCTGGGGGAAGCCTTTCACACTTCTTGAGTATTGCTGTGGCAGATCACTTGCCTTGAGGCTGTCCACTGCTTAAGCCTTATCCTCTGAAGTTCCAGTACTTTGTTCCTGTTTTCCATATACCCTGGAGACAGGGGACTTGCAGACTTTTCACAACATGAAGTATGTCTGGAGAATGGGTTGTGAATTCTCCTTCCCAAAGCACTCTCAATCACCCTTTAGTTTGTGACCATTAAAAATGCTGAACCTTAGTTTCCTATGGAAATTAAAAGAAAGCCTACCCACAGAAGATTAGTTCATTTAAAAGGTATTACTGAACAGTGATTTCTCTCAATCGATGTGAACTTTATCAAAGCCATCTGTAGGAAGGGACTATAGCCAAATCAGAATAAGTTCCTTTCATTTCAAATAAATGCTTTATTTGATTTCAGATAAACGCTCTTATGCATGCTTTAGTAGAACTATGGAGGGATAGTCCAGCTGCTAAATATCTGGTTGTTTCTCAGTTCACAGCTTTCTTGTCACTGATAGAGAACCCCTTGAAGTAAGTAGAACTGATGTTATTTTTAATAAACGTGTGTTTTTATGGTGTTTTAGAGAGCTCTCTCAAACAAAACTGAATTATAAATACACACTTCAAAGCAGAGGTCAGGATTTTAATGCATTTATTTCCTGTTGTCACAGAAAATGGATTGTTAAATAGAACATTTTTTTTTTCTTTCTCTTTAGAGAATCAGGGTTTGCCTTTACTCGTTTGGATGGGTCAATGGCACAGAAGAAAAGAATGGAAGCAATTTGTTGTTTCCAAAGCAACCAAGCAGGGGCCTGAACTATAATGCTTTTGTCTCTGAAAGCGGGTGGAGTTGGATTAAATCTGACAGCAGCTTTCCTAGTGTTTTTAATGGATCCCGTGAGTAATGGGTTGTTCATAATGATATGGCTTAATCTAGGTGAAGCTGCTTTGCTGTTTTCCTAAGAGGCAGAAGGAAAGCCCGTCTGAGAATGAATGACACTGATGAGTATCTGTTAAAAAGGCTAATAGGACTTCTCATCATTTGTTTCCCTAGCATCTTCTTGTTTTAACACTGTATTTTTGTGCTGTCCATTTATTTATTGTGAGTGGAAAGAATACTGGTAGTACTACTAATGGAGTGGTGTGACACCTTACAGTGTCACATATACTATCTGTTCATTCTTCATATCTCTCTTTCTGATACTTTTGAACAAGGTTTTCATTTGTTGTTTATGAACTTCCATAAAGTGGAATTTGAGGAACAGTATATATTTAATGTAGTGCTTGTCTGCTCTAGTCTCTTCTGTTATTATTGAGAAATTATTTATAAATTAAGACACTAGTCTGAGGTAACCTTTTGTGGTTATGGGAGACTGGTAATACATTAATTTAGGAAGTTTTTTTCCCTTTCATTAAAACATTCAGAAATGCAAGACTGTTTGTAAGGAATAAAAATGTAAATTACCTGTATTGATAGCAAAATTATATTCTTAGCAAAATTGGTTCATGTGTTGTGTCATTGTATCTGATCGAGGTTTTTCTATTCACTTCCTGCCTTCCCCCTGTTTACTCCTCTGCTGTAATTCCCAAGTTTTTTGGCAGTTGGAAACTGAAACAAATTGTGCGCTTGAAAGAAACAGTGTAAATTAAAACAATAGTTCAGCTTTGGACTTGGGCATCTGTCACCACCAATAGTAAAGAAAAGGTACTAGCTTGGACATCAGGTCAGTGATAGTAACAGTATTAAGACAAAAGCTATTTATTTAATAAATGAAAGAAATTAAGTATGAGTAAGAGTATGGAGAAGTTGCCATGAAATAATCTTTTCATGCATTGCAATGTGTCTTCACAAATATTTTCTGTATATGGACCGGATTGATCCGTTCAGTTGGAAGGGACCTACGCTATCATGATGCCATAGAGTCTGACTGCTGCTTTTTTTTTATTAAACAATTCTCTGAATACTTGTGGAAACTGCAAGAGAATTTTAATCTCCTGTGAAGATAATGAATGAGGTCTAATGAATTCATCGTATCGTGGCAAGCAGTTGTAAGAAAATAAGCTAAACACTAACACCGAATAATCTACAGTCTACAGGTACACCTAACAACCCTGGGCCAAATATAATTGCAGCCTTTATACACCACTGAACAGCATCTTCTCATCCTGCTGGTAGCCATCCTATGATGGTAACCATCCCAAGTGGCAGTGGCTGACTATTTGTATTTGATGGAGAAGCAGTGGGCCCACATGATCCTTTATGATCTCACTTTTGAATGAGTGCTGAATGAGATTCAGTCATGCATTAGCATTCCTTGGAGTGCACTAGCAGCAAATATAGGATTTAAGAAGCAGAAATACCAGTGGAGTAACCAATTTTTCAAATTCTGTGGATTTATTGTGGAACTGTAGCTTGGAGATCTGCATTCCTTCTCTGAGAGGTGTAATGCCACAGTGGAAGGGAGGAATATTTATCCAGACATAGATCACTTTCTCCCTCCCCCCCCCCCCCCCCCCTTTTAAAATTGTTTGCTTGTTTAAATACAATCACAGATGCAGAATTCTCACCTTTAGGAAGAAATACGAACCTTTAATGTGAGAGTATCACAAGTATACAGATGTTTCTCTAAGGCTCAGGTTTTTTAATATTTTCCAATGTAAAATACAGTATCCTTTGTATGAGATACTGCAGAAAGGTATAGAAGTACTGCAATTCACTTTTCCTGTGCTGAACTGATGAGAGAAGAGTGAAAGTAGTACATTCAGTCTTTCTTGACTACAGCAAAAAGAGAATGCAACATACTTCTGCATGTTTGAGCTAGGTCTTTCCTCCAGACATCATGTTATTCTCATATAGTGAGACTAATATTAGAACAGTCTGCCATATATAGCTTTCCAGGAATGTTCATCTTGCAGTGACAAATACATAATTTGTTGCTCTTTTGCATACTACCATAGATTGGAGAAACAAGACTTGTTTGGCTTTTATCTTGCAGCTTGATATCTCTGAGTGTGCGTAGGCATCAGAGGTTCTTAGAATCTAAAACGAGTCATTAAGAAGAATTCTTAGACAACTTGCAGAATGTGGGTGACATGACAAGGCGAGCCCATTGCACGAGACTTGCTTATCAGAGACAGAACATTATTACAGTTTATGTAGATTTAAGTATCTATTCTCTGAGAACTAGTAGTACTGTACTTCTAGATAGACAAAACATGCTGGAAAAATGCAGAGCACAGAACTGGCATTTTACAGATCCTTATATTTCATGTTACATCCAAAGTATAAGTAGTAACAGCTACACTATCGCTTTGTGTTCAGCAAAATTTCTTGTTTACCTAACATGGTGATTATTGCATATACTAACGAAAGCATATGTAGGACTTTCTTAACAGTCCAGTTTACTGTTAAGTAATTACCTGTGTCTAGCTGATTTAGATTTTGCCATCAGGTACTGAGGCAGTTATTATATGCAGTGTTTATTTCAGAATTAAAATAACAGGATTGTTTTGATGTCTCCTAGACTCCTGACAAGCTCTCTTTTTAAAGTGTTTACCTGAAGTTCCTGCTTGTTATGAACATATAACCAGAAGTTCTCAAAGCTTTCTTTTTAGTGGGATACTTAAAGAATAAGACATTAGACTGGGAGTAATTCGTCTGCAGGCAATATTTGTTCAAGAGGTGAAGGTACAATATCTGCTTTGTGATTCCATGTGCATACTACTATGTTTTGAAGGAAGGTTAACTTGTTCATTGTTGCTACTAATAGCTTAGAATCCCACTGTAGAAGACCAAGATTTTGAAAGGTGTTGCAGGCTGAGTCAGAAGAATAATGCTGTAACTACTAAGGTGAGTTGCAAGATGATCCTAACAGTTTTCTGTTATGAACACATAACTATTTTACAAGAAGCTTTACTGTATTTTAAAAATAATTGTGCCATCACAGTCTCATCAGTAAAAATAAATTGTAGAGTGACTGTTGAAGTGTGCTTTGGATTGTAGGATTTTAATATTAGAAATTAGATGTCTCTGTTGAGGTATTTGGAGTGACACAAATGGGGTAGTATAGCTGTTGGTTAGGCTGGCTATTACAGTTCATTATCTTGAAGGTAAGTAGAATGTTTTTGTTATTGCTGTAGCAGCTTGTTGAGCTGTGGAAAAACAGCTAACCTGCCTCGTTATTATCCCATCACAAAAATATTACTTGAAAAATTGAAGACAGGTTCTCTTCTAATAACAGTAGCAAAGAAGACGTAGATGTCCTTCCAATAAATGTTTAAAACAGAAAAAGCACAAAAAAATTAAAATGCTCCACCTTTTCCTCCAACTGCTTTACAACCCTTCTCTGTGTTTACAAAGTAATAGGCAAATAATGTAACTGTATTTAGGCTACTCAGCTCCCTAGCATTTTTTCCCATGATACCTAAATTTCTCGTCATAAACTTTTATTTAGAGAAAAAGATCTTCATTTTAGTGTTTTGGGTGGGGGTTTTGTTGTTTTTTTTTTTTTTTTCTTTTGTTGTTGTTGTTGTTGTTGAGTTTTTTGGTTGGTTGGTTGGTTTTTTGGGTTTTTTTGTATTTTGGTTCATTATGAAGGATTCAGTAGAAAATTCAGAACAAGAAAAGGGAACTTGCAGCAGGAGCCTTTGCTACCAAAAAGCCTTCAGCAAGTGAAATAAAACAAATTTAATGAAATTAAGGCTGTCATTGATTTATAACTTCATCCTGTGGTATTTTGCATAAATAATATATTTAATATTTTGGATAATACTTCTCTTCAACTTACATGTTCCATGTAGTTTTCAGTTTTGCTGTCTTTGTGCTTAAAATATAAATGCTCTAAATAAATTAAAAAAACTAATTTGCTCCTAAATGTTAATTTAGAAGCACACAAACTCCTGAAATTTTTCCAGTGTTCATTTCTTCAAAAGGTTGCTTGTTAGCTCAATGCTTAAGAACACAAAAAAATTCCTCAAAACCAAAATGCATATTCATGGATTCTAATTTGCAAGAGTTACATCTCATTTTAGAGGTGAAAAGGTAATAAAAGGTAAATAATGTATCTTCTCCTTGTACCCTCTGTAAGTGAATTATTTTCACGTTTCTATCTTAGTATTGCCTAATAAACATCATCTGGACTGATTGTTTCAGAAAAGGTGGCCAGTGACACTTTGTAAGGAATTCTTACTTTTACAGGCTGTGTCCAAAGATGGTATTTAATTCAAAATTTTAAAGTATTTTTTACTATTTCTGAATAATACACAGGTGCAGGAGGGAGTTCCTCTATTGATTACTTCCCAGGAGTTAGTGAAAAGGAAGTACTTAAATTTCTGAAACACTTTCTTTCAGTATTTTACTTAACAGAACTCAAATGATTTTTGTAAAAGTAAAGCTTTTTTGGATAAAATGGCAGAATCATAGGCATGTATTGACAGCATGCTATCTAGCAATTTCAGTAGGCACTTTGAACAATAAGACCATGCTATATGCAAAGTGGAATCTACTTCACTCATGTGTCAGTGAATGAGTTCGCCCTTGTAAAATAAATTAAAATAAATTATTTTATAGCTGCCAGCTTTCTAACAGTTTCCCTGTACTGCTTTTCCTCTTGTAGTGGAAAAAAGACATGCTTTTCACTTCCATACATATGTCTTAATGGAATGCTGATCTGCATGCTGCTTGACTTATGGAGGAAGAATTTGGTAAACTACACCTGTTTGCATACCACAGAATAAAAAAATAGCACTGAAGAATCTCAGTTGAGTATCAGTTGAATATTCTTGTCTGTTCCTTTATTTCTATTTGATTCTGGTCTTCTGATATGTGTTTACCTAACATTCTGTTCCCTTCACTGTGATGCTTAGACTTTGAATTGGAGGCAGAGATCGCTATATTTAGGTCATGTTTTGATTTGGGAAGTGTACTTGGCAGCAGAGAAATGGAGAGTCTGTAAAGCTTGTAAAGCCTTTCACCTCTTATGTCTGAGAATACCAGCCTGCTGATTATAAGATGAATAGCAAACATAGGAAATGGAAAAGGACTGAGAAATAAAGGGAAGATATCTACTATTTGGAGGAAGTGAGCTAATGAAAGGAGTGGAAAAGGAATTAAAAACAAGCAAACTAACAAACTCATGCAGTTTTTGGAGAGCCAGCACCTTAGCTATGGATAGAGGCATACTTTAAGCCTGTTAGGGAAAGAATTTCAAGGACATGAGTGATGGATGACAGCATGAACCCCAGTATCTGATTGTCACTGAAATGTTGAAAAAGAACAAGAAAATAGAGCTAAACCTGACTGAAGTGGTTTTGAGTGGGTTTGTTGTTTTGTTTGTTTTTTTTTTTTTTTTTTTGAAAGAGTTTATGTGAGTTAAACTTTCTTTAGGTTTTTCTGGTTCAGACTTTGATATTTAGAAATAAGCTGGAAAAATAATTTGTGATTATGAAGGAGAGATTTGGCTTTTTTTTGTTATGTCAATTTTCCGAGTAAAAATTTCACAGATGAGAGAACCAGTTCTATGGCTAGTCAAGCTACATTATTACTTCTGTGAAAATATGCTGACATATTGCAAAATGGGTTAGTATGATTATGAAAATTTTCATCTATTAGATGATGATTTCTATGTTCCAAAGCCACATAAAACTTACTGAAGGTAGTACTAAGCTTTATGGTCTCTCCCAAGAAAGCCATTAATGTATCTGAGAGATAAGAGGTAAAAGCTGAGCACAGAAAAGTCCTGTGTGATTTGACGGAGCTATTCAGAAAGCAGGTGGTTAAACATCTTGGTGTTCTGGTTGTTTGGACTTTTTTTCCTGCTTTTCGTGATCTTTAAGTAGTCTTTGGCTTTTGGCATTCTCTTTCATTGAGTTTGAGCAGTATGTTCTAGAAGCGAACTTCTGAAATTATTTTCCATTCCAAAGATTGAGTTAGTAGTCTATCATTCCGGTTTTGGTTGGGGTTTGTGTCTTTTGGGTTTTTTTGTTGTTTGTTTTTTTTTACCCCATACATATATGGAAAAATTGCTTTTTAAGCTTTTAAGAGTTGCTCTGAGCTGTCACCATTTAAGGAACACCTTAGATTATAGGCTTCATAAAGGCAAATGAAATTCCAATATTTGAGTTGCAATCTAAGCAGCGCTGTGATTCTTCTGATGTTTTAGAGAATAGTACTGCTTTGAGTAGATTAGAGCAGAAAACTCCTTGATGTATCAAGTGATGCTATTGCAAGGGATAAAAAGGGATCTCTGCTTTTCTGCAAAAGCTGCTTGCAGCAATTGTGAAGCAAATAGTGGCAAATAATGACATAAAGGTCATTTTATTGAAAATAAGCTGCATAGAATTTGGTATAGATGTCATACCTTTCCTGAGGCTGTGGTAAACACTTGATCATAGTATGAGTTACAGAGGCCACGACAGAATTATTTTCAGCGGTTATCTTTCTTCACTAACTGTATTTGTTAACCCAAAACATGCTGGTTTTCATCTTATTCAGCATCTCTCTTTATCTTATTGTATTAACGTAACAAAACTTACATGCTAAACCAAATTTTTAGTCAGGTAATAAGTATCATATTTTTATACTTTCTTGGTTCTCTCCAACTAAGCTTAAAAAGAAGTAACATGCCTATTCTCAAGTATGAATACAGACAAAGGGAGGAAAATTTAGACTGTTTAGCTTAAAAAGAGTATTTTACCATTTTTCATAGCATATTCTTTGAGTACGCAGAACTCTCCAATACTTCTTTGATAAAGTATACTTTTGTCATTACAGACTGTAACTAGTACTCCCTCCTGCTTTCACACAACTTCAAATTTATCTGTTTAAAAAACAAACCAAAAAACAAAAACACAGCAAAAGAAAAACCCATACAGGAAAGGGCTAGTTACAGCTGGGGAGTTCAGATACTATGTTCTTTTAAGTAGCTACAAGCTACTTTGGGTTGGACCTCATCTTTCAGCATTTTTCCTAAATGGTGACCAACTAAATCTTAGAGCAATTAAGTAGTGAAAACAAGTTAAAACAGACTAACCCTTATACTTGTATTATGTCTTCTGCTTTACCAGCAAATGGTGAGAGCTTGTTGATTGTTTATTTCATCTCTAGGCTAAAGGTTTAGCACCATCACTAGATTCCAGCCAAAATCCTCCTTTACTAGGAAATAATGAAGTAATATTTTCTTAGTGCTTCTGGATTAGTACAGGGTATAGCTGTCGAAGAACACTAATTTTGTTTCATTTAGACTTTTGGCTAAAGGATAGACCTAAACCTTAATACAGATGACAGCGAATCTCTGTCTGTCATCAGCATGCTGTATTTTTGCTGCTTTTCCATGCGTTTTGGAGTACATGTAGCCTGAGTGTGGCAAAAAAGCACTTCCTTTCACTCTCTTTGCACATGGAAAGATTAGTTTTCCTTACGGGGTAGATACAATTACTTAAGCAGCTATGTAATCTTTCTTTGCCAAAGTAGTATCACCGTTGTGTTTAAGACTAAGTTCAACATACAGGGCTTACATTAGGGACGATGTTTCCTTAGTCACTTGAAAGAAAGGTACCTTCTTCCCAAACTTCAAGTTACTAATGTAAGCAGCTTCAGCAGGTACTTCCTTCCAGTGCCCTGTCCCATATTTATGGCAAGCTAATAAGGGGATTGGCCCTAAACAGCTCCCTGACAAATGACTAAGTACTTCTAGATAATTACAAATTAAAAGCTGGACATTTGCTAATGACAGCTTGAGTAGCATTAGCAAAGCTTAAGGGGTATTTATACCTGTTAAATATTTTAGTTAGACTGCTTTGGAGCTCCTTTTTTTTTAATTGCTCAAGAGTTTAGGGAAGACAGAAATGCATGACAACTTTTTATTTTTGTATCAAGTGCAACATTGCAAGGAACAGATAAAACTCAGTTTACTAGTCCCATAGTATACAGAACTGAAAAACGCATTCTGCCATGCTGCAGGCACTGTGCGTAAGAACCTGGTCAAAATTTCAGTGCAATTGTGACTGGAAGAGCAAAGCAGTGCTATTACTGTTACAACTGTATGTATCCCAGTGTCATTAATATATTTATGGTAAAGCAGAATGGCTACCACTCCAGTGTATGAGCAATCCCATGAATTAGATTTTACATCTAAAACAGCAAGCAAAGGAATCAATGCTAATCACCTTAATGAGGTGAGGTAACAAACCCAGTTTAAAGAATATGTTGAGCCAATTGATCAAAACAGAAGAAATTTTAAGCTGAAAATACCTGGTTTTATCTAGTAGGGAGAATTGGAAATTGGGC
This sequence comes from Eopsaltria australis, assembly GCA_034509425.1. Lineage (NCBI taxonomy): Eukaryota > Metazoa > Chordata > Aves > Passeriformes > Petroicidae > Eopsaltria > Eopsaltria australis. The sequence goes on along the minus strand of JAVTVJ010000786.1, from coordinate 56,531 downwards.
AGTAATAGGTGGCCCAAGGATTCTGCTTCCTAGCTTTTGCTCAGTCTTCATCTGTAGCACTGCAGAGGCCTTCAGCCAAGAAGTTTTTCCTCAAGCTACTAGCAAGTGTAACTGACCACCATCTATACCTTTCTAGCTGTTAGTTCTGGAACAAGTCCTTGCATCACCACTGTTTGAGACAGGCATTTCTACTGAAGGTAGGTATCAAGTTTCTTCTTGATGTTGTCAAAGGAATCCACTCCCATATAATCAGCTTGGCCCTGTTCCCACCGTTCCTTGCGTTCTTCTGAAGATTCAGTTGGTAATAGTGGTGATACTGATACGTGGGACACTGCCTCTGTAACTTCTGCCTAAAAGGAAAGGGAGAGTAAAAATATAGAAATACTTTATACAGTTAAAGCGAGCAATAGGCCACAGAATGGGACAACAAAGTAGATGTTATCATGCACAGTAGCAAGCATTGCCAACAGGTAGGAATTGTGCAGCTCTCCTAGCAAAATAACAAAGCAGAGTTACAGAAGTTGGCAAGGGAAATAAAATAAAAAAGTAAAGTTTAAGTTCTTCATACCTCTCTACAGAAGCCACAAGAGAAAGCCAGAGTATAGACCAAGCCCGATAGCTGCAAATAGTTTGTTAGAAAGATGCAAGATTACCAAGAGAAGCACATGTTAAGAGATCAGTAACTTTGGTCTTAGAAAGGCTGAGAACTTAAACTGGTCCATGTACTAAGCTAAGACTAAGAAGTCTGCAGTCTACTAAACTTTGTGAATGAGAACTAGAGTTAGAAGCATTGCTTTGGTTTTAATAAGTATTGGCATTCATCACTGCCTGTTAATTCTCTAGTTATCTTAGGCTTACCTAAATGTGATTCACCACGCAAGACCTGTATGTACATATTTGCATACTGAATTGGGTTCTGCTTGAGAACCTTATTAGCTACAACACATTAAGAGTTAGGCCCTTCTCTGTATACACTAAAGAAGTTACCACAGTATAAGACCTGGTGCAACATTAGCTATCTACATAGTTTGTTTTAGGCAAGCATACAGCTGTGTCTAAGACCTGTCTAGCATGCTTTCTTTTGTAGCATTAAGCTTAAAAGGACAAAACTAAAATACCCTGCATCCCACAAACTAAACCACACCCATGCTTTGAGAGGCACAGAGGGAAGGGAAATTGATGCAATGGTAAATAACCTGTCATCCATACTTAGGTATGGATGTACAAGATTATTAGAGCACGTACCATGTTTACCCCTGTAGTAATTTCTTTAACAATTCCATGCTGCTCTAGTAATGGTAAAACATCAGTTATGTAGGTATCCCACCACATGTTGAGGAATTCTGGGTGAACTATTTTAGAGTCATCCATGTTGCCCTTTATGCTTTTTGTTCTGGAGTCATACGTATAGTTCCACGGCTTTGTGCTTCCCAGGAAATGCACCACCTTAGTATTTGCACCAAACCTGTTGGGTGAAAAAATTTTAGAAGTCAGTTTGTACATGTGTCTAGAAAATGAGTTTTGACTGGCAGACAGAACTTTTTTTAACCTGCTATTTCTGTATTTGTCCAGAAAACAGAAATATGAGTACATTTAGGAGGCTAAATGCTAAATGACCAAACTGCCAATGCCTATTGGGACTGAAAGCATTACAATACGACAGAAAAAATGCAAACTGAATTCTACATTACACTAGTCAGAATACAGCCAAAACCTAGTGGTCTGGGCTATTTAAATACTTACAGACAACTCAAGTCTTTAGGGTGATGTCCATAGCTCAGGAGAGAGCAGTCTCAAGCAGCCGTTGCAATCGGAACTGGTTTTAAAAGTGAAAAAGATTCTACTCCAAAGTCAGCAAGCCAGAGTTAAGCATTACAAGTATTATGTGGAGAAGGGTTACTGTTAAGAGTCACCCTTTCAGTTTATAGCCCTGCAGAAATGGAACACTGGATGGCTCTGCTGCAAGAAGACCATGTCCCTGCAAAATAACTTTGTATAACCAAGGCATTTCAGAAGACTCCTGATCTCAGTGCAGCAGGGTCGTGCTAGACAACCCTTACTTCCTAAATAACCTCAGGGCAGCCATGCATGGGTTTGGTGGTAGGTTGTTTTAGTTTCTTTTTGAAACCATTTAAACTCCATTTTCAATATGGACCTCTAGCTTTGTGCCAACCATTATCAGTATGTTCTTCTGTATTAAAAGTATAGACGACATGCACCTCTTCTCAAGTAAAGAACTTAACACTGAAAGAGAAAACATTCATTTCATTCTCCTTCAGTTCCAGAACTAGGTTTCATCTTGAATCAGTTTTGTGAACAAGCAATACTAGCCTCTCTGCTAACAGTGACTATCTCACCTAGCTCAGTTTGTATCTCGTTAAGCTTTCTTCTCAACGTGATATGACTGAAATAGGGAGTAATGTCAAAGCAGCTCATCCAACATTTTATTAAGCAGATGCTGGTCATTTTGACCAGGAGTCAGGTGTTAAAGAGTTTTATGTCTGGAGACAATACAAGTGTGCTTCAAAAGCCTTAGAATATTCAAACCAATATGCATTTGGGTGGGGTTTTGGGTTTCATATTATTTTAAGGTCCTTTACTATATCTCAATGTTCATGTTCAATGTTTTGAATACAATTGATCTTATTGCAGAATGAAGACTTACATGTGTGTGAAAGGCCAAGTATTTGCATTAACTTCAAGAGGTCAGTTACTGGGCTTTAACTTCAAACAACAAAAGTCAAAATTTAGCTTAAGGGGAGTACCTTAGTTTTATTTGCTGTCACAGTACTAAACAACCTGAGTTTTCTTCATCTTAGGCTGCTGCTGTTCTGAAGAAACTTATTGTTCAAAAATCAAGGGTATTTAAGCTAGAGAATAGAATGCATAAGAAGTATCATGTGACATTTGTTGCAAATGGAGAAGCGTACTCTTGGTATCCTGTCCACTTGCAGTCCGAACAACAGATGCCAAGTTTCTACGATGTTTTCAGTATCTGCTTTCTAGATCTGCAATACTTTATTTTGACATTTAAGCTCAACTGTTAGGAAGCTTTATGTCCCCACTGGCCTCAGTAACTAATCTGTCTTTCCCCATCTCCCAGAAAAGTCCTTCATCAATGTTTTGAAGTTAGAGAGCATTTGTCATGAACTGGCATTTTCCTTTGGAAAAAGGATTACTGAGACTGCTGTGAAATCTAGTCTCGCTGTACAAAGCTGCAAAAAACTTAGCTATTGCTGTCGGTAGGTTTAAATTTCACTATATTTCAACTGCTGATTATCAGGAGTATAGCTGCTGATCTAGCCAAGGGAACTTGTTCCACCTATTGAGCAGGGAATTTTACTTACAAGGGTTGCACTTCCAGCATTCTATTTTTGAAGGTCTGATGAATTCAGTTAAGCAACTGGTTCAACCAGTTAAAAGGGAATTTTTGTCAGGAGCTCCCTGATCCAATTAGTCTTTTGTGTCAACAAAGTAATTTGTAAAATTAAGGTCATGTGACTAACAGCCAGCCATGGAAAGAGGGCATACTTTACAATAGATGTTAGTTTATCAAATGCTATCCAGCTACTTAGTCATTCTGAGGCTTGCATATATTTCTTTAAATAAGTGTTCCACTTTTAGCATGACAAGATTCCAAATAGTATTCTGATCACAAGACATAGTTTGATCTTGAGCCAGCAAGCCCTGCTTATGCTAGCTGCTGCTTTAGACACTAGTAATGTGATGTCATTCAGAGATCAGATTGTTTTTATGCACTTGGCACTTTCCCTTGCCTCCAAATTGTGCAGCTCATAATAGATAAAGAGTTTCTGTGTAACACTTCAGTTTCCCTTTCCCCCCCCCCCCTTCCCTGCCCCCTTTCTTCTGGGTTATTATAACACTTTGAGCAATCCTGCCTCTGACACATAGATTACTCACATACCAAACAACAGCCGCTAGCTAGGGAGGATACAGTTTTCCTCACAGAGGAAACATGCAGTGATATGTGATTGGCTGCAGTCTTTGTTCCATCTTGATGTTATTTAAGGAACTCACAGAGATCTAGAAAGACTGTTAGGAGAGAATTCTAGTTTGATACAAATCTTAGTTCACCACACTTACTTCAACAGTATAGGTTGATTAGATGAACTGGTAACTCTGGTTTTTAAATACCCTACTGGTTGTTAAATACCCTAAGTAATTGGAGTGAAGAAAGGGCAAGTTACTTAAGTGGGAAGGCTAACACCAGTGACATGCCAAAGTTCAGCTAAAGTTGATTAAAGAGCCTACTGCCATTGGTAGAATTGTACTAGACTGTATCCCATACTGGAGGAGTGGTTCTTCCTTTTGCAAGTGATTTGTCAAATGTGCTTACTCTAAATCAACTTCCGTGTTATCACCAGGGATGATAACAACAATGATTTAAACTACAGGTACAGCTATCTCTCTGCATTCATCTTGAGATGATTCATTTGAGTTACATCAATTCAACTTTTTTTTTTTTTTAAGAGAAGTTATGATATATTGAGTGACAGGAACAGTCTCCTTCTAGAAAACCTGTGTAAGCTCACATCATTCTTGTTCATTCTGTTACAAGAAATTAGTTTATGTAAGCTCTGAAACTCTACTTGAAGTTTTCAACTTACGCTTTAAATGCTGGAAGGTAGGAATATACAGAAGTGCTGCTCAAATTATAAATAAACGGTAGATGTTTGCTCATGTCTGTTGTTGCCCAGCTGCTGAAGAAGGTGTTTAATAACCCCTGATCTGCACCTAAAAGAGAAAGCATTAATAGGCTACAAGCATCAGACAGCTGTTCGAGGATCTTTTTCAGTCACTTCACTAAGTAAGAGTTGATAATGCAGTTATCATGTCCTGTAGAAATCTGGCACAGAGCACTTAAATTCTATTTGTGAACAACCCTGTAAACCTTGCAGCCTTTGAATATTCCAAAAATGCAGAGAATGAAATAGTATGTATGGAACTACTTTTGTTAAAAGATAGGAACCTGATCACAAACTCTGCCATTCTGTTTCTTTTACAGCTTAAAGTTCGATTTTTATAGGCAGCAAAAAACCGCCACAATAAAACAGTACAACTGAGCACTGTTCAGATCCAGAAAAACTGTAGCTCAGAAGATCAAGTGGCAACAGTTAGTTTTATTACTTATGCTTACAGATGCATGACCAACATCATCTCACTGACAGAGTTAGGGTATCAGTGGCCTGTTAGATCTGCAGGCCCAGATGCATCTACCTCCACACTGATACGATAAGAAAAGTACATTTAATCTGGGTGATAACTCTAGTAAAACTCCTTCAAATCCCTTAACAGACAATAGGTGTTCCTAGTTCTGTACTAAAAAGCTCCTGACTAACCACTAACAATCTGTGTTCAGGGAATCACCTCTTAGTTTGCAAGTAGAGGTTTGCAAGTGAGTCTGAAGTTTGGTATCTCAATAGTACATTAGCTAAAAAAAAAAAATAAATGTAGCCTCCAGGCCAGAGCAGACTAGTTTACAAGCAGCGATTGAGAAGTAAAAACCTATTTATCTATATCCATTCATTCTTTATCGCAATGAATACAATTAGTCTTTAAATGGTAATAATTCCTCTTATCAAGGAGATTGGAGTCCTCCAACTTTCACTTGCTGTATTTCACCTATCACTGCATTCACAAGTAGCATTACTAAAGAGGAGGTAAATTGATATCTTCTTTAGTAGACAAGGTTTCATTTTAATCTTTCATTTTCTCAAGCACTCAGTCTCTGCTGACTCAGGAAAAGGTTTTTATTGGCCTATGATTTGATTTAGGGCAGAATTCAGGTTTATATCATGAGCACTGTTCGAGCAGAATTTGCTTTTTGCAGTTGAAGTATCTGGACGCTGGGAATAAACTTAGATGCACTGACAAATATAAATTCTAGGTATCCTGTTACAGCTGTCAGCATACATGCACATTGCAGAGTGAGAAACAGCTTGGAGACTCAGTCCAGTAATTTCAAACCTCTGACTTGCCTCTCAACACACAAAGGAAGAAAAGCACTTTTAAAGAAGTCATAAGAGAAACAAAGGGGCAGCAACAGTGTATTTAACTTACTCTACAGGACTTTCTCTCGCTCAGATTGTTTTACGTACTCGGCTTTTTTTTCACATTCATTGCATTTGTGCCAAAGCAGATAATGAAAGCAGCATCTAGCTGTCCTAATTCAGACTTCAACAGTAGTGTTTTAATATAAACAGGATCTCACACATAAGGTGAAAAATCAGGCAGTACTTATATTAACTACATATTTACAGATACATATGAAGGTACAATACAGCAAGACTGTAAAAGCAACTATATTGGATCCCAGGCTAAATAACCAGAGGATTGTCTAAGCAATAGCAACATTCCTAAGGTAGCAATACTACCAGATTTCTTCTAAAACCGAACTTTTCTTTCCCACACACTATTTTTAGATGGTATCTAGAACAGTTGCATGATGTGTTCTTTATTATCTAGAAAGGTGAAGTTTAGACAGACAGTGTAGACATCTACCTAAGTAGCCATCATTCTGCTATTTCTGGACAACAGCATTACATAGGAGGCACCTGTCTGCTGTTACATGCAAGAAATATTCTGGAAGGTCTCCCATTCCCTAGTTACTCCTCCTGCGAACAAGGTACTCGCAGCTTGACTTCAACTACATATAGTTCAGCAGCTCGTTAAGTTTGCATCCCTATGTCCCATTAAAAGCAATGACCCTTCACAGGTTGCTCTTACTAAATTTCCTAGAATCTTTTATTATTCTCTAGGTCAATTTAATTTTCAATTCTCTTTCTCCCTACCAAGTTCCTGAGCTCAGCGGTGACTAACACAGATGGTCTAGGTCTCCATGGTCTCATTACTCAGACCAGTGCTATCGTTTAATAAAAACTGAGTAAATTTTGAAGCTGAAGTACAAATTACAGTTTTAGAAGTTTGATACCTAAACAATTAACACAGTGTTTTTGCTGTTAAGTGCTGGAACAATTGCTTTGCATTTAGGACAGAGGAAGTTTCACCATTGCACAGCTCTAGATTTCAAGTCAGAAAGCATATTGTAGAAGCAGTTCTATTCATTTGGGGTTTTTTTGGTCGCTTGTTTTTTGGGGGGCTTGTTTTTTTGGGGGGGCGGTAAGGAGGGTGGTGTTTATTTGTTTTTGGTTTTTGTGGGGGGTTTTGGGGGTTTTGTTTGTTTTAATGCAACAATTCAGAATTATGCTATAGATTTTGCCATAGCTGGTGATCAGTTTTTACCCAATATCTGAGAGCACTCACAAAGTTACCAATGGCTACCTTGTCAGGAGCAAGGTGCAGACCTTCATTACATGGCAGTACTCATTTTCAGTGGGTAGCATTGAGAATGCAATTGTGAATAATGGTCTTTAGAAAGCCACACACAAGAGTCCCTACAGTAACAAGGATTATTCTGCAGGCTAGGAGTGACATCTGGAAATTTTACTTTTTACAAAGTACTGAGAGGTAAGTCAACAGGCTAGCTCATTACCTTCTATCTGAGAGTTCCATTTTATCATTTTATCGTCTCACTTCCATAGTTTTCTGTAGTTTTTTAAGTTAGACTTTGTTTTGTACCACAGTAGTTACACAACAAAATTAAGTGACAGGAGACAGTGTTACTCAGAAGCCTTTAACTATAGCGGTCTCCAAGCGACATGCTTTTACTGCAACAGTAACAGATTTAGTAGACTTACGGGACGGCAGAACTTGGCTTCTCGAGCTAAAACCTGGTACAGCAGCTGATCCCACATAATGTATAGTGGGAAGCAGCCAAGGCTACATGCATTTGATACTGGAAGACAGACACTATCTTTTCATGGTGGTGGAAGCCACCACATAGCATATGAAGAGATAGGTGTATCTTCATATGTTTGATTCTCTGAAGCTGTGCTCAAGTTGACCAGTACTATTTTTTTAATAGTAGCTTGAGGTAGTATAGAACATCCAAGCCTTGAGTATTAGGAATGTCTGAAGCATAGTACCAGAGTTTCATTTCTTGTTATATGATTCTACACTTTTAATGCTTACAGCTGTTAGTCTGGAGGCCAAACTCAGGTTTTATTTAATGAAATCTGAAAAAAGTACTTTTACTATGTATGGTAACGATAGCATCCATTTCTCAGAAGGATACAATTCTTGCACAGTTACATTGAGAATTTTATTATACAGTGTCTCCATGAGATGTATGTAGTTACTGAGCCATCCCAACTACTGTCAGCATTTTGGTCTAACTTACATTGATATAAAAATTAATACATACCATCAAAGCTGCCTTTCTCTGTGGCAAACTGTAACAGCTGATTGTACGTTTCAATGGAAGGTCGGTAAACAAAAACTCCTGAATTAAAACAGTCGGGCCAGCCTGGATCTGGTGCTGCAGACAGCTCTTCTCTCTCAAAAAGCTCATCTATATTTGACAAAACCTAATTGTAAAGGGGTTAAGAAAATGTTTTTAGGTTAGGAATTGTGGTATCACGTTTTAATGGATTTTGGCATCAACCTTAAGACATGAAAGGAAGTTCTTGTTTCAGTCTTGATCTTATGCAAGATGATACTTTACAGAATTAGTCCCCACAGACTTCATTATAGTTTATTCAGTTTAGAAGGCACACACATTCTTACTGTTACTAATCCATATAGTAAAAGGCTTCTATTACCCCTACTCTTAAAAAAAAAAACAACCCACAGAAAAAAAATCCAACAACCCTGATACCAGGTTCTTTAAGAGGTATAATGAGACACAGCCACTTACCATTGTATCTGCATCCATGAAAACACATTTTGAAAACTGTGTCAGTTCCCAGCAGTGAAGCTTTGTTAGTGTGATGCCCAGCTCAGGTCTTTTCATCAATGCCAAGTGTGCTGAATCCCCACTATCCAAGACATTTACCAATATGACTTCATCAAAGACTTTTTCCAGCACTCTCCTGGGGAAGAGTCAATTGGCAAGATTTAGTTCTAGAGTTACTCCAACAACACATCACATGACAGATTCCGTAAAGAGAAGTGGAATAACAGGGAACCTGGCAATATTTCTTGTCGAAAAGAAGTAAGAGTTGACCACATACGTTGGAATGCACAAGCACATCTCTCTGCCTCAAAGTTTCTAGCTTGTAATGTGTGCATTTTGGGGAAGAGAAGTTTCTCGGGGTTTTTTTTCTTCCACAAACAGAGTTTTAGTTGGAATTGCTATCAAGTCATGGCTATGTAGTACAAACTTTACACAAAGCTTTATTTTCATCCGGACTCTTACTTCTGGCAACATAACAGCCTACTCTGAGCAGGCATTTAAGTTAGTTAGACTAACTTGAGCAGGCCAGTAGCTAAATCCCAAATAGCTGAAATTTTATGCAATACTTACTCTGTTCTGGATTTGTGACATCTGGGACATTTGAGACATCTGACTAGATCCAGTTGCTAAAACTTTCTTTATCCCATAAAGTCTTTTAAAGACTGACTTAGTCATGGCTGTGGGTACAGAAATATTTTGAGCCAATATTATATTCTCTGAAGTGACAAACTTTCAGGCAGTGTAGTGAAATTTTGTGGCAGATAAACAACCTTTGCTTTACCATCAATAGAGCATTACCATTAGTTCAAAAGATTAAGGTGTTCCTGCTGCTTAAAACAGGAAACACCTGTAAAGTCTTACTGTTCTACAGTGTATCTTGAATGCTCAGCAATTACCAGTACAATTTGAGCCACAGAGCTTGTAAATGAGTTTTGGAATTCTGCCTTGCAAGACCGTCTTTATACTGACAGTTTGGTGTGGACAGTGCTTCTGAACTTAAGGCATACTTAGTGGAGACAGGGCGAGAAATGCAAGTTCCAATTACTCCACTAGGTACGTAGGTATGACCGGTCTAAGGGCATAGTACTAGCTGGCTTGCACTAGCACATAAGTACATTTAGGATTCATCTTAGAAGAGCACACTCACTTAGTAGGCTGGAATGAATGTTCCTATATGCAACATCTTAATATGGATAAGACCATTTAGCTGCCAGGAGACTCCAGGGAGTGTCACTCCATTTTTTTTTATTGAGTCACCTCTCCATTACCTCTATATATTGATAACACCTTTTCACAATTACTTCCCCATGTAGAGAATCTTGACCTAACATCTCTAGTTCCCATAGTTATTAACTCTTTTGTTGTTGGTCTTTTTTTTGCCCTTTTACATGTGGAAAGAGAATCCAGTCCACTCCATAGTGACACTATTCTAAGGAGGCTGTAGGATGCAGTTGCCTGTCAATTTCATTTATTGTACTTGGTGACCTTGTTAGATGCCTCTGTTGAGCTGCTGATTTTACATACTTGGTGCTACTTTAGTTCTGCTTGCTTTCTTCTCCCATGATAAAATTTGAAGTGTCTGCTAGATTTCAAGAGAGCTTGTTATATTATCTCAATCAGGAATACTTCTGCAAACAAATTAATACCAATCCCCTGCTCCCACCTCCACACACATATACACAGCACTAACAAATGCACAGGCAATATCACACTGTTGGACAATTCTAAGTAGGACTACAAAGTAGCAAAGATCCAGCTGAAATATCAGTATCGAGTCTAACTACAGACTATTTGTTTAACTCATTGTAGGGAAGAAAAAAAAAACCTCACACCAAAATATAAACATTTTCATGTTTGAAGACTTACAGAACTCCAGATTGTATAGATAAGTTGAGTTCTGCTCAAATTAGCTGTTTTGCTTTCAGAGTTTTGAAAAGTTATCGTTAAGGAATTTAACTTCCATTTTTCAACCTGAACATCAGCAGGAACTGTTGCAGTCTGAAGTATGTAAGTGACCTTACCTCATAAGATCTGACACCTGAGGAGTTATGAGTGCAGTCAGCTTTCTTGTTGTTCTGTACTGTTGCAAGGATGAACCAAGTACCAGTGCTCCTTTCACATAGGAATCATTTGTGGCTAGAGTCACAAAAGACTGGTCTGCAAGAAATGAACTTGGTTAAATTAGCATGATCCACTACTTTATTCTGAGACAGACTCATTAGAAATCTAGTACTGTTAGGTAATCATGCTGTGGAGACCTCTAAGATGTGCCCTTTGATTCTGTGTATAGGGCCTTCCTACGTGACTCAATGAAGCAGATTACTTGCATAGCTGTATTTGCTATTGGTAACTTGACACATGGCAAAACGCAGTAAAATGACCCACAAAATCCAGACTGTTGCAAGAGAACACCAGTTCAATTTTGCCCACAGGTTAAATAAGTCATGCCAAATGTAGAGACAATCTAAAAAGTCTACACAGCCTTACTTTGGCCACTAATATGCTATTATGCAAAAAGTGTTTGGACTCCATGGGCTTGCTTTTGGCCTAAAGTTAGCAGGGTTTTGTACAGTTTCTCTAGGTTCAGCTCTAAACCCTGAAGCTAAAGCAGTGTAAAACTTGCATTTCATTTGCCAATGAAAGTAAACATTGAATTATATCTTAGACAACAGTTTTAAGTTTTGCTAGCTCAGGATTTTGCAGATGAGTTGTTCTGCAACCCATTATTGCAGCTCTGTCACAAGAATGCAAGATTTAAATGGGAAGTAACTAGTAATACAAAAAGCAATTTAAAACCTGCAGGAACAATTTTTACTCTTTGAGCAAAAAAAGGTACTATAATCTCCTGCTCCAGCTGTATCTTAAATATAGCTCAAGACAGATTGTTTAGTCATACAGTATTTTTTGAGGCTATATTATACAAGCTTTGCATTCTTTCATGTTGTTTTAAACTGCCAGAGTGGGACTGACAAAAGAAAACAAGTAACTTCTAGAAGTTCTTCAGCTCACTGTTAACTATTTTTGTGTAGACCTCCTTTCAAAGTTATATCACTTTACAAAGCATGCTCTTTTCTACCAATTCACTTTTCACTCTATCAACAAAACAGTTTCTTCCTAAGAATTTCAAGAGTCAAATTTATTTTAGCAACTTTAATTTCTTTTCATTACAGAAAGTATTAACTAGGTTAGATCAGAATGAGAGTTCTGGGCACTTAAAGGCTTACTATTAAAATACCAACTCCTTTCAGAAAGGTTGTTGTTTGTCACAACTCCTAAGTTTGTGAGGCAGTCATCATCAATATATTTTTAACTCCATCCCCCCTTAACAGTTGACGACAGACAATAATGTACCATAATTGCATATAAGCTCTGCAAACCTGGTCTGCAAGATCCATAGACCAGCTACAAAACCTTCTATTTTGCTTAGCAGCAAAACCAACTAGTCCCAAGGGATTTAGATTATAGTGGTCAATCACAAAGATCAAAAAAGCTTCTATAATGCCGGGAATAAAGATATTTTGTTTCAATTCACTTTTCGCTGCCTATTTGTACTAGTTCATGTTCAGCAAGTCTACAGAACAACTATGTTTCTTTGAAAGGGCAAGTGTGTAACTGTTAAGTTATAAAAACATCCTCCTAGTAGGAGCGGGTTTTTCACTAGGTAATTTGCATGTTTCTATTCAACACATGGAAGTCAGACACTATGCTCTCAGACAGCTCACTAAAAATCCAGTGTAGACAAAGTGGGATTGTGCCCAATATTCATCTGAATGTTGCTTTTTTTTTTTCTTCCCCCTCTAGCAGTGTAAGGCTAATTCTTAAAGTGACCTTCCCACTGAAAGACATATCTTTTCTTCATTGACCTGTTAGCAGGTATACTTCTACTCTGTCTCATCTTCTTGAAACTGAATATTCACACACAAAGGTCTTTAGAGAAATAAAGTCAATTTACTGATGGAGTAAAGGCTAAGAAGCCCCCTACTGCAGCCCAATTCTAGGAGGAAAATTTACAACTGCTTGACGGAAGTTGAATATTGCCAACTTGGAGACCACCTAAGTCAGCATAACTTTCCAAAGTTTGAATTAGCTATGTTCTATTCTATATGTAAAGTACATTCATAAGTACATGAGCCCATGCTACAGTTTGGACAAGACCAGTCGGCACTTATTATGGAACTTATATCTGCAAAAGACTAGTCCATTCTACCTAAACAACAGGTATTTCAGCTGTGTGGGTCTCCCTTCTCATTCTTTCCCCCTTCTCTGTAAACACTTTCTTCACAGAATCTTATGTTTACGCAGCAGCCACTGCTAGGCCCGAAACATAATGAGCTCTTGGTGACAGTATGTCTGCAAAATCACATAGAACGAGAGAGAGTTGCACAGCTTCCTAATTGACTTAACCAGACAAAACCATGCTATTTCAGAGACCTCCTTAGCTACCCAGTTCACAGGCTGTAATATCTATTTGCAAGAGTTTTTGTGCTAGCCCTTACACACCCACGAGCATCCTGGAAGTCTGAGCTAGGAGCGATCTTTCATTTGATGGTATGCAGGAGTTACTGGAGTGTTTGCCCCAGATCATTTAAAAATTCCCCTGGGAGGTTTTTCGTAGGCATAGCCTACATAGCATCAGAGTTCACAGGTGCTTGCCTTTCCCCCTATTCTCTGAGTTAGGTGCTAGTATATCTAAATTTCTTTTTGAGTACAGGATTCCTAGAGAGACAGGAGCATCTTTTCAAGACACGTATCGGGGGACAGATTTCCTGCAGGCTTCCAGACCTGAAAATGAAACCGACTTTGCTGACAACTTCAGGTGAAAATCGGGGGGGAAAAAAACAAAACAAAACAAAATCATCAAACAACAACAACAAAAAAAAAACCACCAAAAAACAAACAAACAAACAAACAAAAAAACCAAAAAAAACCAAAAAAAAAAAAAAAAGGGAGAAAGAAGTGACACGTACGTGGAGAGCCGGTAAGGACCTACTCATTGCAAAGTATCAAAATCACAGAAATCGCAAGCTCTCTCTGGTGTTCCAGGAGAGGGTTGGGTATCCCTACAGTGGCCCCTCCGGCCCATCCTGCTCTCCGCCACGCCGGCTACATCCCTCCCGTTAGGGGACGGAGCCTAGGGCAGGGCGTTGAGGTAGGCGCGGAGAGCCGGCACCGTGCGCGTCCTCTCAAACCGCATAGCGGTGCCCGGTGGGACGGCTCCGACCCCCCCGCGGGCAGCCCCTGCCCCCGCCAGCCGGAGCCCGCTCGCCGTCGGGGCGGCTGCCTACAACGAGGCGCAGCCGCCGCCATCCCGCGGCCGGGAGCGCGTGGCGGCCCCGCGAGCGCGGCCCGCAGCCCTCGCGAAGGGCGGCGCGAGCCGGGCGGGCGCACACTGACCTGCCATGGTGCCCGAACGCAGGTCGACTGAGGGAGAGGCGACGGCCACGGTCGGGGCCGCGCTGAGGCCGCCCCTTATATAGGGGCGGGGCCAGCAGCGGCACGTCCGTGGCAGCGGGAGGAGGCCCCGCCCGGAGGAATCCCCGCGGCGCCGCGGGCGGAGCCCCCGCCATGGCGTCCTGCGGCGGCGGCACGTCACCCCCCCTCCTTCCGGGGCCGGCACCGCGCCCTCTCCGGGAGGCCTCAACCCCCCCCCGCCTAACCACTCCTGTGCCTCTCGTGTAAAGCGGAGCTTGAAAATGCTTCAAAATACTCCACTGCGAGAATAGAGGGTAGGACCGTGTCAGGGTGCTGTGGCTCAGGCTGGGAGCGACGGTGGTACACAGGAGGAGCGTTGCTCCTGTGGCCTCTAAGCCCTGCGGGAAGAAGGACTAAAACCACTGGAAAGAGCCTGGCTCTGTCCTCTTGGCACTCTCCCTGCAGGTGTTTGTACGGGTGGATGAAATCCCTCGAGCTGCCTCTTCTCCAAGGTTAAACGATCCCAGCTCTCTCAGCCTTTCCTCCTAGGAGAGATGCTTCCTTGTCCGTCATCCTTGTGGCCCTTTGTTGCCCTCTTTTCAGTGTGTTCATGTCTCCCATACTGGGGAGCCTAGAGCTCAGCACAGCCCTGCAGGTGTGGCCTCAGCAGTGCTGAGCAGAGCCCTCCCTCGACCTGCCTCGTCCAATTCAGGATACCACTCACTTTTCAGCAAGGACACATTGTTGGCTCATGTTCAATTTCGTGTCCCCCAGTATGCCCAGATCCTTTTCTGTGATCTGTTACCCTCCTCAAGACAATGAAATATAACTGCTTTTTGATCACAATAAAGTGAGAGAAGTCTGTTAGGAAGGGGATTTCATTCTGACTTGAAATGGCAAATGAGCCATGGAAGAATTTTAAAAAATAAACAAACTCTCAAATGCAAACTGATGAACAAAGAACACTCCAACTCCTAATTTCATGTTTGAGCTGAGACAATTTTTATAGACAAGTTTTGCAATTAAATTACTTACTTCTAAAAATACCAAAGTCAAGGAAGCGTTCCTTGATCAACCACAAAATAACAACTCCCCAAAAAACATGCATTTAGAGCATACCATTAATTTATAATTCATTCATTATATGCGTAAAAGTGTGTGAATCAGAATTGTAGGCAATGCTGGTAATGTTGTACTTGTGTAGGGATTACTAATATTTTTTGGTATGCAACCCTTTTTCAGGTATCCACGGCTTTGACAAACTTTCTCTGTGATGGTATTAGGCATGTTTTGTGTCTGTCTCAGATGAAAGTTTTGAGAAATTTTTAGCCAGCACATTTCAGCTGTGTCTAGCTTGTTGCTTTGCCAAGTTTTTGAGAGAAAACAATAGAATAGCCGCTGTTGGTGACTGCCCTCCCCCCTTCCCTTGGTTCCTTTGTGTTATGTTAGAGTGGAGCAAAAGAGCATAATTCCTTCTGGTTTCCACATTAAACAATCAGAAAAAAACCCCTAGGATTGCCAGTATTCAGCTTGAAAGTGTGACAGAGGAATGCCACTTCTTTGAACGTGCACGTTTGAGATTTTTCTAATGTTTGTGGTTGAACAGGCTGTAAATTTTATGGTTCCCTTGTGTGACTCGTTTGCATATACATCTGTGCCTTTGTACTGACTGTTTACACTTCTTTCTCCATAACCTGAAGGGAAAATTCATGGGAAGAACCTGAGAGAGAAACAGGTATCCCACTGGCTTCCAGTACAAATGGAATAAAAGATCATGTGACATGAGGATAGAAGGAAAAAAGCCCCCAGAAAAGGGAAGAATGCTCAGGACAAGCTCTCATGAGATGAGGGCTAGGATAGCAAAATATCTAAGCCTAGGATAGGCTGAGCAAAAAAAAAAAACCAGCTAGGCCTCAGTTTTTATGGAAGGCAATAAATTTAAGACTAGGTAAAAGATAAGTAAGATAAGAGGAGGGGAACTAACCAGGGAAACCTCCTTGTCAGCACACAGTTTTTTGATAAAAACCTAGTGGGAAAGGAGAAGGAATAGATTTTGCTGGATAAAGAAACAGCATTCAGAAAGAATGGACGAAGTGCTGCATAGCAGGTGATTAGGTGAATGCTGGCACACTGGACAAGTTGCAAGTCCTATGGAAAAAATTTCCATCACCATGCATGTCACAGAAGTCCTATTGCCCTTGTACATTTTTAATGACTAATGACTAATGGTGTTATTTTAATAGGAACTTGTTTATAATGTAATTTAAAACATATTTCAAAACACTAAGTGCTAAGGAGTAGCTTTGAAATGTAGTTAGGATTTACATAGCAGTTACAGAAACTGCTATCCCTGTAACAGGACTGTTTAGTGCAAACTTCTAAAGTACTTGATTAACCACTTAAGTTAATTACACTTAATAATTTTGCAAATGTGCACAGCCCAACCATTAAATTGATAAAACATTGTAGAGAAGGTTTCAGAATTGAACATTATTTCTGCCTCTGCAAAATCTGTGGGAAAAAAAAATTTAAAAGCAAACCAGAAGAGTTGATTCGATGTATCCAGTCCAAGTT
Source organism: Eopsaltria australis (assembly GCA_034509425.1). NCBI lineage: Eukaryota > Metazoa > Chordata > Aves > Passeriformes > Petroicidae > Eopsaltria > Eopsaltria australis. The sequence continues at coordinate 39,730 of JAVTVJ010000786.1, read as the reverse complement.
TAAACTGGAATTCGGTTTTTACAACATCGAAATGGTAATCTATCTGGTTAGGAAAGAGGCCTCAATGGTGCAAAGTGGATAGCTAGATAGATGAAAAGACTGTAGTCAAATTCAAGACTGGGTTGAGAGGTTTGATTTCATTTTTGTCCAGCCATCTGTCTTGCTCTGAAGCTGTTACAAACTTCCCTGATGACAAAAACTGTTCTGGGTCACCCCTTCCTCTTTTTAAAGCCCTTATCACCTTGACCTTACTCTGAAGCTGGACTGAACAATTATTGAGTACTTAGTCTGCATAGAATTTTTAAATTTGGCACAATTTTTTTCCAGTGCTAGGATTTCAATGTAATGTAACTTACTACAATAGGATTGAAAAGGCTTTCATGTTATTATTTGAATAATCAAAATATTATGTTGTTACTCCAGCTTACCTTAGCTTTTCACATTCTCCTTTCCTAACGGATATTCTCTTTGCCCATCCCAGAGGCAGTTACAGTTCTGGTCTTGTTTTCTTAAAAAAAAATCCACCTGCTACATAAATGTGATAGTCTTCTAAAAAGCTAGGCTCTATAATTTGCTTGGTTCACATTACTTAACACATTGCAGTGAGCAGATGTTTAGTGGATTGAGGAGTTCTTATAATTTCTTCTAGCTGGCACAATAAAATAAATATTCCTGTAAGGAGGGAAGTGAATAAGTCTCCATTTCTCTTGCATTGTTTTTTGGGTTGATTTTCAGTGATCTGCAATGCCAGCAAGCTACAATAGAAGCTGTTCTTCTGGTTGCATGATTAACTTGACATCTATTAAGAAGAAAATCAGTGGTGAACCTTTCTTTCTCATCAAAGAAATAGTTATCTCTCTCACCAGTCTGTACAGGACTGTTAAAAAGTTATAATGCTGAGACCTCCCGCCGCTTCCTTACACTTAATGAAAAGGTTTAAATATTGCTGACGAACACAGAACCACATACAACTGATTTATAAGCATCCTTTCCTTTGGCAAATAGGCTAAACAAGGTAGATGTATGTGTGTTTTTCTCCTAACTTGCCCTCTGCTTCATCTTTGCCTGCTCCCCTTTTCTAGTGATTCTTTTGGGATGGGAGGCCACAAGACCTACTGATCAGGACATGTGGCTGGGAGCAGAAAGCAGGGGTTTGTCACCAGTTCCACTTGTCATTTGCCATGACGATAAGTGCAGGCAGGACTGCTATGTATTTATCTTTTTTTCCTCTCTTTACCACTTGACTTAAAACAGTAAAACATTCTCTTGCTCTATACTTGTGCAGGGGTGTTGCAGTCATATCCTAATTCTAGCTGCATTTGACCTCAGTAGGTAACAATAAATCTTATAATTTCTTACCTTCACAGACTATAGAGTTTTAAACTTTTTTAAAATAGAAAAATTCTAGTATCTCGCCTGAACATGCATGTTCTTCCTTACTCCAGGAAGTGCTTAAACTTTTAATGCTTAAAAAACTAGCAGATGATAAAATTCCAAGAGATTCAAAGTTCTTGAGAAATTTTAGCAGGGATTTGAGAAGAAGCACTGGTAGTACTTCCACTAAGTTACTTAGACTTACAGCAATGCTCCTGTTCCATGCTAGACTTTTGTTGAATTTCAAGCTAGTACTTCCTCCAGGCCAAGTAATTAACTTTAGGATTAGTCACATGCAAAAATAAATAAAAATTTTTTAAAAAAGGGTGATATACTGGGAATGGCATTTATGATTAATATTAGGTGAATACAGTTGCTGCCTTTTGAAACACCTTAGTATCACCAAGTTGAGATGCTTTAACCTCTCTGCTAAAGAAGAAACATCAAGAATAGAATAGAATAGAATAGAATAGAATAGAATAGTTCATTTGGAAAGGATCAACAATGATCATCTAATTCAATTGCCTGACCACTTCAGGGTTGAAAAACTGTTAGAGTATATTATTAAGGGCACAATCCAAATGCCTCTAAACACCGACATAACTGAAGCATCAACCATCCTTTTGGAAGCTGGTTCCAGTGTTTCACCACTCTTTCGGAAAAGAAATGCTTCTTAATAATGTCTAGTCTGAATCTCCCCTGGAACGGCTTTGAGCCATTCCCAGGCATTCTGTCCCTGGCTCCCAGGGAGAAGAGCCCAACACCTTCCCCTCCACACCCCCTCCTCAGGAACCTGCAGGAAGCAATGAGGTTGCCCCTCAGCCTCCCCTTTGAACTAGATGAAGCCAGAGTCTTTGTGTAGGGCTAGACTATTACAATAGAGGTGATGTACTAACAATAATGCTCATCAATTATAGACATCAAAAACCTCCATAAGTATTAATTCCCCATCTCTGAGCATTTAACCATTACTACATTCATTTTTACTGAAGTGATTATAGGGCTCATTTAGATTAAATGGGAAGGTAGTTTGCAGTTTCTGCTAACATAAAACAACAGCAATATTGCTAAGGAGGTCATTTTAATTGTCCTCAAAGAAATTGTTTCAGCATGACCCCACCAGTTTGGGCAACATTGGTCTTTTTTACACTATTTCCTCAGGACTCCACAGAACATCAGCCGTATAGATCTGTGGCATAACAAGTTCCACACCTGACCTTACTGACATCAGAGCTGAATGATGTGAACCTAGAGGTACACATTCCCATGTTGTTGACCCAAGTACGCCAGGGCACTCAAGGTCTAATTAGTAAGGTCTTCTTTAAGTGGAGTTTTATCTTAGGATGTGCAAGTTTCCATTAGAAAAAGGCCATTAGACTAGGTTATAAGATGATGATCAGAAGTCCTTGTTGTCAAAATCATCACAGCACAAAATGATCTGTAGGCATGAAACCCCATCTCTCTGCTAAATCTGGTGTCAAAAGTGCTGAAGGACAGAGGTCTCGCCACCGTACTAAAAAATACTTAGGCCGGGCATAAAAAAAGGTATCTGGTGAACTGTTAAAGGAGTGCTGAGTCAGTCTATGAGTGCCTTAATCACACTGATTGTGTGCTGTAGCACTGTAAATTCCACTTAAGAGATAAAGAATTGTTTTACTGTTGAAAGTCTGGAGAAAACAATTTCTTGCTCTGTCATGTTGGCTGTGCTGGGTACGTTTGCTATCTCAGGTGTATAATTCCAAGAAAATGTGCACATGTTAAAAGGTTAATCCTTAATTTTATACTCTCTCATAGTTATAATATCCGTCAAATATAGCTGCCTTGCAGTACATGCTGTATGAATTGGGTTTCTTAAAAATATTTTGGGTCTGTGTTAGTAAGCTCAACATGAGTAGTTTGACAATGCCTTCTCTTATTAGTTGGTCCATGTGTATCAGGTGTGGCTGAATGGCCATTTTCCAGCTGCATAGTTCATACGGGCCATAGCATTATTTATCCTGTGCAAATATTGGAACAACACTCATGCTTTTCTCACTGTACAGTCCAGTTATTTTTTCATTGTCTTTTATCAGGATTTTCATCAATGTTTCCCCACAGCTTCCAGATTGTTCACAATGCAGATGCAGCAGTTCTGTTCACTGGGCTGGGCAACAGCAATCACGTTACCCATGCTCTGCATTCTTTACATTAGTGGCTCATAGGAAGATAAATTTAATAGCTAGAACTAATTTGGGATGGAAGGACACTTGGTTGGTTGTTTTACAATCCATGACTGACACAGTAGGAAAGTCTAAGCTCTGTTTGCTTTTTTTCTCATATTTTTGCTAGTGACCGTTTATATTTTGATGCAGCCTATTGCTTATGCAGATCAGTTTGTTATAGCAGTTTACACTGATGTAGCTCTTGTGGGTGATACTTAAGATATGAAGCACATTGATTTGAGGGCATTTTGTACCTTAAAGATTTTCAGTACTAATTTTGTGGCTGAATTTCTATTTTCCATGATTATTTAAATTTCTTAGGAGCCCTGCAATGCTTCTGACTATAACATCTTAGGTATGAAGTGAGCTTCACTGGTTAACTTTAACATTTTGTCAGCACTAAATCAAGGCTACAGAGCTTTCTTATTCTGTGTTCCCCAGTATCTTCCGGAGAAGCCCTGCTTAAAATGAAATTTTTAGTGTTTCATGAGAAGTTTAAGGTGAATTTTTTTATTCTTTAAGAGATCCTATATATTCTTCTAATAACCATTATCAAGGGACGTTCTGAGTATTTTAGATCCCATAGAGGTGACTGCTACAAAGTTTCTGGATTTTATTTCTGTATTCTCTATTATTAAAAAAAATAATTTTTTGTAGGTATAAATTCCCAGCCAGTATTTTTTATTTTAAAGTATTCTTAAGCTTTTTTAAAAAGCTATGATACAGAATTATTTGTGGCATGATTCTTGCTTAAAAAAAAAAGATTACAAACATCCCACTTTGTACATAAGTTGAAAATTTTTTATTTAAAGGTTTAATGGGTATAATGGTCCAGCTGAGAGACTATTGCATTTAGCTTGTAGTTGTTAAGCAGTTGGCATCAATAAAGGATAATGGATAAAGCACAAAATCATTTATATCAGTATCTGTTGAGGAAATGTGTTTCATTGACAAAAAGGTACAGCAAAAAGTATACCTCTCTTTATGTAGCCAGTAACAATTATGAATAGCATATTAGAAAATGTTCTGGTTCCATTATGTTTTTCATCCCTGGCACATTTAATGTCTGTAGCTTCACTTAAAATCCTGTGTTTCTTTTTTCTAGCATCTTAGGTGTATATAGAGCCACTGGTAGTCTTCAAATATTATATGGAAACTTGTAATGACTCCCTTCTGTGATTCTTGTATTAGAGATAACAGTTTTGTTCTGAAGCAATAGAAATGAAGGAAAGAGCACTGCATTTTCCTAATAATTACTATTTATACATTGTTTTTTCTCTTTTGTATTGCTTCTTAACTGCACTTGAAGAGTTAAGACAGATCAAAGGTATGCATTGGTCAGATGAGAAGTGAAAGAAGAGCAAAAGAGCAAGAAATGAGGCAGCAGCAGGAGTTGTAATTTGAGATATCTGTGATAGGTGAAAGGATTGGGAGATGTCAGATGATCAGTAAGAGTGCTTTTATGCACTGCAGAGTCATGCTGGAGAATGTGACCATTAAACTCTTAAGATGATAAACAGAGATGGACGGGACCCTAAAATATTTATTACAGTAGGGTTCTTCCAATTTTTAATCTAGCTTTTTATGAGCTGCATATATTAAACAACTCTGATAGGGAAATCTGTATAATTCTTGTTTTGTAACTGCTCATCACGTTCTTCAAAGACCTGTGTCCAAGTGTATCTTCACAGCTAATCACGGCTGGCACAAAGAGAGTTGTAGTGCCAGTTGCAGCGTACGGAGGAGTGAGCTGTGGAATTGCCCTTTCTTCGGTATGATGTCTTTGACATTGAAACGTGACCGTGGACAATACAGTGGCACATAAGAAACAGAAATCATAGGTAGAGGTCTTTACTAGATCAGCTAATTTAGTAGAAGAAAGTAGACGAGCTTTTGGACATGAGACATTCTTTAATCTCAAATAAAACCATGGACTCAGCAGTAGCCTTACTCATTTTATGGCATATCACAATAAACCTCCTCCTTAACTTCTCTGTTAATGAGGCAAACTGTCGCCCTGGTTTTTGCAGTATTCTATGTTTTTACTTCGGTAGTACAAGTTCTCATGCATTTTCTATAAACATAGTCCTTGTTTTTGTACCGGTCTAGATTGTTTTGAATTTCTAGATTGTTTTCATTCCTTTCTCCTAAGGCAGAGAAAGATGACAGAATATGTCATTATCCTGTGAAATTGTAGAGGTGGTAACCTCATTGACCAATCCACGATTGTCTTAAGAAAGATATAAAAAAGAGAGAATAAAGAAAGGCAGGCCCTCTTTTTCTGGTCCTGCCTGGGTGGTCCTGACCTGCTGAGAAGTCTGTGTGTTTCTTTCGTGTCTGACAGTGCGACAGCAAACTACCTGTTTCCCTTCCCTAACACTGTCTCCAGAGTCATCCCCCTACTAACTTCTCTTTTACTTCAAAGCTGTCAGCTCTCTTTTCTTTCAGAGTTCATACCTTGCTGAACTGTGAGCAATGCCTTCTAGTTGTATATAGCTCAGTTAATTTTATGTAGGTCTGCCATATAATTTTTGGACCCAATCAAGACCTCTGAATGTTTTTAAAAGCTTTTTCTTTTTTGTTTTTGTTTTTTTTGTTTGTTTGTTTTTTGTTTTTGTGTTTGTTTGTTTAGTGGTTTGATGCAGCATGATACCTCTTGCCCCAGCCCTGGAAGTATTCCAGGCCAGGTTGGATGGGGCCCTAAGCAACCTGTTCTAGTGGTTGACATCCCTGCCCATGGTGGAAGCAACGCAGGGGTTGGAACTAGATGATCTTTCATATCCCTTCTACCCAAGCCATTCTGTGATCATCTGCAAATCTAATGATTAATTTTTGAAGGATGAGGACATGAATGAAGAAAAACTTGAATGCATACTGGATTCATCATACTGAAAAGAGCAATGACGTGAGTTTTACTGATTTAAGAGCTATTATATTTTACATTTGTCTTCAAAGCCTTACAATTCCTTACCATTTAAAGAAGCAGGCCAGAAATGCCAATCTTCATAACTCCTAATAGAGGAATGTCTTACTCTGCACATATGAAGGCAGAAACATTTCCAGGGCCATGTAGCTTTTGTAACAAATCTTGGTATCATTTTCCGTAATTATTTTGTCTAGTGTCCCCGGCCTCCTGCCGGTGGTTGCCTTTTGCTATCCGCTTGTCCTTGAATACCCTAACCCTGAGGTGGGTAGACAAGGGAACCACAGGGGTTCAGCAGAAGCTAGAGGCGTCAGAGGGTCGAGGGCTATTCCTTTGGATCACCAGACTGTCAGCGAAGAAACAGGAGCGACTCTTAGCTCGGCAACAGAGAGAGTTTTATTCTGCTCTGGATCCGGGGTCTAAGAGCACGAACTGGCGTCGTGCATGAACTTAAATACAACAGAGTTAAACCAATCAGAGGTCGGGAGTGGGGACGAGTTAGGGAGGGACTGGGGTATAACAACCATAGGGAAGAGAGGAAGGGAGGAGACAGGGGTGAACAACGAATCAACAACTGTGGAATACAGAACTTACCAGAACTGGGTATGAACTTAGAAAAAGAGTGACAAACAATAAACCCAATAACAATAAGGTAGGAGTAACTTGGGGAGTGGCCCTGTTAGGGGCTAAACCATTGTAGTTTCTAGGCTTGGGGGAACTCCTCAGCAGGTGGACTAATCCACCAGGAACGATCCATAGGTTTTAGGGGCTTCAGCTCTAGAGAGACAACCCCAACAATTTTCTGTTGTAAGTGCATTTCTCACCCTTTTCTTGTCCCCTTATGCATATTCATTGATACTTAGACCTTTGGCTGTATGCTGGTGAGCTTAGTGGGACAGAAACCTGTATTTTTTGCCTTCCAGCATGCAGTCTTCTGAAGTGTTCTGGGATATAAGAGGAGTAATTAGTGCAATTTCTACAGCTTTGTTTCTCTCCTTTGCAGCAATAAGGTTATTGACCACCCCAGATTTTCTAAAGCTAAGTACTGTTTATTCAGTCACACTATTTACAGGACTAAATCTCCTGTAAAACTACAAACCTTTATCCCATTTGACCAGGCAGGCTCTCAGTATTTGTACAGATCATTTGTTACCAACTCCTGGCAGCAGCTAGGTGACCCCAGTTCTCAAGTACATTATGAATTAACCTGGACAAGTAAACATGCAGGCTCATGCGAGGGCCCCCGCTGAGGTAGTTCCCACCCCTTCTTTGTTGCCAGACCTTTTGTATCAGATCAAACCAGTAAAGTGGGCATAAGGCATAAGTCATGTAGATTTCCAATGTTGTTTTGCTTCTATCTGCTTTTCTCAGCTTTCTGTTGGGACTTCACTGCAGGACTTGTAGTTCTTTGAAAATGCATTTCACTCAACTGAGTCTGCTAAGAATACATTCAGTGACAAACACTTAATGACAAATGTGTCCTTTATATTATCAAACCAGAAGTGTCTCATTGTTTTGAGTGCTCTCGGCATCTGTTATATTGCTGTGTTGCAGTCTTTGAATGACTCAGGATGTTAGGACATTGCAACAGAAAAATTTTTGTTATTGGTTTAAAGGTGGCCCCAGTTTTAATTACAGAGAGACATATATCTCGCTCTACCTTTTGCCCTTACGGTTCCAGCTGAAACTGTCTATTTAGATTTCTCAGTGTTCATTTTCATAAAAGACAGAGAAAAAAAACAGGAGATAATAGTTGCTATAGGCTGTGACCTAGCTCCCTGACTTCTTTTATTATGGAATGGAAGAGTAGCCAGAGCAAATAACGCTGGAGCTCAGCTGAACTACATGGGCCGAGATTCAGCTGCTGGGCTTGTAGTGGGGTAAAAACCATTCTCTCTGCATCTATATAGTGAGGGAGAATGCAGGAAAAGCCATAAAGGAAAGGATTGTAAAGGAAAGGAAAGCTCGAAAGAAAAAAGGAAGAGGGCATAGCATAAATGAGAATAAGTGAAATTGAAAGGTCAAAAGGCTGAAAAAATTTCAGCTCTGAAGAGTTTTTAGAATTGGAAGAAACCTGCAAAAACAAAAATAATGTTTCTTCTGGGTTCTTGGCAAGGAGATGACAATGATGTAGCAAAGTGGGGAAGAGAAAATCAGGGACTTTGGCTGGGACAGTAAGTGAGATGAATTTTTAAAATGCTTCAGTGCTGAGACTAAGAATAAGAAAGCTAAAGAATTATTTGGCAGAGAAGTTTGAAAACATGTTGGAGTGCTTTCTTAGTTATGGATATTTGGCAGTATTTCTTGAAACCTGCCCTGAAAGACTTGTGGAAAATAAGAAGGGCATTAGCCAAGCCCCTTTATGGCAAGACCTCACTAGGAACCCATTGGATTGCGATATGTAAGAGGGAGTTACAGTCAGCAGTTCCACTTGCTCTGGCATACAGCTACTAATGCTGCACAATCCCGCTTTGCTTCCATTAGATTTTTCCGCTCCATCTTTCCTTAACAGACCTACTTCTCTGTTCACTTTCCAACAAAGGAATGGCATTAGCTGAAACAATTCTTGGTGGGTCTATATGCAGCACGTTTTTTATATTGTACTTGCTTTTAGGATGATGTTAAAAACCCTCAGTACTTAGATAACATTACCCTTCTTATGCTAATGGCTGAAATAACAAGAAACAAGTATGCCTCTTACCTGTCTCTAAATAAATTTTTAAACATCTGAAAATTCTTCTTAGATTTTCCTAAGTGTTCATTTGCTCAGCCAAGCTATGGGTCTGAAAACTGACATGCACAGACATAGTCACTTTTAAAATTGTATTTTTACTGAGGATTGAATCTTTCCTTTTTCATTTTGGTGAAGAGGCCATCCTGTATCAATAGCAGTGCTGCCTGCAAAACTATAAGAATTCAGGAAAAAGTGCTTTTGAGCCACTCTGTAGTTAGACACACGGTATAAAATTTATCCCATATGGAGGGGTAACTCCTGTCCACCCGTGTGGAGGCAAGGAGGCGATCCAAATCTGGACGGCACATTTGACCACTCCAGAACTCCCCCAGTCGTTGGTCCTTGTAAGAATTGAAACATGTGTTACGAGAAATTTAAAATTTGACTCTTTTCTTCAACTTTATTCCTTGTGCATTGGATTTGGTGTCTAATGTTGACAGATTCCATTAGCTGAGTTCAGAAGATATGAATTGTCAAAGCTTCATTTGTATTGAAGCCCATGTAACATTTTGATACCACACTGTCCATCTATCCTCATAAATCCCATTTGAAGACCAAAGATTTGAGCGCAACTATGTTTAAGAATGGATGGAGAAAGCACTGTTAATGAAGATGAATTCTCTTTGGAATCCTTCTTGCTATGGTGGCGCATGATGTTTTTGTCAGAAAAAGATTCTCCTTTTACCTTGAAAAGCATTCAGTTGTTCTTGGTTTTCTTTTAAATACTGACCACTGTCATTTGTTTATTGCGCAAGATTTGGTTAAAGTATTTGATGCAACTTAAGGATGTTGGATTTGGTTAAAATACTGCACAGAAGAGGTGCTATGCTGAAACTGTATGCTGTTGTGTATTTTCAGTTCTTGGCTTTCTGTGCACACTATTAAGATTTGGGGGAAAAAATGTAACTCAATTCACAGTAATGCATTTCTCAAACTTCTCTTCAGAGTTTATGCAGTTAAGTTGCATGTGCTTTATTCAGACTGGCAAGTAGAAGACAGAGGAGGCTACCTTAATCCTCAGGAAATCTTGTAAGATACTGGGGGGAAAAAAGGAAGACTCAGGTCTCAATTTACCTCACCATGCCCAGGAACTTGCTCTCCTCCTTGATTCGTGGCTGTAGACCTAAGCATAGTTTGTTTCAAACATTCTGAGTATTCCTACAGGAAAGGCGACCAGAGGAGAGGGTCCTGCAGAGGTGGGGCAGCGTGTTCTGAGCCAACTTCCCGCTCCACCTTGAGGCACGGAGTCAGTCCCCTCCCTCCCGATTCACTCCCTGGAGTGCTCAGAGGGCTAGCTGCGCATCCGCGAACAGAATCGCATGAAAAAATCTAGTTTGTCTAGAGGCGTACATCGTGTTAACTATAAAACGGAGAGGATCAGGCTCACTTGCTTCTCTTGTCTCTTTTTTCCCCACCCTCTCTTTTTCTTTCCTTTCTTTTGCAACTCAGGCTTCGGACTATTCACGCAACAGGAGCACCACAGGATCTAAGGATTGATGATATTGTTTTGTTCCCGTGCTTTGCCTGAGCAAAGCACGGCTATAACATTCTATGCTGTACTGAACTCTATTGTTCAAGTGGGAAGCTTGTGGAAGTGTGTTGTGGTTTGTGAGACAGCACCTTTGCTTCATGGTGTGTTGTGGCTTGCTAGTCAGCACCCTTGGGCAGTAATGGTGTGGCTTTTAAGTCAGCATCTTTGTGGAGTTTGCTGTGGGAGCTAAGAACTTATTGAAGTGAACTGAATAAATTCAACGGTTTGTTAGCCACGCCTTTTGAGTCTAAGCAGCAGGCGGAAAAGCTGCCCGGCCGCAAGGACAGATGACGCCAGTCCGGGAAAGCTGCCCTGTACAGTGAGCAGGCGCAACTACTCAGGTGCAATGCCCCGGGAAGGCTGCGCATGCGCAGCGGCTGTTTCCGCTCGGCGCCGTCGCCTCACGGTGTGACATCTCCTACGGGAGCTGGGACCTCTCGCCTTCCCTGGCTGCCGCCGCCTCACGCTGTGTATCCTATAGCGGAGCCGGGACCTCTCGCCTTCCCTGGCTGCCGCCGCCTCACGCTGTGTATCCTATAGCGGAGCCGGGACCTCTCGCCTTCCCTGGCTGCCGCCGCCTCACGCTGTGTATCCCATACCGGAGCCGGGACCTCTCGCCTTCCCTGGCTGCCGCCGCCTCATGCCGGTCCTGCCCGTGTGGGGCCGCGGTGCCCAGAGTGCAAATTGCGGAGTTGGGGCGCTGCTGCCGCCAGGCACTCGCAGTCTCCTGTTAGTCGGATGCTGGGCACATTCTGAAATGAAAATTTTGGGGGTAAAATGTGAATTAATTCGTATGGGAGAAAATTAACATTTTGAGGTAAAATTGAGGCAATTAGTAGATGACATTTTGGGATTAAAATTGAGGCTATTATTGGTAAGGGACAGGTAGAGACAGTTTTTGGGAAAGTACTTGAGCTAATCTGGGAGGAACAGAATGAACATTTTGGGGGTAAATATGAGGAAAATTATAGGGGATGGAGTGAACATTATAGTTTTAGGATCTGAGGTAATCAGTAGGGAATACAAAAAACATTTGGAGGTAAAATTGAAGCACTAAGTAGGGACAGTTTGGGGGTAAAATTTGGGCTAGTCAGAGGATGTTTTGGGAGTAAAATCCGAGATAATTTGTAGGGGACAAAATGAACATTTTTGAGGCTGTGCAGAAGGCATTGGGCTGGAGAGGTAAGAAGCCTCACATGGACTGCGGCACTTGGAGTGAGACCCAGTTACAAATGGAATTCCGGAAAGAGCCTCCAAAATGTTCCATATTCATACCTTTAAATTGGCTCCAAAGAGCAACAGCTCTGGTGCCAGCTCGGGACCTGCACGAGTCCTTCTCCCAGTCCTGGCTCACTGACACACGCAATAAGCCAATGGCCACAGAGGCCCTGCATGCTGAATTCCTAACCCAAACCCTTGCCTATTCTGCCCAGAGCTGAGGGAAATCTGACAGAGTATTAATAAGTAATCTTTGCTGAGAGCTGTCATCACCCCAGTCATACAGACTTGGCAGGATTTTGTAGTGAACAGACTCAAAATCAAAATCGTAATCTAAATTTCTAAAAGGTTTTGTTAGAAAGATACTGGACAGTAAATCACATGACACAATGAAAAGACTGCACAAGGAATAAAAAGATTTTCCATGAATAACAGAAGTTCCTTTTTTTTCCTAATCAGTCTGGGACTGTGGGACCGAATCCTTGCAGCCAAGACACAACAGAGTTGTTATTAATACTTAAACCTCTCAAACATTGTTATTTGAGTTACTCCATGTGCCTAGAGTGCTTTGGGGACGGGCAAGGTGATGTCCCACTTCTGTATGGAAAAATTTCAAGATAATAGAAAGTAATTTCCCTTCTCTCTCTGACCCATAACCAAAGCAGTCATGTGGAACAACATGGACTATTCAAACCCCAAACCAAATTTCAAGGTGAAGACATGCTGTTTCCTTAATGGAAGCACACTAAACTAATTTAAGCCAAAGAGGAAATTACAGACCACAAGGAGAGCCAAAAGAAATGCTCTGCTTGGATACAGTCTGGTTGATAAATCCAGGCAGATTTGTCTTTCCCAGAAGCCCCAAACTACGACATTTCCTTCAGTAACTGCATGGATTTATGTAGTTGGCAACCAAACCCCCCCACATAGTCATGGACAAAAACAAAAGCAAAACTCAATACCTTTTTGCTGTGGAAAAGCACCAGAACAGGGTTTTATAAAGGTTCCAACATGAAGTTTTTCTCCCACAAAACCCAACTGAACCGACTGAGATAACACACAGGTGATGCACTGGGTCTTCTGGATTGTTAAGTCTTGTCGGATGGTTTTGATCAGGTTAAATTGCAGTGAATCCATACCAAAAACCTGAAGCCATGAAATAAAAGAAGCTATGCAGCAAAAATTTGCAGCCTTGGTGTGTCCCTGCCTGTACCTGTTCAGGTGTTCAGCTGCTGTATTGTCAGTGCTGCCTGTCAGAGCAGTGGATATGAACAGATCCAAAGAGCTGGAGTCAAGCCCAACAGAGGTATTTTGGAGCAGATGGGCGGTACCAGGGCATAGCTGCTCAGGGATGGCAGGTAGAAACTGAAGCCCTCACAGGTAAAGGTGTCTGATCACGACAATCCTGGTTTTTTCCCTATCACAGCAGCTGTCCTTGATCATTTCAGCTATTTGCAGGGAGGGAAAATCACCTCGGGGATTGGCCTACAGGAACAGCAATTCATTTCCTAATGTGAGTCCTTGAAACAGAACTGAGTATCTGTGAGAAATGAGAATGCTGCAGATGGAGTGATAGGAATGGAAAGTCTGCAGTGAATATTGTCTGGTCAGTCTCCTAATGTGCCTGATCTAATGCTGTGCTGTCACCAAGTCACCTCATTCTGATTTAACTGTCTTGAAATATGCTGGAAATACAATATGGACTATAAAAGGCACGTGGGAAACTGTTCTCAAGGTGCTGCTTTAGGGTTATGCAGCTTCTGAATAATACATTGTTTAGATTGCCACAGAAACCTGCTGGGCTGTGGTTCTGAGGCAGGGTTAGGATTGGGATTGGTATTATTATTTGGATTAGGATTGGGGTTACGAATAGGATTAGGATTGGGTTAGGGTTAAGGTAGGGTTAGGGTAAGGGTTAGGATTAGGGTAAAGGTTAGGGTTTGGGATTAGGGTTAGAATTATGGTTAGGGTTATTCCATTCCATGTTTTTGGAAAAATCCAGTCCATGTTTTTCCCCATTCTGAATTTTGGAAATATCTAATCCGCGTTTTCCAATATTATGGATCCATTCCGGAGTTTGGAAAAATCCCTTCCGGTTTTTCCCCATTTTGGATTTTTGTAAAATCCAGTCCGGGTTTTCCTCCATGCCAGATCCTGTCTGGCTTTTGGAAAAGTCCTCTCCTGGTTTTCCCACATTCCGGATTTTGGAAAAATCCAGTCTGTGTTTTACCCCATCCGGTTCTATTCTGGATTTTGGAAAAATCCTATCTGGTTTTCCCCCCATACTAGATCCATTCCAGATTTTGGATAAATCCTGTCTGGGTTTTCCCCCACTCAGGATTTTGGTGAAATCCAGTCCTGGTTTTTCCCCATTTCGGATTCTGGGAAAATCCAGTCTGGGTTTCCCCCCATTTTCGCTCCCTGCCCCAAGATTTAGGAGAAGTAAGGGGAGACATTAAAGTTGATTTTTGGAGGGAAGCTGGGGCAAGGTTTGGAAGCATCTTATACTCAGTGAGCTTTTCCATGGGCAGCAGCTGCTTCCCTCTGGCCTAAATATTTCCAGCTAATTGGGCTTGTGGCAGAAACTCCATGTGTGAATTTACAGCCAAAATGGCCTCAATAAGATCAGTAAATGCAGACAAATCCAATATGGCACTTTGTCCTGCCTGACAGTGATAATTACTGGCACAGGTATCAGGCAGGATTCTACCAAAATGTGGAGGCTCGTTAGAGCACAGTGTGCAGGTTTTCCACTTCAGGATAAAACTGTAGCGTTCCCTGCTTCGGTCCCACTCTGGTACCGGTGGCGGAGCACTAGCGCTACCCTAGGAAGTCATTCGTGATCGGGAAGACTTCCTCGGAATGCCGACTGTGGGCACAGCTAGTCCGCATTTCGGTCCGAGGAGATGTTGCCCTCAGAGCGTGGTGAGACCGCAAAGAACTTCCAGAGAAGGAGGTCTCTTGGTATGTGAGTTCGGTAGGTTTATTACCTCCAAGGGGAGCACATCGATCCAAGAGCCAAGAGCAGCTCATTACATAGATATTTAAGGGAGGAACAACATCCAATAAACTGAGGGCAAGGGGCAATACATGGGAGGGGCTGGGGTACATGGTCAAATGAGGTTTAGGGAGAGGAGGGGGAAAGAGAGAACAACGAATGAACAAGGGAGTGACAGGGAATTTCCCAAAATGGGGAAACATAACAGACAAATCAAGGAACCAATAGCAGGAACTTGGGGTTCGTGGCTCTGGGGGGGAAACTCTCTGTCCATAGAACATGCAACCGGAAGTCCTCTTCCTTCCTGGTTCCGAACCACCGCAACAAAAACCAAGCCAAAACAGACCCCTAAGAGATCTGTTCCATTTCTAAATACTGATTTTGCACCCTGTACTAATTTCTGTGGCCACATTTGTGTTTCCTTAAATGAATGTTCCATTTCAGTCATCTTGCAGCCCCCAAGTAACTTTGAAAATTCTTAGCTGGCTTCTTTTTAAGGAAATTAGAGCAAGGATGGGTATTGTACAGTGCTTCAGACTCTGTCCAATGTCATCTTTTCTCCAGTAATAAGGCCAGCATACTTTCAAGGATTACACTTCCAAATACCCCATTTTTTAGAGGAATTGCCAACAGAAAAACCGTTCTTCATCTTTAATTATTTAGGAGACAGACTTCCAGCAGCAGGAGCCCAAGCACAGACCTATCAAATGGCAGCAATTTCTGGGGCCGATATCTACTGGGATTTGTTCACAGCAAGCAAGGCCTGAACACTCCCAATTATGCGTCCAGGGTGTCCAGGGCAGCTTCTAATGGGATAGGACCCGTACTGCCTCGGCAACCAAGCCTCTTCTCTTGGCAGGATAAAGCAAGCTGCTCTTGGAACAAGGTCTAATTTCAATTTCTCAAGTGCAAGAATAGTTTATTCTTGGTAGCTCCCTCACCTCCGTCACTTCTTGCTGAATTTCTTGGTTTCTTCTTTGCAAATTCTCTTGTTCCTGTGGCGTCACGAATTTGCAGCTGTGATTTATGTGGCTGTAGAGCTGCAGGAGATGCTCAGTCACAGCTTCTGTGGTGATTATAGACCCCAGAAAAAGGAGGTTTTCAGTCAAATCATGGCAGAGTTTGTATTTGGAAAACAGGCCAGATATTTGTGATAAACACCTCTACATATAAATTATCAGAAAGTTCCAAACTGAAGGGGAAGAGTGTAGGTTAGAAGTTTGTGGTACAAACCAGGATCTAGTTGCTGCAGGGTTAATAGTGTCAAGATGATATTTGCATTAGCTAGCTAATTATTTAATTCATCTGCATGTTAAACGAATGATTTTTATGTTAATTGGACATATTTCTAGCAAGTGAAAAACGATATCTGACAGCGACATTTAACGTCATTTGAATCTGGCTAATGTTGAAGTGGTAATTTTGGTTCTGGTGTTAGGATGAAAACAGAAGTGTTCAGTGCTTTGGTAGTAATTCCCACATCCCACAATGGCAGGGAGAGGTGGACAGAACTCACCCTGTCCTTTCATTCTCTTCTGATGATGAAAACACAAGGATACCGTTTCTCCCACTCTTCTCTCTGCTCTCCGTTGTGTTCTCTTGTCAGCTAGAACAGGAGGATTTGGGAAAAAAGGCTGTGTACTTTGCCAAACCCCATGACTTAATGACTGTGTTTTGTCTGGGTTACTAGGCTTGCATTTTACATCACAGTATTTTAAAGCAATTCTTCATTGCTAAAATTTTAAACTTGGTGGAAAACTGGGGGAAGAGAGCTCCTTCATATTAATATTAAACGGCAACAAACCAACAAGCCCATTTCTTTTTCTACCACTTTGATAAGAAGGAAGTAGCACAAGTTGGTGTCGTGGGTTGACCCCGGCCAGGTGCCAGGTGCCCACTCAGTCACTCTATCACTCCCTCTTCCACTGGGAGAGGATAATATTGAAAAAGACTATCAGGGTAAGAAAAGGCAGTTTTATTACAGCGGGGAAAAAAAATAGAACAAGCAAGCTGAGAGTTGCGCGCGCAAGAGCAGAGGGGAAAACAATCAATCTCTACTTCCCATCAGCAGCGATGTCCGGACACTTTCTGGGAAGCAGGGCTTCAGCACGCGTGGCGGTTGTTCAAGGAGGCAAACATGGACCAGCCCTGAGTGCCTCCTCCTCCTCCTCCTCTCTTCCTTCCCTTATATATCTGAGCTGATGTCATATGGGATGGAATATCCCTTTGGCTGACTGGGCTCAGCTGGCCTGCTGGTGTCCCCTCCCAGGATCTTGCCCACCCCCATCCCCTTCAGTGGGGGAAGGAATGTCACAGGGACAGCACGGCTTGGCAGTAGCCAAAACACTGCTCTGTTATCAACACCAGCTACCAAAGCAAAGCACAGCAGTGTAAGGGCTGTGAGCTTTATCCCAGTCAGACCCAATACAGTTGGTTTGTGCAGGGGTTGGTTTGTCTGCAGGGAGAGATCGAGTGATCTGAGAGCCTGAGACACACAAATGATGGATGCTTGGGTTTGGCAAGGCACTGACACACGTGACTAACCTTAAACACTTTGGACAAAATTATTACTGCCCGGAAACCGATATCATTGAACTCTGGTTCCTCCAGCACAGGCAGTGGATCATCCATTGCATGCACTGGTGTTCCTTGCTGAGCAACAGTGTAACATATCCCATTGGAAGGTGTTATTTGTGTTGTAAATTGATGTGTGCATGGAGAGATTTATCTCTCAGCTGTTGGGAGGGAGAGGAATTCTTGTAGTTTGTGGCATCTTAAAGCTTGCAAAGATTATTCAGCAAACAGTAGGTCATTTACAGCCAGGGCTGTAAATGAGCTTTGTCTCATTGATTTCCATGACATCTGCACCAGTTTGCTGAAGGACAAAATAAATTTTTTTTGTGTCTTCCCCTGCCCCTTTGGTGTTTCTTGTTCCCAAAAGCTGCTTGTAGCAATCTGAGGCTGAGTTTCTGTCCCATGAGCTGCTGACGGCAGAGTCCCAGCCCCAATGTTGCGTCCTAGAGCCAGGCAGGGTTCTGGGGGGATCTGCACTCCACTAATCCTGTATCAGCCGGTGCCACTGGCCCAGCCAGGGGTGTCTCAGTCACAACAAAAAGTTGGCACCAAAAAATTGACTCGGCACCATTGGGTTTCATAGCAGTGAGACTCTTAAATGTGTTTGATGCCTTTGATAAAGGCATGGGGTGTGTCTAAAGCGTGCAAATACCAGCATTCCCTTCATTGGTTGAAAGAAAATCAGGAAGAGAATGTGTGAAGCCTTACCTGGCGCTGGTAGTGTGTGCTGGCTACATGCCTGTGTAGCGCAGGTGTGTGTGTGTGTGTGCCGAGGTTTGGGGAGTAGGTGGGGGAGGCGGGGTGTGGTGCCAGGGGGACCCACGCACCGCCAAGCAGGTGTGGGACTGAGAGAAGTAAGATGAATATGTCTGTCCAAAGAGACCGTGGGAATCCACTTGCAGACGGGTAGAAAGCGATAGACAGGCAAGGAAGAGAAGAAGCTGTTAGTTGTTGCAAATGCTACTAATCACCACAGACTGTTGCTCAAGCAAGGCAGTGCTAAATTCCTGAACCTAGAGCAAGAGAGCAAAGACTTAATAGAACGACGATTAGTTTCTTTTTATTTCTTTCTTTAATGTAACAAACTAGAGGATATATTAGAGTGTAGCATAGAGTAAGCGATTACCTCAGCCGATGGGGAAAAGGGAGATGCAGCCGGGAACTTAGGATAAAAAGGAGGCTACATCCCGGCAGGATTTGAGAGAGCCCAGGGCAAATGGCCCATGGCCTCTCAACTTATTGAAATAAAGTTAGGGGAGTACTCTGTTCTTCTCTTTGGCCATAAATGTCCTGAATGTGGATGAGTTTTCCCAGCAGGAGGGACTTGCTACGGGGTCTACATGCACCCCACCCCGCCCCCACCCCCCCAATTGCGAAGGCACGTCACCCCTGAGGCTCTCCCGGCAGGGCCGTGCCCCGGCTTCGCCAGCGGCTCGGCCGGAATTGGCGGCGCGCGTGTGCCGCGTGGCGCGGAGCACAGGCGTTGCGGGGCAGGCGCGGCGGGCCCACGCGAGGAGAGAGGGGCCACGGGCGGGGCGGGGCGGGCGTGGCGCTGTGCGCATCCGCTTCCTGTCGCTCGGCTCCCGCCGCCGGCAGCGGCCCGGCGGGCGCCGTGTGAGCCCGCGGAGCGGCGGCGCCGGCCGGGCAGTGCGCGCTCTGGCATGCGGCCGGAGGCGGCCGCAGCGAGATGCTCCTGGCACTGCCCGTACGGTGGTCCGAGCGGGGAGCAGAGGCCGGCCTTCCGGGGGGCTATGAGGCGTGCCCGCCTTTACCCCGCTGCCCTCCTTGCCGCACGTGGCCCATTGCAGCCAATCGGCCGTTCCCGCAGCGGCGCCGGCGGCAGCGAGCCGGCAGCGCGCGCTCCATGCCGTGCCGGCCGCTGCCGCCCAGCGCCGCGCTCCGCCGAGGCATTTTCTCCCCCATCCTGAGAGAGACATACGGGACGCTGAATGTGGAGACTGCCTGTCGGCGGGAGCAACTTGCCTTCACTGACCACCTCTTTTTGCCTCCCGATTTCAGGTACCTTGCGCTGGTGCTGAAGAGTTTGGCAGCGAAGCTGGCGGAGGTGCTGCAAGAGCTCAATGGCAAGGAGCTTTTCAGTGCGACGCTCGGAGGTAGAAGATCCATAGCTGAAAGCAAAAAAGGTCAGAACATGTCATCGGCCACAGTAATGCTAAGTTGTTCATCTTTGCCAACTGCTTGCAGAGTTGCTCTTTTCTTAGGTAATGGGGCTTTGTAGCAGCCAGAGCTGCACGTGGTCAGTATTTGGAGATGATGTGAGGTGCGGGCTTGGTGAAGAAAGTGTAGCGGTTTATGCGGCATTCTGCCAAATTGTGACAGGTCTTTCTGTATTCCTCAGTCCTGTGACGTTAGCAAAAGCCTGAAAATAGGTTTTGCAGAACATCAGATTTTTTCCTACTAGCAGTAGTCACCTTGTCTTTAGGAAAGTAAAGGTTCCTTATTTTTCTCCATAAGCATCAAGTGCTTTTGATCAGCGTTGGTGTGCGTGCCTTAGCCTTGTTCTTGTCTTCCTTGGAGAACTTCCGCAATACTCAGATGATCTGTGTAGGTTTTAGACTGTGTTGAAGGTTGGATCTAGTTCTTTTCCTCAGGAATTTTTCTCCCATGGGTGGCTAAGACACAAATGACTGGGTACTTAAGAGAAACAAAGCACAAGGCTAGAGCCTTTCTCCTTGGCAGGGTGGGGTAGAATTGCCTTTCATGGAAGCCGGGCCTGACAACACGAGATTTGGAAAGACTGAAAGCAAGGGCAGGGGGGAGGTCACGCTCTCTTGCTCGGGACCCTCGGAGCTGGACGGTCGGAGCTGCTGTCTGCTGAACCCACGGCCCCCTGAGAAGCCAGCGCGGAGCTGCCGGTCTGTCTGCTGTGAGTCTCTGCCCTCTGCCCCATCCGGAGCCGACCTGCCTGCCACCAGCCCGCTCTGAGTTTTCTCCGCTACATTGTAGCGAGGTTTTTCCCTGCACGTGGAGACCCCTTACCGTCCCAGCTCCCTGTGTCCGGGGATCCTGCTGTGGCACCGACACCAGCTGCCCCTCCCGAGGGTCTGTGGAGCAAAGGCTCTCCTCCATCCCTCCTTGCTTCGGGCAGCCGCCATTGCCGTGTGCTACCTGAGCTCACGCCGGAGCGCCCCCTGCAGGCACCAGGGAATCATCACACCCAGAGCGCCCCCTGCAGGCACCGGGGAATCATCACACCCAGAGCGCCCCCTGCAGGCACCAGGGAATCATCACACCCAGAGCGCCCCCTGCAGGGATTGGGGAATCATCACACCCAGAGCGCCCCCTGCAGCCATGGGGGAATCATCACACCCAGAGCACCCCCTGCAGCCACCGGGGAATCACCACACCCAGAGCGCCCCCTGCAGGCTTTGGGGAATCATCACACCCAGAGCGCCCCCTGCAGGCACTGGGGAATCATCACACCCAGAGCACCCCCTGCAGCCACCGGGGAATCACCACACCCAGAGCGCCCCTGCAGGCTGTGACTGGAACTGCACCGAAGGGAAAAGGTGCCTGAAGCCGAGCAGGCTGCCACTGGGTTTCTGGTTCTGTTTGTTGGTCAACGTTATAGTTGTTGTTATTTGTTATCCTTTGTTTTAGATAGTAGTAAAGAACTGTTATTCCTATTCCCATATCTTTGCCTGAGAGCCTCTTGATTTCAAATTTATAATAATTCGGAGGGAGAGGGGTTACAGTTTCCCATTCCAAGGGAGGCTCCTGCCTTCCTTAACAGACACCTGTCCTTCAAACCAGGACAGACTGCAGTGGTGGACTTGAAGGCTTCCAGCAGCAGCAGGGAGATGCTGTCCACATTTTGGATTTTCCTTTGTCTGAACCTTGTGCAAGGTTTCAGTTTTCAAGCAGTTTGAAGAGCTGCAAGGTTACCACTGATGGTTCAGTCGAGTTATCCTGTGATTGAAGTGACTAGTGAAGCACGTGCTAAGGCAATGTACAATAGCATCCCAGAAGGGTTTGACTGGAGAACAGGGAGTCCTGAAGACAGCTCTTTGTTGTAGGAGAAGTAGAATTTAGGAGTTGATTGAAGAGTACTGCATGCACAAATGGTTAAGGAGGAGCCATCTTTTGATGTCCCCTCTATGCTTGTTCTCATTTGAAATACTGAACATTCTGCAGGTTGGTTTTGTAAGGCATGTGGGTTTGTTTTGTTTTTTTATTGGGGGGGGGGGGGAGGGAATGGTGGGTGTTGGGTTTTTTTATTTCCAGAATAGCGTACAAAGAACCTATGCCCAAAACCAGCACTGTTTCTCTTACTCTTCTTCATTATTCCTGCCTCAAAGAATATTTGGTTAAAAATACCTTAGTAATCCTCCATTTTGCCTGATGCAGGAAGGGGGAAAGTAACTAGGAGATTTTGGAAGCCGGAAGATAATTTCTTGCCCTCTGATGTTATGATAAAGCATGGAGGGGAAAAAAAAAACCTGTTAGGAAAATTCAGATTCAATGTGATGCCTGAAGGATTTTTTCTGCTTTTCTCCTGAATATTCCTTACACTGTTCCCTACATTCACAAGTATTAGCATGCATACTTGTGATGCCTTAGGTGGTAGTTTAGCCTGGTTTCATGGTGTTCAGTAGGCCAGTAGACTAAACACCCCTGAAACCGCGTAGAGTTAGAGACCAAACACCCTGTTTTTGTGAGCCCTCAAGGTCTCCTAGTAGGATAGATTTTGTAAACTAGAAGTTAGCCCACCCCGGCCCCTTATTGGGCCCTCCTGGTAGATATGCTAATGTGTAGAGTCTTTAATTGTATACTCTATTGGGGGGAGGGGGCTTTTGCGGCGTGTTCTACCTGGACGGCAGAAGCCATCGAACGGGACCCTATTAAAATACCGAGGTAACCAACCCCCAACCCTTTCACTGTGTCTGAGCCTTTATTTCCTAAGACCAGAAAAAGGCATCAGTCATTGGCGACTCCGCCGGGACCCTAGAGACCCCGAAAAGTTGCAGTTTTGGGCTGAGAACATCTCGCCTAGCCCCTTCGCCGGCACCTGCGGGATTAAGCGGCAGTCCAAGGCTGTGACCAGGCTCTAGGACCCAGCGCCTGAAATCACGAAAGAGGTGAGTGAAAGCGGGGGAGACATACTTTGGTATTGTGCTAGCACCAGGAGGGAGGTTGGGAGGTTGGGCAGGGGGGGTCTGAGAGGCCCCTAAAAGGGGGGGAAATTAACCCCCTTCCTGCAAAATTGTGGTATGGAGAGGACGCTCTCCAGTTAAACCACGGGAGGTTGGTGGGTGGGGACAACAGCTGCCAGTTGGTTCAGTGGCTTAAGGCGCTGAACTGAAAACTACAAAGCTGGGAATTGCAGGTTCGAGTCCCGGTTGAGAAAACTTTAACAAGTTTTCTCGTGCGTGCAGTTTGGCTGTTTAAGGCTCGGTTCTAAGCAGTTATCACTAGAGAGAGAGACAGTTTTTTCCTGGCCGATTTCTCTTTTTATAAGTAAAATGGGGTGTAACTTTTCAGAGAATGTACAAGTCCCCGGAGAATCTCCATTAGATCTGGTATTGAAAAACTGGCGATATTTAACAGGAAGGAGAACCCCCCTGGACACACAGGAGCTGATAAGACTCTGTACACGGGTCTGGCCGACATTAAAATTAGGAGGACAGAGAGTGTGGCCACGCTTTGGGAGTCTAGAAAATGAAATAGTCACAGAGCTAATGGTAGAATTGCGAGCTCTGCGCAGGTTTGATGAGTTAAAATACGCAGAACTTTTTACCATATTACTGAATAGAGAGGAGGCGTATGAGGTGCAGAAAGGCTGTTTGGAGATGGTTGTAAAAGGGAGAGGAAACGTGAGGAGGAGGAGAAGGCAGCTAGTGACTAACGAAACGGAGGAAACAGATGTTATGGACATGGTGGCCCCAGCTTTGCGTACGGGCAGGGGGGGGTCACCCCCCGTGCCACCGCCGCCATTACAGCCGGTGCAGTTGGGGGCGGGCGATAGAGGCGCGCAGCCGGTGTCTCCTCCCTCACCCCCACCAGCTCCGCAGCCAGCACCCCCACCGGCCCTGCCGGCTCCGCCGGCGCCAGCGCCACCGCTGCCTCCCCCTCCTCCTCCTCCCCCGCCCGCTGCGAACGCGGGGGCGGGGGTGGAGACCAACCGGCTCCCCGACCATCCGGGGGCTGGGCGTAGGGCGGGGGGGGAGGCAAGCAGGCCCTCGCCCCCTGACCACTCTAGGGGAGGGGAAAGGCGTGGGGAGGGGGTGGGCTGGCCCTCGCCACCCGACCGCCCACGGGGCGGGCAGGGGGCGGGGGCAGAGGCTGGCTGGCCCTTACCACCTGACCGGCCATGGGGCGGGCATGGGGCGGGGGCAGAGGCTGGCTGGCCCTTACCACCTGACCGCCCACGGGGCGGGCACGGGGCGGGGGCAGAGGCCGGCTGGCCCTTACCACCTGACCGGCCATGGGGCGGGCATGGGGCGGGGGCAGAGGCTGGCTGGCCCTTGCCTCCTGACCGCCCACGGGGCGGGCACGGGGCAGGGGCAGAGGCCGGCTGGCCCTTGCCTCCTGACCGCCCACGGGGCAGGCACGGGGCAGGGGCAGAGGCCGGCTGGCCCTTGCCCCCCGACCGCCCACGGGGCGGGCACAGACCGAAAGCAGAGGCCGATTGGCCCCCTGACCACACAGGGGGCGGGCGAAGGCACTGAGAGGGCGGAGAGGGGGCTGGCTTGTTGCCGGCTCCTGACCGCCCCTGGTGGGGGCGCGGACCGGGAGCAGAGCCTAACTGGCCCCTGCCACCCGACCTGGCCCGAGCCTGGGATGAGTATCCTCGATTGAGGTACCCTCGATCTCAGCTTCACCGCATCTCCAGCATGGGGGAGAGGGGCAAAGCTACCCTTACCAGAGGCGGGTGGGATGTGCCTGATCCAAGTTACTTTTCCGAAAGGGAGGACAGAGACAACCATGCTGGATTCCCCCTCCACCGCTCTGCCAGTGCTAGGATTAAAACGGAATGGGATGATGTGGATACAGATGGTCCCCAAGAGGAGGGTGGCAGGAGGAGGGGAAAAATAGCCCAAGAAGCTATAAGTGCTGCTAGTCCAATTGCAGGGCGCACGAGATCAAAAAGAGATGAAAGGGGAAGGGAAGGGCCTGCTCTAGAAGTGCCTCTGAGACAGGCTGTGGGAAACCAGGGAGTGATTTATATAAAGACACCATTCTCTCTTGCAGAGCTGCAGACGTGGAAAGGCTCTGTTGGAAAGTATAGTGACAACCCAGAGAAAGTAGCCATACGGGTAGAGAGGGCTATAAGGGCTCAAAACCCTGATTGGGGAGACATGAATGTGATGCTGGATGAATTACTAGATAGCACAGAAAGGGAGATGGTTAATAAAGCTGCCATAGATGCTATACATGCCCAAATTGCAGCTGGAACTCTCCAAGGGATGCCTAATGACATATACCACTCGCTGACCCTGGCTGGGATCCCAGTGTCCCTGAGCAAATGGCAAAATTAAAGCAGTTTCAGAAATGGGTGGTTTATGGGTTGAGATGTGGCCTTCCTAAAGTAGTGAATTTTTCTAAATTATTTGAGATCAAACAAAATCCAAATGAGACTCCTACAGAGTTCCTGAATAGGCTTAAAGAGGCTGCATGGAAATACACAACTCTGAACTTCGAAGCACCTGATCAGAAGTACCAGCTGGCTTACATTTTTATGGGCCAGTCAACAGATGATATAAGGAAAAAACTGCAAAAAAGGGGAGTAATGGATATAAGTGAGATGTTGAAAATAGCCTGGAAAGTATATCAGAACAGGGATTCAGTAGATAAGAACAAACAGAATAAGCCCCACCATAAGAAAAACCACAATGAGGGAAAGTCATCCAACTCACCAAAGAGGGGACCCCGTTTTCCTCTAGCTGAGGACCAATGTGCCATTTCCAAGCAGAAGGGACACTGGAAAAATGAGTGTCCAGCACGAACGAAAAAGACACCCCCAGCTCCAGAACTAGCTGTGGATTATGATAGACAGCAATCAAGGGCATCACCCCCACTGGAGGCTTCAGTTATAGTTAGGCTGGGAAATGAGGATGTTGAATTTCTGGTGGACACCGGGGCGACCTATTCTGTATTAAATACTTTAAAAGGTAAACTGAGCCAAGAGACTGGGGATGTGGTAGGAGCCACCGCGGTAAGCGAAACACGGCCTTTCTTCCAACCTTTAAAATTCAAATTGGGAAAACACTGGGTGACACACCAGTTCCTGTATATGCCAAATTCACCAATGCCATTATTGGGCAGACATTTATTAGAGAAATTAGAGGCAGAAATTAAATTCTCCAGAGACGGGGGGGGTAAAAGTCATAATTCCTGAATCTAAATTCATAGAAGCAGCAGCTATTCTTATACAGGAATGCCATGGAAAAATTCCCAAAGAAATAGAAGATGCTGTCAGTCCTATAGTATGGGCCAATGATATGCCTGGGAGATCCAAAAGAGCTGAACCTGTAAGTATTACACTCAAAGCAGGAGCTACACTGGTAAGGCAAAACCAATACCCTCTGAAATTAGCAGGTCATCAAGGACTAGCACCCATAATTGAGAAGTTTCTCAAATTTGGGTTGCTAGTGGAATGTGAATCCAAGTATAACACCCCAATTATACCACTGAAGAAAGCAGATGGTAAGAGTTATCGATTAGTGCAGGATCTAAGGGAGATTAACAAAATAACAGAAGACATACATCCAGTTGTAGCCAATCCTTACACACTTTTGACTACACTAACAGACGAATTAGGGTGGTTCACTGTTTTAGATCTTAAAGATGCCTTTTTCTGCATTCCTGTGCATAGGGACAGCCAAGAAATTTTTGCCTTTGAGTGGGAAAACCCTGAAACAGGAAGGAAGACCCAGCTCACCTGGACAGTATTGGATCAAGGCTACAAAAATAGTCCCACGCTATTTGGAAACCAGCTGGCAAAAGAACTGGAGGACTGGAGGAAACAGGAGCCAGGAGGAGTTGTTCTTCAGTATGTTGATGACATCCTAGTAGCAACCAGAACGCGAGATGAGTGTATCCAGCTAACCGTAAGTCTGTTGAACTTTTTGGGCGAGAGTGGTTATCGGGTCTCAAGAGAGAAGGCCCAGATTGCCAGGGAAACAGTAGTTTACCTGGGGCTGGAAATTTTCCGTGGACACCGACAACTCAGCAAAGAGCGGAAGGAAGCTATCTGTCGCCTTCCAGAGCCCCACACTGTGAGAGAAATGCAAGCCTTCCTGGGAATGGTAGGTTGGTGTCGCCTATGGATATCAAACTATGGACTGCTGGTAAAACCTCTGTATGAGGTCCTTAAGGCAGCCGAAAAGGGAACAATCATGTGGACAGAAAGTGCAAGGGCTGCCTTCAAACAGTTGAAATGTTCCCTAATGTCTGCCCCAGCCTTGGGGCTGCCGGATTTGAATAAGCCTTTTGAACTCTTTACATATGAGCGACTGAATGCTGCTCTGGGAGTACTAGCACAGCACCTTGGGGACCAGCGAAGAGCTGTAGCCTACTTTTCAAAACAGCTAGACAATGTTAGTCAAGGGTGGCCTGGACGCCTGAAAGCTGTGGCAGCAACTGTCCTCCTAATAGAGGAGGCCTGTAAATTCACCCTTGGACAGCACATTGTCGTGTATGTACCCCATGCAGTAATAACTGTGCTGGAACAGAAGGGGAATCACTGGCTATCCCCTAGCAGAATGCTGAAGTATCAGTCTGTGTTGCTGGAACAGGATGATGTTACTCTGAAAACAACATCTGTGGTAAACCCTGCAATGTTTTTGTCATCCACATTACTTGACAGCATGCCTGAACATGATTGTCTACAGACAATAGAGGAGACTTATTCTAGCAGACCAGACCTGAAAGACATTCCCCTGAAGAGCCCAGACTGGGAGCTGTATACCGATGGAAGCAGCTTCATGAGAAATGGTAAGAGAATGACAGGTTATGCTGTAACCACCACCGATAAAGTCATAGAGGCAAAAGCCTTGCCTCCAGATGTATCATCACAGAAAGCTGAACTCATTGGACTAACAAGAGCTCTAGAGCTGAGTGAAGGGAAGAAGGTAAACATCTGGACTGATTCCAAATATGCCTTCAGTGTTGTTCATGCCCACGGAGCTATCTGGAAGGAACGTGGCCTGCTGACTGCACAAGGTAATGAGGTTAAGCATGCTGAACAGATTCTTGCACTTCTGCAGAGTATCTGGAAGCCAACTGAAGTAGCTGTCATGCATTGCAAAGGCCATCAAAAAGGGAAGAAAGCCCCTGAACTGGGAAATCGCTTCGCTGATGAAGCAGCAAGAGGGATTGCAGAAAAAGGCATTTTTGCAGTGATACCACAGAAAGAAACAGATTTGTCAGAGTTTACCCCAAAATACGATCAGGGGGATCACAAATTAATCAAGCACCTTAAGGCTGAGATCAAAGAAGGGGGGTGGGCCGTTACCTCAATGGGACAGGTTGTAGTTCCACCCTTCCTCCTTCGAGAAATAGCCCAGCGAGAGCATGAAAGTACTCACTGGGGAACAGAAAAGCTTTTAAAACATCTTAGAAATGTGGTAATAGGGAGAGGGATGACGGATATCGTGCAGTCTGTAACCAGCAAGTGCGATACCTGTCGTAAAAACAATCCTGACACGAGCAAACGGGTTGTGTTAGGGGTGACAAAAACAGGAGATCTCCCGGGAGATTATTGGCAGATCGATTTTGCTGAGATGCCATGCAAAGAGGGATGTAAGTATATACTGGTACTGGTTGACACCTTCAGTGGATGGCCCGAAGCTTACTCCTGTCGCACCAACACAGCAAGAGAAGTAGTGAAAGCCTTGCTGAATCATATAATTTCCAAGATTCGGGGTTCCTCTAGGAATGTCATCTGTAGCTGCTGTGGATGTGTCCTTAGAGACTCCAGGGGGAGAAGACTTAGAAAAGGAGAAAGATTACTGGTGGAGAAAGTTCCAAGGAGATAGGAAACCCCTGGAAAGTGAAGTGACCATGGTTTAACCCAGGACAAACCCAAGTAGCCACTGCTAGTGTCCATCATTTCCTCCCTCCCCCTAAGAGCCTTTGTTCTATTCCCTGTTATCTCCTGAGCCCCATTCCTTCCCTATCCCATAAGACCAAATACCCTTAGGCCTTCCCTATACTCCCCCAAACCCCTTGGATTGGTGGTACATGGTAACTCTTAAGGCCATGTCTGAGGGCCCCTCGGCCTCTTGGACCCTGCCTCTCCTCTGTGTGAAGACCTTGCAATAAATCCACTCAGAATTAAAGGCATTCCAAGGGCCCTCTCGTTATTCATCTTCAGCTGATAGCTAACCTGGCTCGTTCCTGCACCACACCGCAGGCCGCAGTTTCTCTGGCTAAGTGTCTCCGAGACGCAGCCAGAGAGCCTTGGGATAGGGGCACTCCTGGAAATATAGCCAGCTGGAATCTGTCGTGGCAACGCCGGGCTGGACAGGAAAACCAGCGAGCTATAGTCATCTGACAGGGGAACTCACTTTGTTGCAACGGTAGTTGGGGAAGTCAGCAGGGTTCTGGGAATTGCCTGGGATCTGCACACGCCATACAGGCCCCAGGCAAGTGGCAAGGTTGAGCGTATGAATGGAACCCTCAAAACCCAGATTTGTAAAATTTGTCAAGAGACATCCATGACCTGGGTTCAAGCCCTGCCAATAGCCTTGCTGAGAACTCGCATACAGCCAAGGCGAAGGGACAATATAAGTCCCTATGAAATATTATATGGCAGGCCTTATCAGGCTCCACATATCCCGGGAGAGATTCATGTGAAGGGTAAAGCTGATTTGCAGAAGTACTTAATGGCTTTGAGTTCCACTTTGCAGAAGCTCCAGAGATTTGTCGTGTTGTCCAGGCCAATAGGACTGGACACACCTGCTCATCAGTTCCAGCCCGGAGATTGGGTCTGCATCAAGTGGTGGGACGGTGACCCCTTGCAAGCCAAGTGGAAGGGACCGTTCCAAGTTTTGCTGACCACCCTCACTGCAGTCAAAGTTGCTGGCAAGGGACCGTGGATCCACTATTCAGCCTTACAAAAGGAAGTTGACAGTATGTCCCGTGCAGTTATGCAGCACCGGATAGCTCTTAATTTCATACTGGCTGCACAAGGAGGTGTATGTGCTATTGTTAATACCACCTGTTGTTCCTATGTGGACCAAAGTGGAAGGGTTAGAAAAGATGTGAATGAAATTTGGAGGGGAACTAAAATTTTGCATGAAATAGCTTCCAAAAATGACACCTTAAAATTTGACCAGATCTTTGACACCCTTACCTCATGGTTACCAAACTGGGCCTGGATAAGAGAAACATTTATAGTAGTTGTAATTGTAGTTATCATCTGTATAGTAGCCTGCATGTCGGGCGGTTGTGTAAACCGATACTGTGGGTAATGTAGAATAGAGTAAGGTAGAGTAGAGACTAGACAAAGTAGAATCTTGGTAGTCTCTAAAAGGGAGGAAATGATGCCTGAAGTATTTTTTCTGCTTTTCTCCTGAATATTCCTTACACTGTTCCCTACATTCACAAGTATTAGCATGCATACTTGTGATGCCTTAGGTGGTAGTTTAGCCTGGTTTCATGATGTTTAGCAGGCCAGTAGACTAAACACCCCTGAAACCGCGTAGAGTTAGAGACCAAACACCCTGTTTTTGTGAGCCCTCAAGGTCTCGATAGGATAGATTTTGTAAACTAGAAGTTAGCCCACCCTGGCCCCTTGTTGGGCCCTCCTGGTAGATATGCTAATGTGTAGAGTCTTTAATTGTATACTCTATTGGGGGGAGGGGGCTTTTGCGGCATGTCCTACCTGGACGGCAGAAGCCATCGAACGGGATCCTATTAAAATACCGAGGTAAACAACCCGCAACCCTTTCACTGTGTCTGAGCCTTTATTTCCTTAGAACAGAAAAAGGCGTCAAATGCAATTTAAACAATTGCATTGCTCAACCAACAAAAATTAAGGGACCAGGTTTATACACAGCTTTAAACTTCTGAAGCCCTTTTAAAAGAGCAGTTGGAAATAGACTCATCCAAGTTTGTTCTATTGCAAGACTAGATGGAGCTGGGGGATCAGGAAGATGAGAAAGTGAGCCCGTGTATATTATCTGTTGCAGTGGGACTATGGCTTTAATTTCACTCATGGCCTTCCATCTGCTCCACGTGAAGGTGCTTTCATTTGGTGCGAGTAGAAGGTGCTGAAATTCTTCAAAGTGGTGCCTGAAAGATCATTCAGTCCTTTTACGATGTAATGGGATTTGTTGGTGTATTCAGCAACCTGATGCTGTGGTCTGGAGTCCAGACCACAAATGGTCAAACTTCTGCTGATGGTAGTAGGAAGACAACCAGATCCAAAACTTGGATTTGATCTTTTTTCTGCATAAATGTGGAAAAGGGATTTGTTTTTCTTTGTCTATTGAAAGAGGCAGGGATGAAACAATTCTTGAAGAGGTCAATAATGTTTGAGCACCCATCTGACCTCCAGAAGATTGCTTCCAAACTTTCTGGTGCGTGCTGACAATAAGAGCCCGTGTTTGTTTGCTTGTTTGCTGGGGCTTTTGGATGTATTTGAGACGTTTGAAAAAGTCTTTGTCAGGTTTCAGTATGGAAATCTTAGAAAAGTTGTGTTAGCCCGTTTCAAGTCAGTATAAACCTGGCAAATAGAAGTGCCAGGTAAAAAAATAAAGGTTTGGTCTACGCTTGCATGTGTGAAGGGAAAAAACATGCCGCTTACTCCTCTCCTTTGTTTGTATTTGATCCTGGATGTTATTATGTGATGAAACCTTTGCTTGAAGAGGAAGTTTGAATTTTCTCTTGACTCCTTTTCCTACTTGTAGTAAAATGTGTTTTAGCTTGACTTTCTAAAAGTGCATAGCATACTTCTGCTACAGAAGCAAGCAAGCATCTGTGTGGCTGTGAATTCTGATTTTGTTAGCAAGTGGAGCACTTAATGTTTCTTTGAGCTTCTCTCTATACTTGTATTTCAGTATGATTAAAACCAGAATATAGACTTCAAGGTCTCCATTTGTGGAGGCCGTCCTCATTCACTTGCGGTTAATATAGCTGAAGAGCCGCTTTGTGATATTGGCCCCATATGGTGTGTCCTCAAGGGATCCCTGGGACTGCAGAAAATGGGAGCGCCCTTGAAGCTGTGTGCCACATCTGGCAGCCTGTGAAGATCCAGCAGGCACTGCAGTGTCTGAAACCGTGCTTGGAAGGCGGACGTTGTAACATCAATAATTTCCCGAGTTTCTGGAGCAAAGAGCAGGTCTGTAAACATCTAAATGGCTTTGAGGAACTCTTGCATTTTTGTAAGCACTGTTGAAATTAGTTGGTTTTTGAAGCAGACAAGAGGGATCCTATAAACTGATGCCTTGCTTACTCTGGGATGGGACGGGATGGGATGGGACGGGATGGGATGGGACGGGACGGGACGGGACGGGACGGGACGGGACGGGATGGGATGGGATGGGATGGGATGGGATGGGATGGGATAGGATGGGATAGGATGGGATGGGATGGGATGGGATAGGATGGGATGGGATGGCAAGGTTGGATGGGAAGATGAGGTGGGATGG
This sequence comes from Eopsaltria australis, assembly GCA_034509425.1. NCBI lineage: Eukaryota > Metazoa > Chordata > Aves > Passeriformes > Petroicidae > Eopsaltria > Eopsaltria australis. The sequence goes on along the minus strand of JAVTVJ010000786.1, from coordinate 7,559 downwards.
GAAGATGGGTTGGGATGGGATGGGGTGGGGAGGGATGGCATGGCATGGCATGGCATGATTCAAGATAGGATGGAAAGGGATGTGATGAAATTTGACGAGGGGGCAGAGCAGGGCTGGGCAGGGTGGGCTGAGGTTGAGTCAGGTGCTGCCAGCCTTCCTTTCCATGACCCTGTTGCTGGGAGTGGGGTGCCGACTCCTAAAATTCTGCACAGAACAGGATTTCTCCCAGACCCAAGCTGCCACCAACTTGGACTCTGGCTACCCTTGGAGTGCCACAACCCTCCGCCAAGTCGACATCAAGAAATAGGGGAGCTGAGTTATCTTTCACAGGGAAGAGGGCTACCCTTCATTTCCAAGGCCTGTGTCTCAGAGCTGGCTGCCGCCTCCTAAAACTCTGCCTGCAGCTGCATTTCTCCCAGACTCAAGCTGCCACCACCTAGGACTCTGGCCGCCCTTGGAGTGACAAATTCCTCCCTTTAACTGACATCAGGAATCTGGGGCACTGACTTTTCTTTCACATGGCAAAGACCATCTTTCATGTCAAAGGCTCCGTGTCTGGGAGCTGGCTGCCAGCTCCAAAGATTCCGCACAGAGCTGCATTTCTCCCAGAGCCACCAGCTAGGACACGGGCAGCCCTTGGAGTGCCAAAACCCTCCTCCAGACTGACATCAAGGATCTGAGGGACAGAGTTTCTTTTGACAGGGAAAAGGGCCCACCTTCATGTCCCAGCTCGAAGGAGCGGAGCTCGCTGACGCCTCCTCAATTTCCGCAGGGAGCACCATTCCTCCCAGACCCAAGGTGCCACCAGCTAACATTCTGGCTGCCCTTGGAGTGACAAATGCCTTACCTAAAGTGACATCAAGAATCTGGGCAACAGAGTTTCTTTTTCACAGGGAAAAGGGCAAGCCTTTGTTTCACAGCCCAAAGGCACGGAGCACGCTGCCCATTCCGAAAATTTCCCACCCAGCTGCCTTTCCCTTCATAATAGTGTCTCCTGTGCCTCACTTCCCTTCTACTACCCTTAAGACCCATCTAGAAAGACATTTGCTCTCCTAGGCCAGGCAGTGGCGCATAAATGCTCCTTAGCCTGCCTCTGCAGATGTGGCACTTGAATGCACTCACGCCTTTCTTCCTGGCCCCCCTGTGCAGGACTCTTCAAACACGAGGCTGCATTAAACCCTTCCTCCCTCCTCAATCCTAAATCTTTCTCTTCCATTCAACAAGTTTTTAGACTGTAAGAACCGAGCACTGGACATCTACTTAGAGGCTTTTTCCCTTAACAACACTTTAATTGGATGTCAGACTTGAATACTAAGAGATTCTCCTGACATCAGTTTTTGGCCTTCACTTCCCCTTCAAGCCATGGCTGCACAATTCTGCAGACAAGAAGCCTCTGGCCACTGGGTGCAAGATCTTAGAAAAGTAGGCAACAGGATGTCCTCTTTCCCTGTCTTCCTCTACTAAAATTCTTTTCCTATGGTCCTGTTTAACATCCACAAATAATTCCAATTCTTTTTCCCTGTCTGCAAGGCTGTGGGCAGGAGCCTCACTTCATCTGCTTTCTTTTTCTCCCCTAACACTTGAACATTCTGTTTTTCTACTGATGGCCATTCACCCAGTTTCCTAAGTGGCAGGACAGCTGTGTTCTAGGGAGACATCCATGCCTCCAAAAGACCTGCCTTTAACAGGGACTCAGGAACAGGCTGGAAGCCCTTCTTTCTCTCCCTTGAAAAGAGACATCACTTTTTCCACATCACTTCTCCTGCTTGCTTCAAAGTACTTTGGACAGGCTCAAGAGCTCGTCTTTCCTACTTGCCTGCAGCTGCCCACACCTGTGGCATTACCGCAGCATAGGCCTTCTCATCTGCATGACACAAAGTCACAACACTCTTAGCTTCTGTATCACTTTTTACAATGCTGTTTTCAATTGCCAAGGTAGCCAGCAAATCCCTTCCCACTAAATTCTACTTACAATTAGGAACCAACAGAAATTCCTGCATTTCAAAGGTACTCCCTGGAAAGGAGCAAGGCTTCTCCTACCAAGCTTGGCCGCATCTTCCTAGATTCCTTGCCAAAAATGGAGAGGAAGGATCCTATGAATGCCACATCCCAAGTTGGATGGTAGGATCCAGTGAATGCTAATCCATACCATTTCTTTGCTAGCGCTAAAAATACAGGTACCTGACTTGTGCACGCAATTGGCTTCTGTGCTCCTAGTGTTGCCTGCTTTCTCCTGTGCAGTAAGGAAATGTCTTGAAGTCTTTATGTCTGCTAAATTGGGACTATTAAATAAGTCATTTGATTTTTGATAGACCTAATTGGTCATTATGAACAACTTGTGTGTCACAGGGGATTTTGGACTGCTGCCCATGGCAGTCCTGCCAAAGGCCTGGCCAGAGGCAGGCCCTTGTTTCAACTCCCCTCTCCGTTGGCAACATTGCCTCAAGCACATTCCTCCACTCTCCCCTTCAACCAATCCTTTCCCAACATACCAACACCACCCATCCCCTGTTGCTGAGAGCCCTTCTTGACTGCCCTTGTTGCCCTCACCTTGGGCCATGGATTGTCAAGAGCCTCTCTTGACACTCCGCTTATTGCCCAGCCCAGCTGTGGATGCTTGAGAGCCTTTCTCAACTTGCCTTCATTGCAGCCCCGGCCATGGATTGGCCTTAATGACCTCTGGCAGAGTGTGCAAACTACCTCAGCATTCTCGCCAGCGACTCTCTTCACAGCTCTTTCGGCATCATCCTCCCTTTTGCCGGGACCCGTTTCCCAGCTTCACCTGTGCTACGCTGCGTGCATGCCCTCTCACGTCTACTCCACAAAGATGTTCTTGCACTCGCCATTGACATTTACAATGCTCTCTACCTGCGGACTCTTAGTGGACTACACTGCTCTGCCACTCATCTCTGTCTTCCACAGTATCAGGCATGCAAACAATCACCCCGTGCCGGCCTGTCCCAAGGAAAAGCTGGCGCTGCGCGCTGTCCCAACGCCGCCGCTCGGGGGGACGGGGGAGGGGTGGGAAAATAGGGGGGGGGAAGAGCCTCCCGCGCTGCGCTCTCTGACGCCACGGCTGGGGAGAAGCCGACGCCACCGCGGGGCGTGGCAGGGCTGCAGCCTCACGGGCTCTAGGGCCCTCTGCTCCTCCTGCAAAGCCTCCGTGACCACCCGTCATCACCACAGAGAGCGGCGTGGAAGCCTAATCACACTCTCATCAGCTGCAGCCAAAGTCAGCCGCTGAGTGACAAGAGCTCGCAGCTGCGTCAAAGACAGGCTGTTGCAGGGTTCTTCCGGGGCAGGGCTGTGCTGGGCTGTGTGGGCTACGCTTGTGTGTGTGTGTGTGTGTGTGTGTGTGCAGGGGGTATGTGTGTGCTGGTAGAGTGTGCTGGCTATGTGCCTGTGTAGCGCAGGTGTGTGTGTGTGCAGAGGTTTGGGGAGTAGGTGGGGGGGGCGGGGTGTGGTGCCAGGGGGACCCACGCAGCGCCAAGCAGGTGTGGGACTGAGAGAAGTAAGATGAATATGTCTGTCCAAAGAGACCGTCTGCATCTGCTGGTAGACAGGGCAAGGAAGGCAAGGAAGAGAAGAAGCTGTTAGTTGGAGCAAATGTTCCTAATCACCACAGACTGGTGCTCAGGCATGGCACTGTTCTATTGCTGAAGCTAGAGCAAGAGGCCAAAGACTTCATAGAATGAGGATGAGTTGCTTTTTCTTTCTTTTCTACAACACAAGGGGCTGCATCTTAGAGTGGAGCATATGGAGAAGGCACTTCAGGAAGTCTGTACCTTCACAATACCTCAGCAAGCGGGGAAAAAGAAGAGAGTGATGTGGCCGGGAGCCTAGGATAAAAAGGGGGCTGCATCCACCAACAGCTGGACAGAGGCCAGGGCAAAAGGCCCATGGCCTGTCCCTTGATTGCAATCAAATGCCAGGACCTTTCTGTCTCCTTTTTAGACATCAAGCTCTGGCACGGTGGAGTCATTTTCCTAACAATTTGGGGACTCTTGTGGCATCCTTCCAGCATCCAGGGGCAGCAGGCAGCAAGCGGAGCTGGAGGTGCCCCTCAGCCATTTTTGGTGATCAAGTCCCCTTGGTGCAGGCCGCCACGGGGTGATTGTTTGCATGCCTGATAGTGTGGACGAGAGAGATGAGTGGCAGAGCAGTGTAGTCCACTAAGAGTCCTCAGGGAGAGAGCACTGTAAATGTCAGTGGTGAGTGCAAGAACATCTTTGTGGAGTAGACGTGAGAGGGCATGCACGCAGCATAGCACAGGTGAAGCTGGGAAACGGCTCCCAGCAAAAGGGAGGATGATGCCGAAAGAGCTGTGAAGAGACTCGCTGGCGAGAATGCTGAGGTAGTTTGCACACTCTGCCAGAGGTCATTAAGGCCAATCCATGGCCGGGGCTGCACTGAAGGCAAGTTGAGAAAGGCTCTCAAGCATCCAGAGCTGGGCTGGCCAATAAGCGGAGTGTCAAGAGAGGCTCTTGACAATCCATGGCCCAAGGTGGGGACAACAAGGGTGCTCAAGAAGGCCTCTCAGCAACAGGGGATGGCTGGTGTTGGCAAAGGATTGGTTTGAGGGCAGAGTGGAGGAATGTGCTTGAGTCAATGTTGCCAATGGAGAGGGCACTTGAAACAAGTGCCTTGCCTCTGGCCAGGCCTTTGGCACGATTGCCGTGGGCAGCACTCCAAAATCCCCTGGGACACACAAGGTGTTCAGAATGACCAATGAGGTCTATTCAAAAGCAAATGACTTCTTTCATAGTCCCAATTGAGCAGACAGAAAGACTTCAAGACATTTCCTTACTGCACAGGAGAAAGCAGGCAACACTAGGAGCACAGAAGCCAATTGCGTGCACAAGTCAGGTACCTGTATTTTTAGCGATAGCAAAGAAATGGTATGGATTAGCATTCACTGGATCCTACCATCCAACTTGGGATGTGGCATTCATAGGATCCTTCCTCTCCATTTTTGGCAAGGAATCTAGGAAGATGCGGCCAAGCTTGGTAGGAGAAGCCTTGCTCCTTTCCAGGGAGTACCTTTGAAATGCAGGAATTTCTGTTGGTTCCTAATTGTAAGTAGAATTTAGTGGGAAGGGATTTGCTGGCTACCTTGGCAATTGAAAACAGCATTGTAAAAAGTGATACAGAAGCTAAGAGTGTTGTGACTTTGTGTCATGCAGATGAGAAGGCCTATGCTGCGGTAATGCCACAGGTGTGGGCAGCTGCAGGCAAGTAGGAAAGACGAGCTCTTGAGCCTGTCCAAAGTACTTTGAAGCAAGCAGGAGAAGTGATGTGGAAAAAGTGATGTCTCTTTTCAAGGGAGAGAAAGAAGGGCTTCCAGCCTGTTCCTGAGTCCCTGTTAAAGGCAGGTCTTTTGGAGGCATGGATGTCTCCCTAGAACACAGCTGTCCTGCCACTTAGGAAACTGGGTGAATGGCCATCAGTAGAAAAACAGAATGTTCAAGTGTTAGGGGAGAAAAAGAAAGCAGATGAAGTGAGGCTCCTGCCCACAGCCTTGCAGACAGGGAAAAAGAATTGGAATTATTTGTGGATGTTAAACAGGACCATAGGAAAAGAATTTTAGTAGAGGAAGACAGGGAAAGAGGACATCCTGTTGCCTACTTTTCTAAGATCTTGCACCCAGTGGCCAGAGGCTTCTTGTCTGCAGAATTGTGCAGCCATGGCTTGAAGGGGAAGTGAAGGCCAAAAACTGATGTCAGGAGAATCTCTTAGTATTCAAGTCTGACATCCAATTAAAGTGTTGTTAAGGGAAAAAGCCTCTAAGTAGATGTCCAGTGCTCGGTTCTTACAGTCTAAAAACTTGTTGAATGGAAGAGAAAGATTTAGGATTGAGGAGGGAGGAAGGGTTTAATGCAGCCTCGTGTTTGAAGAGTCCTGCACAGGGGGGCCAGGAAGAAAGGCGTGAGTGCATTCAAGTGCCACATCTGCAGAGGCAGGCTAAGGAGCATTTATGCGCCACTGCCTGGCCTAGGAGAGCAAATGTCTTTCTAGATGGGTCTTAAGGGTAGTAGAAGGGAAGTGAGGCACAGGAGACACTATTATGAAGGGAAAGGCAGCTGGGTGGGAAATTTTCGGAATGGGCAGCGTGCTCCGTGCCTTTGGGCTGTGAAACAAAGGCTTGCCCTTTTCCCTGTGAAAAAGAAACTCTGTTGCCCAGATTCTTGATGTCACTTTAGGTAAGGCATTTGTCACTCCAAGGGCAGCCAGAATGCTAGCTGGTGGCAGCTTGGGTCTGGGAGGAATGGTGCTCCCTGCGGAAATTGAGGAGGCGTCAGCGAGCTCCGCTCCTTCGAGCTGGGACATGAAGGTGGGCCCTTTTCCCTGTCAAAAGAAACTCTGTCCCTCAGATCCTTGATGTCAGTCTGGAGGAGGGTTTTGGCACTCCAAGGGCTGCCCGTGTCCTAGCTGGTGGCTCTGGGAGAAATGCAGCTCTGTGCGGAATCTTTGGAGCTGGCAGCCAGCTCCCAGACACGGAGCCTTTGACATGAAAGATGGTCTTTGCCATGTGAAAGAAAAGTCAGTGCCCCAGATTCCTGATGTCAGTTAAAGGGAGGAATTTGTCACTCCAAGGGCGGCCAGAGTCCTAGGTGGTGGCAGCTTGAGTCTGGGAGAAATGCAGCTGCAGGCAGAGTTTTAGGAGGCGGCAGCCAGCTCTGAGACACAGGCCTTGGAAATGAAGGGTAGCCCTCTTCCCTGTGAAAGATAACTCAGCTCCCCTATTTCTTGATGTCGACTTGGCGGAGGGTTGTGGCACTCCAAGGGTAGCCAGAGTCCAAGTTGGTGGCAGCTTGGGTCTGGGAGAAATCCTGTTCTGTGCAGAATTTTAGGAGTCGGCACCCCACTCCCAGCAACAGGGTCATGGAAAGGAAGGCTGGCAGCACCTGACTCAACCTCAGCCCACCCTGCCCAGCCCTGCTCTGCCCCCTCGTCAAATTTCATCACATCCCTTTCCATCCTATCTTGAATCATGCCATGCCATGCCATGCCATCCCTCCCCACCCCATCCCATCCCAACCCATCTTCCCATCCCACCTCATCTTCCCATCCAACCTTGCCATCCCATCCCATCCTATCCCATCCCATCCCATCCCATCCTATCCCATCCTATCCCATCCCATCCCATCCCATCCCATCCCATCCCATCCCGTCCCGTCCCGTCCCGTCCCGTCCCGTCCCGTCCCATCCCATCCCGTCCCATCCCATCCCGTCCCATCCCAGAGTAAGCAAGGCATCAGTTTATAGGATCCCTCTTGTCTGCTTCAAAAACCAACTAATTTCAACAGTGCTTACAAAAATGCAAGAGTTCCTCAAAGCCATTTAGATGTTTACAGACCTGCTCTTTGCTCCAGAAACTCGGGAAATTATTGATGTTACAACGTCCGCCTTCCAAGCACGGTTTCAGACACTGCAGTGCCTGCTGGATCTTCACAGGCTGCCAGATGTGGCACACAGCTTCAAGGGCGCTCCCATTTTCTGCAGTCCCAGGGATCCCTTGAGGACACCCCATATGGGGCCAATATCACAAAGCGGCTCTT